>JAVYIG010003778.1:0-182770 GCA_035222895.1 Strongylocentrotus droebachiensis | reverse complement strand
GGGGCTACAAAACATTCTTCTTTTTCTTCTTCTTCTTCTTCCTCCTCCTCCTCCTCGCCCCTCACCCCCCCCCCCCCCCCCTCTTCCTCCTCCTCCTCCTCCTCCTCCTCCTCTTCTTCATCTTCTTCTTCTTCACCCTGTTTTCTCAGTGATCATTCATATGAGTAAAAGGACACCTCAAATGTTGGATGACCTAATGTCTTGTGTCACAGCAAAGTTCTAGGATTAGTGTGCCCCACCTGGCCCCTCCACCCTTTTTGTGAAATCAAGAAGATCGAACCATGCCACATGTGACATGAGCACACGTACACGATCAAAGTTCAATTCTTGGAGCTCCAAATAGTTCCCTCCCATAGAGATTGTAAAGATGACCCCTATTTGGAGCTTTGATCTTTGATCGCATACTGTACGTGTGACGTGAAAAGCGTGTCATCCCTCCCCCCTCCCCATCTCTCTATAAATTCCCTGGTCTACCATGCAAACCCAGTCATTTCCTTTTTATTTTTTGTTTGTTTTTGGTAGCTTTCATGAGTTAGGGTAAATGTTTTCACCTTTTTAATTGATTTTTAAAAAAAAGTATAATTATCTGACGCAAATTAGATGTTAAAAAGACGTGTGAACCATTTGCAATTAAAAATCCAAGCTGATCACTATTACTTGTAAATCTAATAAATTGTGTAATGTTTGCCCTTTTCTGACTTTTTATTGTTTCCTTGAAATCATTGCAATTCTCGATCTGGTGGGGGGGAGGAGCACAGAGATACTTTTGTTAAGACAAGAATCGTGGTAGAGGGCGGAGCTCCGGGGGGGGGGGGGCGGTGGCAAGAAGACACAGTGCCGGGCCCCCATTTTCTCAAGTACCACAAAGTGCCCTTGTTTAATAGGAATCGTGCCCATTTTTCTTTCTTATAAGTACGTATCCTCCCCTTTTCACTGCTCTGGCAAGTGCCCCCTATATATTCAATCTGCTATAGGTGCCCAAATTATTTTGGAAAGTGCCCCTTTTCCTTTAATTGTAATAACTGCATCTTTCCACCTTCTCATTAGTGCCCCTTTCCCCTTTTTTTAGTGACCTTTCACACATAATAAGTTCCCTTTGTTTCTTTTGATAAATGTTCATTTTCCTTTCTATATCATTGCCCTTTGACAAGTGCCCGTTTTCAACTATCTTTCCCATTTCCCATTTCTCCGGGGGGGGGGGGGTTATGGCAAGGTGCATAATGGCCCCCCAATTTCATGACAATGAGCTTTATACTGCCTCTTTTAGTATATAATCGCGTTCGTTTTCGACGCATAGGAGTGACTCTCACGGGAAATTCGACGCCGTTTACCCAATGATTGTCAATTCACCAGGATTAGCCTTCAGTTTTAACTTTTTGACTTTTCCCTCACTCGAAGACTCTTCGAGAAACTAGAGGCCTACGGATTTGCTGTGTGCAGACTTGTACACCCATTAACGGTTTTTCTACCAAGTCTGGTGTCACTGGCGAATTATGGCCTTCTGCACATGGAAACCGACGTACTACTCCCTTTAAACATCCCTTCTCTCAATAAGTCCGTTACTATTTAAAAATATGCCCCTTTTACTCTAAACGCTAGTCCCTTTAAACCACGATGAGTCCGTGGCATATTTTACTCAACTGCTGAAAAGGGCATTCTTCCAACATCTCATCTATTCAAAGCCATGCCTTTTGTTTGATAAAGGTTCAAACAATGAAGGAGTTTTCAAATTTAAGGCGCAACTGCATTTTCATCATCAAATGTCATTCATTAAAAAAAATATGTAGAGGCATATTTTACGTACTTGCTATCACTTAATTACCTTATTTCCACCAAAACAATAGATTTCTCATAGCCTACCGGACATACGCCCCTAATTCAAAGCGACTGCAGGATCGATTTTTCTTTCACGGATTTCCCTCAAATTCCTCGCTACGCTCGCTTGTAACATATTAAAGGTATTTTTTCCCCATCATGAGATTGTGTTAAAACCCCATCCTGATTGAAAATTTAATCTAAAGTTTTTATCGGTCGCAAGTCGACTTCAGAAATTTTTAGAATTTTGCTCTCCTGCTTCGGCTCTCTCACATATGGATCATCGCTGATAATGTACTAATAGGCCTACTAAGGCATGGGGATATAGATTCTATATAATTATCTATGTTTACATTTTTTCGCTTTGAGGTTACCCTATGGTGCCCACCCCCTTTTTTTTTCTCTCCAGAAAGTGCCATTTTTCCGAGGCTCTTGAAGAAAAAGAAAAAGAAACGAGAAAAAAAATGAGCCATCGGGGTTTTGGTGAGCCGTATTGGCAACAATCATCTCTGACTATGGTGACCCCCCCCCCCCCCCCCCACCCCCCCCCCCCCCCCCAGGCGCGCCGGAAGCAGTTTGGGACTGGGGGGCTCACATTCCAGGGGCAGTGACGTAATGAGGAAAAAAGTTCGGAAGGGGGGGGGCAGACGAAAAATCTGCATCACCACCAGTCTTACACGTTACATGCAGGTCCCGCGGAAGGATTTTCAAAGTGGAGTATTATCGATCAGGTAGAGCGTAAATTGGCCTCAGCAGGTGGTCAAGGGGATTTAATTAAGGTCAGATGAGCATCCAGGGGCCGCCTTAGGGCCCTTGGTGGGGTCCAGGGGGCAAAGCCCCGGAAGTAAAGGGGTTTGAGGTATTTATTAACGGTCAGATGAGCTTTCAGGGGCCCGCCTTAGGGCCTTTGGTGGGGTTCCAGGGGCAGAGCTTCCGGAAGCTAAGGGGTTTTAGGTATTTAATTACGTTCAGATGAGCATCCAGGGGCCCGCCTTAGGGCCCTTGGTGGGGTCCAGGGGGCAGAGCCCCCGGAAGCTCAGGGGTTTTAGGTATTCAATTACGGTCAGATATTAGCATCCAGTGGCCCGCCTTAGGTCCCTTGGTGGGGTCCGGGGGCGGAGCCCCCGTAAGCTCGGGGGTTTTAAGCATTTAATTACGGTCAGATGAGCATTTTTGGTATACCTTATTTGTGACATTGGCAATTGACATTGGCAGGTCACTTATTTTTTTCTCCGCCTTTCTTTCTTTTTCTCTTTAACATACTTTTTCAAAAAGGAGGGGGGGGGGGGCTGGAGCCCAGCCACTTTGCAGACCATGACATAAAGGCTTCTAAATTCGCGTATTTCGCCTGACTGTAATTTAGGAATTTCTTATTTTCCAACAAACGCATAAAAAGGTATGACTTACAAAAAAAATGGAGAAAAAATGCCGGAAAATCATGTCACAACATCAACATTTATAAATCACTTGTTTCGAATAAGAAATACATCACCCCCCCCCCCCCCATCAGTACGCCAGCGTTCGAGGGGCCCATGTCTTCTCACCCCTATAACAAAAAACGGACACGCTTTCCCATTCTCGCACAATATGTCCACGATATGCGCGTATCGCTATTATAGAGACCTCCATTGATAAATACCGTACAGGTGGCATGCGCAATGTTTATGAAATTTAATTCCTGTGAACTTTCCTTTTCTTTGAATGGAATTGTATATGTGATTTAATTCAGGTTTTTATTATTGTTACGTTCTTTTGGATTAAAAATACAAACCATGTTTACTCCTTTACTGTGTTTTTTTTGGAGGGGGGGGGCGTTTTGGGGGGGCAAAAATGCGTTTTGCCCCCCCCCCCCCCACTTTTTTGACTGGGGGGGGGGCAACTGCCCCCCCTGCCCCCCCCCCCCCCACTTCCGGCGCCTATGCCCCCCCCCTAGCCTCTTGTCGATGCCCTCGCGCTGTTGGAGTCTCTAAATTCTGACGAGCGAAGCGAGTCAGAGAAACCGAGGCGCTCGCGCTGAGGGCCTCTTGACAAGTGATCTGAATTATATATTCATGAGACCCGATTTTCTACTGAATTATGCATGTCTAGACCGCAGCGATTGTGTGTGTGTACGTGTGTGTTCGGGATTGCCCAACTAGGCTAGTCTGCAAGCACAGACCCTAATTTGACACTTTATCAAAAAATCATTGTGCCTTGAGAGAAGCCTAGCCCAGCTATCTACTGGTACCTACTGGTTGTACCAATATAGGTCAGGAACAGCTATAGTACGTGGCATATGGTAGTCTTATAGTGCACACTCTCTGTTACGACTGACCAGGGTTTGTACTAGGCGGCCAGTCTCGCTCTCACGGAGGGAATTCGCACAGAGCGGTAGATATTACGTCATAGTAGCTCTCTCTGATTGGATGACTTTCACCGAACTCTGCTGGGTCGGAATATTCGCCAAACAAAGTAAAACATAAGAAATCCAGATCACTTGTCAAGAGGCCCTCAGCGCGAGCGCCTCGGTTTCTCTGACGAGCGAAGCGAGTCAGAATTTAGAGACTCCAACAGCGCGAGGGCATCGACAAGAGGCTACCCCCCCCCCCCCCCCCCCCCCCCCCAGCTCAAACTCGTACTCAAAACTTTCGCAAGGCTTGCGACTTTCGAGAAAACGTCCCTTACGTCAGCCTTCAGCAGCAACAAGCAAAATGGCAGCGACCATGAGTGGATCTGTAGCTGTGCGAGGTGGTGGAATTTTAACAAACCAAAGGCCAGTTTTTACCTCAGACAGCAAGTAAGTTTCTGTTAAATGCAATTTATTACATTATTTCTTGAAAACTTGTTATTTTTGTATATAAATGCGGACAAATATGGTATTGATGGTGAGCGATCGTGAGGGTGTGAACAGCACATGTCTGTACAGGGAGTCCCATGTGCCAGAAATGATGTTGCCTTCTTCGGCGATACGCGATAGTGGTTCTTGTAGCGCAAGATGTGACATTACTTCTTGTTTCCCAATCAATATGGTGTGCAATATCATGTTAAATATGTATCAGTATATTATTATCAAATATTTGTAGGTTCATACATTAATTTAGTGTTGTTGCTAGCCCATACAAACTTTTTTTTAAGGGGGGGGGGGGTGAGGGATCTCAAAGCTAGGAGTAGGGTGAGAGAGTGGGACGATAAGAGAAACATCGGTCCCATTACTGATGCAACTTTTGAAATATTAGCCTAGAAATGACCACCAAACGGAAAAAAATGACATTTTTCCCCGACAAATCTTCATAAAATCTGAGTTATAAACAAGTCACATCTAGGTACACTAAAACAAATACGATTTTCTGAAAATTAAGGTATGATTTATTAAGTTTCTTTCAAGTATATTTCTGCGCATTGCAGCGCCAATATTCTAGACTCTACACTGCTTCAAAATCACCTTTGAAAATTTTTTTTGCAACGAATTTGTTACGAGGTCCGCGAGTGTTCCACGTTCCTTGCGTGTTGAAAGTTTGGTAATACATAGTTTCCATTGACTCGCGCACGAAAAAATGGTCGAAAACAAAATGTCAAATGAAGAAATAAACAAGCTTTTGTATAGTTATAAGAATTCTACTGAGGTTTCTTTGTCGATTTAATTTATTATATAGTCTCAATTAGAATTCAGAATTATCTCACTGAAAAGTTAAGAAACCGACGATGTTCTCGATCGTAGTTATTTTCATTTAGCCAGCAGCCGATCTAGCGTTGTTTGGGCAAAAAGCTAGGCCGCTGCCTACCCACCGCGAACCTTTCCGAGTCCCGCTAAAATGGCGCTCTGCGGAGCTCCGCGGCTGCGTTGGTATCGCTGCAAACTCTCAGCCGGCTAGCTCCCCACGACGGACCATTCGCGGTATGGCGAGAGTGTGTGTGTGAGGTATGATTTTGCATTCGAGAACGCACGTAATGCAACCGTGCGCGTCATTTTCAGCTGTCGAATGTATACGACCAATTTTACATGTACGATTTTTAGTACAGATACTTGGTCAGTTTTCTTTTTATATCTTTGGTTTTACAACATTTAAAAATATAATTTCTTCAAATTTGCTCCTGACTCGGTTCAGACTAATTGTATGATGTGTTTTCAAGTCAGTTTTTTTAATATATTTTTTTGCATGAATTTGCCTAGCATAGAGAGTCAATGCTAATGCGTATTGACCTCTAGCACTGCACTACATGTTAATAGGCAGCATTTGAATACATGAATAGTCAATACACTCACATCACGCAAATGCACACAATCATGCGGCTGATCGGCAAAGTTAACAGTAGACTCACAATTTGAAGTTATTAATTATTCTTTTTTTAACATCGGAAATTTGTTACATTATTTCTTGAAAACTTGTTATTTTTGTATATAAATGCGGACAAATATGGTATTGATGGTGAGCGATCGTGAGGGTGTGAACAGCACATGTCTGTACAGGGAGTCCCATGTGCCAGAAATGATGTTGCCTTCTTCGGCGATACGCGATAGTGGTTCTTGTAGCGCAAGATGTGACATTACTTCTTGTTTCCCAATCAATATGGTGTGCAATATCATGTTAAATATGTATCAGTATATTATTATCAAATATTTGTAGGTTCATACATTAATTTAGTGTTGTTGCTAGCCCATACAAACTTTTTTTTAAGGGGGGGGGGGGGTGAGGGATCTCAAAGCTAGGAGTAGGGTGAGAGAGTGGGACGATAAGAGAAACATCGGTCCCATTACTGATGCAACTTTTGAAATATTAGCCTAGAAATGACCACCAAACGGAAAAAAATGACATTTTTCCCCGACAAATCTTCATAAAATCTGAGTTATAAACAAGTCACATCTAGGTACACTAAAACAAATACGATTTTCTGAAAATTAAGGTATGATTTATTAAGTTTCTTTCAAGTATATTTCTGCGCATTGCAGCGCCAATATTCTAGACTCTACACTGCTTCAAAATCACCTTTGAAAATTTTTTTTGCAACGAATTTGTTACGAGGTCCGCGAGTGTTCCACGTTCCTTGCGTGTTGAAAGTTTGGTAATACATAGTTTCCATTGACTCGCGCACGAAAAAATGGTCGAAAACAAAATGTCAAATGAAGAAATAAACAAGCTTTTGTATAGTTATAAGAATTCTACTGAGGTTTCTTTGTCGATTTAATTTATTATATAGTCTCAATTAGAATTCAGAATTATCTCACTGAAAAGTTAAGAAACCGACGATGTTCTCGATCGTAGTTATTTTCATTTAGCCAGCAGCCGATCTAGCGTTGTTTGGGCAAAAAGCTAGGCCGCTGCCTACCCACCGCGAACCTTTCCGAGTCCCGCTAAAATGGCGCTCTGCGGAGCTCCGCGGCTGCGTTGGTATCGCTGCAAACTCTCAGCCGGCTAGCTCCCCACGACGGACCATTCGCGGTATGGCGAGAGTGTGTGTGTGAGGTATGATTTTGCATTCGAGAACGCACGTAATGCAACCGTGCGCGTCATTTTCAGCTGTCGAATGTATACGACCAATTTTACATGTACGATTTTTAGTACAGATACTTGGTCAGTTTTCTTTTTATATCTTTGGTTTTACAACATTTAAAAATATAATTTCTTCAAATTTGCTCCTGACTCGGTTCAGACTAATTGTATGATGTGTTTTCAAGTCAGTTTTTTTAATATATTTTTTTGCATGAATTTGCCTAGCATAGAGAGTCAATGCTAATGCGTATTGACCTCTAGCACTGCACTACATGTTAATAGGCAGCATTTGAATACATGAATAGTCAATACACTCACATCACGCAAATGCACACAATCATGCGGCTGATCGGCAAAGTTAACAGTAGACTCACAATTTGAAGTTATTAATTATTCTTTTTTTAACATCGGAAATTTGAAAAAAATTGTATTTTACTGCTATTTACAATGTAGGTGCCATCATTGTCACAATCGTACCAATTTCGAGTGAAATTAGAGTAAAGGAGGGGGTTT
Source organism: Strongylocentrotus droebachiensis (assembly GCA_035222895.1). Taxonomy (NCBI): domain Eukaryota; kingdom Metazoa; phylum Echinodermata; class Echinoidea; order Camarodonta; family Strongylocentrotidae; genus Strongylocentrotus; species Strongylocentrotus droebachiensis. The sequence goes on along the minus strand of JAVYIG010003778.1, from coordinate 174,974 downwards.
TCGGCCACTTAAGACAAAATCCTATTTTTTGGACTCATTACTTCCTATTTATTATCATTTCTTGTTCAAATCATGAAGCAAATATTATTATTATTTAAACAAAAAAAGAAACCCAGGAAAAAATCAGGAATTGCCATTACAATATTCTTTTCAATTTTCACTGTTTCGGAGGCAGTTATCGGCATAGCCAACCAGTTTTCGGTCGCATGTACAAAGTCAATAGGAAGTGCGCGCGTGCTGTGTGTTTCCGCGCTGATCTTTAGCACTAGCGGGCGGAGCAGGTATCCCACGCCGGAGCTCGCCATGCCGAAACTAGTTCTGCAGTGATCGGAAATTGGAATCTGAATTAGACAGAGATATCGTGTGTGCGTTGCGGTGTCCAGCTGCATTGATTTAATATATGCGATGAGATACTTTTGAGCTTGCGACTCACACAAAATCAGGCTCTAAATCTGAAAAATACTTGAAATAAAGCTCATTTTATGGTACCCATATTTCTTACAGACACGCGTAAGATACTTGATTTTTCAGATTCGGGTAGCGGGACCGCCGATAACATCGCTAAAATGTGATATTTTAGGATATATTTTCAATTGCAAATGTGGTTCTTCAGTGTCTCTGGCATGGTATGGTATGTGTGGGATATGTGATTATGCTATTATGCGAAGTATTTTAAAGGGATTTTACCATGCATCCAACGGATCGGCCGAAAACTGGTGATGGTCGATTACCCCCTCCTTTACTCTAGATGAGTTTTGTACAGTGGTGTTTGAAATGTTGAGAATAAAATGCACAGCTTTTAATACACAGCCAGGATAGTAATGCACCTATGTGTGGGTTTAACAATGAACTATAAAGTCTGAAAATCGGATTTCATAAATATCTAGATTTATATAACTTTCCAAATCATTGTTCCTTAAAAAAATGTATTTTTTTGTTGCTGTAGGTCTAACGGTAGCCTATAATCTAGGCGGAGTGCCGAGCTTTTTTCTTTGCTGCTAGACTAACCCTAAGCAGAACGTCTGATACGGCGAGACTACGAACCGTGAGTCGCGAAGCGGCTCACCGCCTATAATCACTGGTCTAGCTTTAGTCGTTGTTTTTTATTATCGACCATGAATCCGTGGCAGTTTTTCGTACGAAAAAACCTCATGAATACGAAATGAACTCAACCAATCAGAAACACGTATGGAGAAGAGTCTATGCATATGCATTTTATAAATCATGTGACATTACGTCATTTTCTTCATCCAAGATGGCGGGTAGTTCATGCGACGACGATCTTCTGCGAGAAAGTTTATCATATGCGGCCAACAAACTAGGCATTCCTAATGGAAAATTCAGAGAACTGCAGGAATCCGCTATTCGTAGCGTTATTGAAGCCGGCAGGGATATTTTTGTTGCATTACCTACTGGTTTTGGAAAGAGTGCAATATACCAAGCAATCCCCTTGTGCTGTGATAACTTTTCTGGCACTTTGTGAGGAGACTATTTAGCGGTCCATTCAAAGCAAGGGGGAACCACTAATTTGTCATTGTAAATTTGATACGATAATTGTTTTACCATACAAAGATATATGTTTTATTGTTCACATAAAACCACAATTTTTTAATTTTTTGATATTTCACAGTAGTAAAATGATCATTTTAAAGATTTTTTTGGTTTCATCTCCCGTTCTTCCTTTTTATTACCCCTATTTAGTAATGGACGAGCGCAATCTTTTTTCGTTGCGGTTTCTTATATCTGATTGGTCGAACGTAACATAGGTGTACCTTATTTGGTAGGGCTGTTGAATGATTCATAGATCCGCCATTTTGAATATATATGAATATTGATTAGCTAGACCAGTGATTATAGGCGGTGAGCCGCTTCGCGACTCACGGTTCGTAGTCTCGCCGTATCAGACGTTCTGCTTAGGGTTAGTCTAGCAGCAAAGAAAAAAGCTTGGCACTCCGCCTAGATTATAGGCTAGTCTAACGGGGGTTTATTAGACTAGGGTTTATTTCTTTTAGAAATTTAGACCAAAATAAAAGTAATGAATATTATTAGTAGTTCATATTCTTACGTTCTCAAGATTCTTTATTTTCAAGAGTATTTGTTTTCCTTCCACTTTTCAAAATTTGAATATCTTCTAAACAATTCTAAACAATGAAATTGCATGATCAATACTCAACATCATCTTCAAGAAAAGATATATACATGATCTCTGCAGTAGTGTCACTCATATTCTGTTGAAACTTTGCAGGTGTCTGCTGGTATGCTCCGGGCACAGGGTCAAGATTATCAGCTGCCTGAGTGGAGAATGTATCAGGGAACTGACAGGTCACAGGTCAAATGTCAACGGAGTTCACATCAATCCATGGAATAAATTGCAGGTGAGATAGGATGAAGAAAAGGTCAAGTAGGAATTTCAAGTTTTCATAAATATTGGTATTGGAGAGATTATTGAATACAGAAGCCTATGATCTGTATTAGTTAAAGATAAACTTGAGTTCTGGTAAAAAAAGAAAATGAATTCTCACAGAATCTAACGAAACTTGCACTGAATGTTCAAGATTACAAATATATGTCATGTGCCAAACAATTTTGGAAGAAAATGTATACTGGCTGAGTAATGAGCCTAGAAAGATAAGGATATCAGGGTAGTACTAGCCCCGACACCATGTGTGTTGTCCCATATACATCTTTCTGTGTAAGTGAATTTTACTTTACCAAGACTCTGCCAAATTTATGATGATTTTGATGACTCCAGAACCTTGCATTACACACCATTACTTACATGCTATAAGCCTATATGATCAACTTTTCTGATCCATTCCACACCTTTTCTTTCACAATGCAATCCCATTACCAGAACTCAAGTTTATCTTTAAATCAACTCTTAGAAAGGCATCGTAAGTCATCTCATAATGAACTCACTTTCCACTGTTCTTGCCCTTTGGTACCCTATATTTGATAGATATGTACACTTGCTGACTTTTGTGAAATCTAATACTCTTTCATGGTCCAAATTTAATTTTGTATGAAAAGGACATGAAATGCAGACTGATTGATATAATTGTAATATTTTTTATTAACAGCAATTTAATTTGTTATCACCCTTACCCATTCTTGTGTTTGCTTTATTATGTACTAATGCCACCGTACATCGTTGCATGAATATGATTGACTTGATAATGTACCCTTCCTTGTTATGGATATGAACAAGAGAGATTAAGATCTGTACCTCATATGTGCTTCTATTCCTTTCTTTTGATTGCACAGGTTTTAACATCATCAGAAGACGGCACAGTCTTCCTGTGGGATTATATGGACAATGTCATTCTCAAGGTGAGTTGCAGTGAGATAAAAAAGTGTTATGAAACAGGTTCTGCTTTCCCTTAGAGGATACTTTCTATTCTCACAGCAGGAAAAGTTGGTAGAACTTGTGTTTTGCATTTTGAATCAAGGACTCAAGGGCCCGAATTCACAAAGGAGGTTTGTCGATAAACCAAGGTTTGTCGACAAACCTCCTTTTGTTTCGCCAAACCTCCTTTTGTTCTTTACAAACCAAGTTTGTAAAAAAACGCGTAAAAACGCGTCATATGATGTACGAAAACCAAGGTTTGTCGACAAACCTCCTTTGTGAATTCGGGCCAAGGGGTTTGAATCCAGCCCAGGCAGACGGCTGTAGCCATTGTGTGTGTTAACACCCCAGCTACATAGATATGTCCCTCAGATAATATGTTAAATTGAGGCTTTATGTGTAGGAGTGTCGCCACCTGTGCATGTTTAGAACCCACTGCACTCTTGAAAAAAAAAGTAGTGGTATATCTGCACATCCTTATCTGCTTTTAAACCAGAAGGAGTAACAAAGGTTACAAAGATAAATTTTTGCTTTGCCCCTCCCAGGCACAAATGTATTTTGTGTACCGTTATGTATTTTGATTTGTCACAGTTGTTCGCTCTAAAGGCTTTGATGACAAAGATGTAATAATGATAGAAACTGGATTTTATACATTTAAACTCAATGCTTTGTTTTAGCTTGTGCCAAAATCAGGTTCAACAAAGGAAGGTAATCTGAGGTCATAATTGTTTTTGTTTGTTTTTTGTTTTGTTTGTTTTGTTTGTTTCATTTTTTATTTTATTTTAATTTTTTTATTTATTTATTTATTTATTTTATTGTTGTTGGGGGGGCTGATCTCAGACCCCAGATCCGTTTTAAATAAAATTATTAGAAAATGGATATTAAAGTATGCTTTCCATAAGATACTTGTATCCCTTGATATCTGCATTTCTGAGTTTTTACCTGTGTTGAATTTTTATCTCTTCAGTTTGATTTGTCTTCTAATATGACTTATCTATTTATTCATGTTTTTTCTCCATTTCAGACTATCAAGTTTGACAGACCGCTCTATGGCCTGTTCCTTCATGAGGCACACAAGAACGTTCTCTTTGTACTCTGCAAGAAAATGGATGGTAAGATACGTGATACTTTTGATATACTTCAAAGTACTAAATTGCCTGTTCAATTTGCTTAATAAATACATTACTACAGTTCTCATTTTGTATCCCTTTCTCTGTGGATTTTGGTTTGTGGTGGTGGTTATTTTACCCGACTGCTAAGAAAGCTTAAATGCTTGTAAGTAAGCAACCAGATGGCCGACGGCTTTAGGTCCTATCCGAGGGACCTGGTAATGAGGATTAATGCCTTACCAAAGGGCACCAGCGCATCGCCTTCGTTTCGAACCCGGGTCACCGGATTACAAGACCACTGCTCTACCGACTGAGCTATCGCGCCTCCTTTATCCTTTTGGGTAATATTGATATTTGTTTTCATGCCTTGTCTGTTAATTGCCTTATCATACATCTAAACATTTGTATGTATTGTGCATGTAAACATAGCAAATTTCTCTTGATTAGACATTGACTTGAATTGAATACAGCTGAAATAAATCTCTCCTCCCCTTCACTCATGCAAGCAAACAGTTAGAAATGCATTTTTGTCTGGGCACAGGGCACCATCCAAGTCTCCTCTTTTGGTTTTACCATGGATCAATAAATATAAGTTGTGCAACACATGTCTAAGCAAAAATTGACCCACGGTCAATATCCTACTCTAACCGCTTTCCTTATGTCCACCCTGACCAGTATCTACATCTAACCCTGACCATAACTCAAATCCTGACCCAGAAATTAATTGCCACCCTAAACCTATACCTTGAAAAAATAAACCTTGTAGCAGCTGTCGCTGAAGCACATGTCAGAGTACTTAATGAATTGAAATCTGCAGCTGATCTGAATGTCCCTATGCAACGCTCAACGAACCTTTCTGTTTCTTTGCAGACAATGGCCAGATCCTGCACAAGAAACCTCTTCGGCTCTGCATGGCATCTATCCCATCAGGCACCTCCAACAAGACGCCGTTGAATCCAGAGTTTGTGATCGTGGTGGGGTCCGGGGGCGATCGTTGCATCAGCTTCGGTGCCAACGGCCAATACATGGCCTGCGTTATGGGGAACAACCTGAAGGTTTACAACTTTGATGACAAAACTATTCAAAGGTGAGTTACAGCTTGATTTGACCCCCTTCAGTTGATAGTTTGTTTGATGGGACTGCTAAGAAAGCATGGATGGGCTTGCAAGTATTAAAGCAACCAGGGACCCAAGGGCTATAACTCCTCGCCAATGGACTTCTTGATAAGGATTCATGCCACACTAAAGGGCACCAGTGCTTCAACTTGGTTTAGAACCCAGGATCTTTCAGTAAGAGACGACTGCTCTGCCACTTAGCCACTATGTTAACAACATAAACCAGGAAAAGATCTTTTAAGATTATACTTCTGGTTTTAAATCTTCATTTCATCTTTTCAATTTGGCTTCGAATATTTCTTGTCAGAGCAACCTCCATAATGCCTTTTTTTTGTTTAGGTAGGAAGTAACAAACAAGCATGCATTTATGCATCTATATTTGTTAACACAGCGAGGGTCACCATCCACTTCTTTCTTCTTCAGATCACAGAACTTCTAGTCTCCATACATCTAATTTATATCTTGCAGTTTTTCTCCTTGTTTTTGCTTTTGAAAAAAGAACAATTACTTTTAATGCCCTGCATTTTCCAGTAAAATGGAATTATCCTTGGCTATTGTATCTTCTCCTTTGTTGTGCAAGTTTGAACAATAAAGTGATATTTAAAATATTTATTTAAAAAAAAAGTCCTTTGGTAGAATCACAATTGGTGCAATCACTGTAGCTGTACTTGGTCCATAATGAGACATTACGCTGTGGTCCTCTCGACATGTGTTGATGCCCATTGCAAAAATTTCTTGTCAATTAGGCCTATCATGGCTGAGTAAAAACTAGCTTCTAAATAGTCCAGTTAAAGCCCCACTGCACTACTTATAGCTACTTGCGCCATCTATATAACAAACAATGCGTAAGCGGTGACCATTGGTCCCCCCCATGGTCCCTTTTTCTTATGTTAATTGAGAGCTGATTTGATGAGATAACCACCTGTCAGTAACCATGCAGGGAGGTCTAATCCCTCATGACCAAACTAGTGCAGATAGGCTTTAAGTACCTGTTTAACCTGTTCTTCAGATTGAACTATAACACTTAACAAAATTGTGGATATCTTTTTTTTTCATGCTACAAATATCTGAAAAAGTATATTATTTTTTCTTATTCAGGACTGAAATGAAGGTGAAGCCGACATGCCTGGCCTGCCATCCCCATGACAACTGCATTGCCGTGGGAGATGTCAAGGGTCAAGTATCAATTGTGTGGAACATATTTCAGCAAGAATCAATCACAAAGAGTATCAATCACTGGCATGCGCTCCCTGTCGAAGACGTCTCCTTTTCCCCGGAAGGTAAATATGACCCTTAAAGGGATCATTTAACAATGTTAAATCTGAGATGCATGGCCCTACGTGTTATCAGTGTCTGTGATATGGTGTAATATTAAAGCCCTAAAAAATTTAAAATCTTTGAGTGACCGTTTTACCATACTCATTTCCCCCAATAGACTCGAGTGTTATAAAAACCGTTAGGAAAACGGTTTTGAAATTTCGATTTCCAATCATAAATAATCAGACAGGTAAAAGTCTTGGGATTCCTGACTGACCTAAATGTTTATAATTGTGATTGCAGCATGAGCAAAATCTATGATTTTGTTTCAGAATCTGAGGCAATGTTACCGAGTCACTTTAAGAGATAAGCCTTATATTTTTTAATGTATAGTCCTCGTTTCAAAATTAAGTGTCTAATGTAAACGTAGAAACTTTCCCAGATTGTAGCAGCAACAGCCATTCTCCCAACAAGAACTTTCAGATTCCTTATTGACCACATTGCGAGACAAACGAATATCACTAGCGATATTATTTTCGATACCATATCCGCAATGAGTAATATATTTAGCATTAAGAACTTTCAATCTTAAAATAAATTTATTGTTGTGTCATTTGTGAATCTGTTATTTGAATTACGCAGCATGGACTTCAGCGAAGTTGAAATATTCACAATTTCATGCAGGCCAAAGTTTCCTGTTGCATGTGCATAAACAGAAATAATAAATATATTTTTTATTCTATCAAACGGGTGTAACAATTTAGGTTATAAAGTCAAGAAAACTTGCAGCCTGAAAAAACTAATACCTGAAAATTGACCGTGAACATATGTTGTGATTCCATCCGCAGACCCTTTTAGAGCAAAGCTAGGTTCCGGAAAGGTTTTTGATATCATACGTTTTGTTTCTCTTGGCTTCACAGGGACATATCTATTCAGTGGTGGGCATGAATGCACCCTGGTCCAATGGCAGTATAACTCCAAGCATAAAGACTTCATGCCACGCCTTGGCAACGCCATCACTCACATCGCATGCGCACCCAATGGACAACTGAGGGCGCTCTCCTTGAGAAATAATTGTAAGTACATGAATCCTTCATTTGCAGGCGGTGAGCTCCGTTGCAATTAAATTGCTGATGACACCCAAAGCCAAGCTCACTTTATCACAAAAAATTCTCCCTCTCATATCTCCTTTGTTTGTTAGTGGATTTTGCTCAAACTTTGAGGAATGCTGTAAAATGGTCATATCGAAGTACATATGAAAAATTGGATTAAATGATGATCTTTTTCTCATTTTATCAAACATTTTATGTCCGGTTGTCTCTGAAAACTACCCTCAGATTATTTCCAGACATATCCAGATGCATATTCTTTTGCCTGTATGATATATAAAAACCAATGGGATTAGATTTAGTTAAAGGTGAAATTCAAAGAAATTCACAAATATGTCAACTAATGTATCACTAGAAACTGGTAAGCTAACAGATGGCCATCGTACTTGATTTATAAAAATACAAATACAACCACCTCTGTAGTAGCTGGGATATACAAGAGATTCGCCGGAAAAATAACGATGTTTTAATGACGTCGCTATATGGACCAATACTGCCCAAGCAGACGACATCCCATAAAGAATGAACATAACTGCAAAGCTATTATTTGTCAAATTATAATGAGTTTAGTGTATATAAATGTAATGGCATGTCAAACCATTAAAAAGGGGATATGACCCGATTCTGATAACTTACATCTTTTGTTTGTAAATACACAGGATAGGGGTTAATTAACAATCAAAGATACCCGACTTTCAAATTGAAAAACCCCCGGAATGATATTAAGGACGGCATTTGTTCCCTCTTGAAACGCTGTACATACCGCGGTGTGTGCAGCTGAATATACAATGGCGTCTTATTTTGTTTACAAGCGACAGATTCCTTTATTTTTGTATTGCTGCATTTGTCATCAAAATAAAACCATGCGCGGGGTTAAGAGTGAGGCAATAGATTATACATTTAGCCTGCCGGTAGTGAAGTACGAGAAAGAACTGAAGAGAAGATGAAAACACAGGCACTGAAAATGTGTGAGATGTCATGGGACATTGTCTGCTTGTGCAAATCATGTCCATAGTGTGATCTCACACATCTCAGCAGCGTTCGGAGAGCTCTTCAGGTGCTATGCCGGGGCTGTATTTAAGCGTTTTGTAATTTATAATAATCATTAATTCGAATGTTTCCAAGCATTGAATTTTGATAACCTTGTCGAATCAAAGTTTCAACTTTGCAATAATGAAAATAAAGTTAGTTTTTAAAATCAATGAATATCTACTTTAAAAACTGACAATGGAACAAAAAAAAGAGTAGAATGTTTTATTATTTTTTTTTTATTGGAAGATAGAGGTCTGAAATAAGTGATTTCGTACTAGATTTTTTCCTTCCTTCCTTCCTGTTCACCCTCATTATCATCTCTTCTCTTTAGCTATCTTGCTACTCACCACCAAAGTGGTGCATACTATCCAGGGTCTCGATCATAGCAGTTTCCACCAGAGGCAGTCATATCCGGTCCCAACCGGTCTAGCTGTTGACCCTCGCACAGATGCTCTAGTCCTCAATGGCAAACTGGGCCATCTTCAGTTCTACCAGCTGGGGAAGGACAAGCTGCTCTACAACGTAAGTTAAAGCCCCACTGCACTACTTGTAGCTAACTTGCCCCCTCTATATAGAAAACAATGCCTAAGCGGTGCCTGTTGGTCCCCCATGATCTTCTTTTTCTTAATTGAGAGCTGAGTTGATGAGATAACCACCTGTCAGTGACCACGCTGGGTGATCTAATCCCCCCTGGCCAAACTAGTGCAGACGGGCTTTAATTCAAGGAACATAATTGTAGGAATGGGGATTTGTGTACTAACAGTATTAAACATAAGTTAAAGGTAATACAAAGTTTTTGTAATATTTCCACAGGATTGGATTATAAAATTTAAAATTTGCATTACCATTGTGAAACCTAATGTTAAAATAAGCAACTTTGAACAAATTGGGCTCTAAAACGCTAAGGATTTCAAGAAATTAAAATATCAAATTTATTGGTGCTCAAATAGCGCCTATGGCCATACAATAGTAGCTGCGACCATGAAAATCTCGGTTCTGTGTAGAACAGGTGAATATGCATGTGACACCTGTTCTACACATTTTTGTCTCGCCTGCGTAGCAAAAAGCGAGACATAGGCGCCGCTTTTCCGGTGACGGCGGCGGCGACGGCGACGGCGACGGCGACGGCGTCAACATCAAAAACTTAACCTAAGGTTAAGTTTTTGAATTTTTGATATAATTTTTAAAGTATAAGTTCTTAGTCAATGAAACTTTGACTATAGGGTAATCAAGTATCCCTAATCATGTGAGTAGAATTTCAGATCACAGAGTCAAGGTCAAAGGTCATTTCAGGTCAACAGACTTGGACTATGTTGTAGCATCATCATCGAAAACTTAACCTAAGGTTAAGTTTTTGAATTTTTGATATAATTTTGAAAGTATAAGTTCTTAGTCAATGAAACTTGGACTATACGGTTATCAAGTCTCCCCAATCATGTGAGTAGAATTTCAGGTCACTAAGTTAAGGTCAAAGGTCACTTAAGGTCAACAAACTTAGACTTTGTTGTGGCATCAACATCAAGATTTTCAAAATGCTTCTTCTTTGCTATTTTTCAACCGATTTTGATTCTGATTGTTTCATATGATAGGGCTAGGAGGGGGATTTAAAATTTCTACACAGAATTGTGAAATTCATTATCTATGCTAATTTATGCAAATTTATTCGAAATCACAAAAAATGCTTCTTCTCCATTTCTCGACCGATTTTGATTTGGTTTGCTTTATCTGGTAGAGCTAACTTTGGTTCACTAAACTTCTACACCGAATTTTGAAATTGTTCTCCATTAATTAATTATGGTAATTTATGCAAATTTATTCCAAAAATAACAAAAGTTGCTTCTTCTCCCTCATTTCTTGACCGATTTTGATTTGGTTTGCCTTATCTGGTAGAGCTAAATTTGGAACGCTAAACTTCTACACAGAATTTTGAGATTTTGCTCCATTGATTATTTATGGTACTTTATGCAAATGAAATGAAATTATGTCTCTTCCAGGGCATCAAATTTTTATTTTTTGACCAGTTCAAAAGTGTACCACATAAAATTTACGATATTTGTTGTTGTGAGATGCGGATGAGTGCTACGTCATTGACGTTCTGGTTTATCATATTGAATTGCGTTATGCAGGCGAGACCGCCGAGAGCGTTTCCCTTGTTACATAATAGCAGTGAAGGGATGTTCCTTTTTCTACCTGACGAACTGTATATTTTGTCCGCTTTCTTTGTCCGTCATGTTCATATTGATGTGATGTGAAGCTATTACTGAGTAGTAATATGCAAATCACATAATCTTATTTTCTTCCTCTAATTCCATAGATGGACATCACCGGAGAGAACTACATCTCTCCTGAGAACCTCCACAAACCCCTGGCCCACACCGAGGTCACTCATATGACCTTTGACCTGAAAGGTGAGTGGATGGTCACGGCGGAGAGGAGAGACGACGGGGAGACGTCGGTGGAGATGAGGCTCAAGTTCTGGGAGTTTGATGCCAAGAAACAGAGGTAAGGGCAGGTTTACGGTACTCTGATTAGGGCTAGTCTTATAAAGAGTTGATATCAATCGCAACTATGTATATTCAGAATAGTCAGGATGTGAATTGCATATGTTACGTGTTGTTAGGTAGGACAAGCCATAATGTTTGTTCTAGCTAGCAACAATTAATGTTTAGTACACAGCACCATTCCTTAAAGCTTTGTCTTCTGATTGGTAATACAAGGCTAAAGTAAGGTGCCAGATAAATTATGTTCCTCGCATACAAACTGCTGAAGTCTATGGGTAGTTTGCCGTACAGGATTCATACATATAATATATATATGCATATATTTGTAGAAGTGTCGTAGTCGAGTGGTTTAAGCACTTGACTTGAAATTCAAAGGTCGTGGTTCGATCCCCGATACGGCACTAATGTCCTTTGGCAAGACGTTCATCTACATTTGCAACTCTCCACCCAGGTGTTAAATGGGTACCCGGTAGGATGCGAAACTTAATGTGGTTGGATGAGCAAGTGGCGCTTGTAAAATGGAGACAGGCCGGAATGCTCCTCAGGGAGTGGAGAATGTGCATACTGTACATTGTTAGTGGTTAAGCCTGAATCCGATGACTGGGGTAATAATATGTACTGCGCCTAGAAACAAAGTATTAGGGGCATTATTTATGTGAGCTATTATTAATATTATTAAGTGGTAAATTCTAGATTGGATACTTGTCCTGAATGAAAGTCCCATGAAAACATTATAGTTCAGTTCAGTGCATTATCACTGATCATCAAGGCTTCTGATTAGTGTGGAAACTTGTTATAAAGAGCTCCGATGTAACAGTTGATTAACAAGTTCTTTGTGATCTTACCCTGATATAACAATGCAATTTGCATGGTCCCAATAAACAATTTTTTTTGCTGTAGTATAATTTGTAGGGGAATGTAATGAAGACTACTAGACGACCCTGATCAACACTTTATCATCCTGCTTTTATTTGTATCATTGCAGTTTTACTTTGAACACAACGGTTGAGATGCCCCACCAGGAAGAGATAAATGCCCTGGGTTTCCGGCCTTCGGGCAAAGAGAGGAAGAGTGATGATGCCATGGTAGTGACGACGAGCGCCGATGGAAAGTTTAAACTCTGGGTGCTTGTCGATGATACAGATGTTGAGAGTAAGTTTCAAGCAAAACTTGTTATTTCTCTTCAGTTTTGTTTGAGAGTAGAAATGATGATGATAATTCAAGGTTTCAAGGTTTCTTTATTTTTTCCACATGATATAATATAATCAACGAAAATATGCAATATATACATATTCAATAACATAATATTAACCAAACATTTTACAAATGATTATACAATTATTTAAATAAATCATTTAAGATTGGCACAGTGGTAAAGTGGTTAAGAAAAAAAAAACACCTTTTAGTGCCTACTAATACCCCTGGTCATACATGTATACTTTGACAAAGAGTCAAGGCCCTTTCTTGCACTGAAAAGACAATAAGACAACAAATTGTTTTGTTCATCACACTCTCTAAATATCGGGTTATAAATAAGTTGTTTACTTCCCTCAATTGCACAGAAGCGAAACATTGTTGGAACTGTGAATCTGTGGGCTTCTACAAGAACACGGAGCCAAGGGCTGCTGCTTTCTCCTCCGATGGATCTCTGCTGGGGGTAGGCTTCAGCGAGGTCATTACACTTTGGAACCCCGAGGTCAACGAACTTAGAAAGATCCTTACCCATGCAGCAGTCAGTACAGAAATCCAGTGAGTTCTAAAGAGAAGGGTTGTTTGGTAAATAAGAAATGGGAAACTGTATTTGTCTGCAGGAAAATGTTATTATTATTCTTCAAATGAAGTCAAATGGTGAAACAAAGTGAATAGATTGGAATTACTTGTATCATATTGGTTTGGATGTATCAAAATTAAATTAAATCAGAATAAAATGAGATTGGACTGAAATAGAATTAAATAGGAAGAAATGGAATGGAGAAAAATGAGACGAAACCAAACCTAAAGGGATTGAAATGAAATCAAATTGGAATAACAATTGCAATTGAAATCAAATGAAATACAATGAAATACAATTAATATATTGACGTAACATGTATCACATTGGTCTTTTCTAGATCTCTATGTTTTGGTCATTTTTTTTTTCCTCATCTGTTGTATCTAGTACTATTAATAATAATAATAATAATAATCGTTTAAAGTCCACTCCAAATTTTATTAAACCGCAAATGGAAATTCTTTTTGCCCAATAGATCGTGAATTGAAATTGAAATTGGAAATGGAAACGGAAATGGAAATAGAATGAAATACAAATGAAACTAAAAGGGAATTGAATTGAAATGACAGTGGATGTTGGAATAAAATTGAAATGAAATAACTTGTATTACATTGGTCTTATTTCAGATCTCTATGTTTTGGTCATGGTTCATCAGCCCACCTCTTAGTATCCAGTACTTCATCATCCATCACTGTATGGAATCTACTCACATGTAGAGGTAAGTCTTATAATCCAATCATAACATTTGTTCTTATGTTGGATTTGATTGTTTGTTCAAATATCCTCCCCTCAATTCCCTCTTCCCCAACTCTCCTTTTCTCCTACTTTCCTTCTACTCTCTCCCTTTTTTGCTATATCTCTCAATGCAATATGTGAACATAATTTGACCGTGTTTTAAGAATACTTAAATACTTTAATTGCTGTATTTTGGAATTTTCTCACATTGTGATAATTGTTACAACATTGATGAGCAAGTGGAATTGTTTTTATCTTGTAAAGTGAATGAAATACAGGCTGCCAGGTTCAGTATTTTGATAACTCATAAACCATCTTCATTACTGTTTAGGTATAGGCGCATCATCACCATCATCAGACCAATTTTCTAGTACTCTTTTTATCAGTGCTATATATATTTCTGTTGATAAGTTCAGTTCTGTGATAAGGAGTAATTGTTATCATAATACCGGTACATTTTTTTTGTTACACACTATAAGTATATGTGCAATAACAAAATGTACGTTCTTTTTTGCATTTTTTTTTCTCGCGCTCTCTTTCTCTTTCCATCTCTCTCTCCCTCTCTCACTTCCTTCACTCTCTCTCTCTATTTCTCTATCTCTCAGTCTCCTGGAGTGTATCGATGCCTGTCAACATACTTATTGGTGATCCCTATTCTCAACACTTTGCCATCTTTGACAACAAAAACAATCGTAAGTATTCACACTGATATTTACAAATACAGATTTGGCCATCTAATTAGATTACCGTATTTGCCGGCGTAAAGGCCGCAGTATTTTTGGAAGAGAAAATATCAAAAAGTCAGGGTGCGGCCTATCCGGCGAAAGTGTAAAAAAAAATAAAATTGCAAGTCAAAACCATGAAACACAGCACGAATTTGTACATATGGGACAACAATGAAAGGTGATGGACATTTCTAGAATAATTGTCTAGAATAACACATGTCTTACCGACCGTTATGTGTTATATTTATTAAAGGAAGGGCAAGTTTTGCCAATCTCGTAAATAAAATTCATAACTTACCAACCAAACTCAACTGGTAGATCTAGATTTAAGTTTTTGCCGTAGCTAAAGCCTCTCGATCGCGTGAGCAAACCTATGGCGCAATGCATAAGAGAGAGGCTCAATGTATAGATGAGAAAAAACTACATGCTGTTGTATAAGTGCGCGATGGCCGAGCGGTTTAAGGCGGCGATTTTGGTCACATCATCGTTTGTAGGGAAGGGTTCAAATACAACTGTAAAAATCGGGGGTGTGGCCTATGCGGCGGTGCAGCCTTATCGCCGGGAAATACGGTATGTCAGCCTTCGTAGTATATAGTTACCTGCGGCAAATATTGATGTGTGTTTGTGCGCATGCAAGCGTGTATTCATTATTGGGCAGTTGTGAGTGGATACAAAATGTGTGTGCACACTTAATGTATCCAAACGTTGAATTATGTAATGAACGTAAGACGTACTCTACCACACTGGGACTGACACATACTCCCCTGTAATTCTATTACAATCATACTATAGTGTTGGTCTTTTTGCCCACCATTGTCCTCTGCAACAATGGGTATTAAAGCCCCACTGCACTACTTGTAACTACTTGCTCCCTCTACCGGTATATAGAAAACAATGCCTAAGCGGTGCCCGTTGGTCCCCCATGATCCTCTTTTTCTTTTGTTAATTAAGAGCTGAGTTGATTAGATAACCACCTGTCAGTGACCACGCTATGTGGTCTAATTCTCCCTGGCCAAACTAGTACAGGCGGGCTTTAATATTACGCGTAAAAGTTTGATTTCGTGATTTTAGTTAACAATTCACGCATAGATATTGAATTATGGAAGACAGAACATTCAAATGCCATCATGGTAATCTATTCCTATACGTCAATCTCTTGACAGTGTTTGTATTCGATGGGTCCGAGCCACGCCCGGTGTTCTACCAACCCTCCACCTCCTCTTCTGAAGTCCTCTCGACCATCTTCACTCCAAGACAGAGCCCGGGAGACGGGAACGACAAGGAGGGGCTGCCGGATGATGCGTTGCCATGGCAACAGGATTCTGAGCTGTACTTCATGACCAAGTCACAGGAGTTGCTGACGTTGATAAGCAAAGGACAGGCCAAAAAAGAGGAGAGGACAAACATATATGATGCAGTAAGCTTTAGAATTTTGTAACAATATATTCCGCTTTCATATAGCGCCTAATACAATGTCTCTAAGCGCTTTTACAGATGTATTACCCCGGTCATTGGATTCAGCGCACACTGTGTGCACAATATCCACTCTCTGGGGGGCATTCCAGCCAGGCGTTACTTGGCGCTCAAAAACTGTTTGACCAACAATGCACAAACCGTTCATATCATGTACATAACTAGGAGTATTTTGAGTGGAGATGGAATGATAAAGTAAAAGTATGACATATATTTTGCTGGATTCAAAGTATGAAAAAGAGGGTGCGAGATATATTTGAAAACAAATTTTGAAAAGGGACTGTCGGACAGAGTTAGGGGATTAAGATACCGTACATAGATAGGGAAATACAAAGTGTACATGTGAGAGGAAGCATTTGATATGAGAGAGACAAAGATCAATAGACTTGTTATTGACAGAGTTAGACAGTGTGAGAGAGAAACTAGACAGAGACGGACAGATATATGGAGATAGATTGACATGTTAGCAAATAAAGGGGAGAGACAATTAAAATGAAGGATTTTGAGAAGATGTGGTAAAGGGAAAGAAGGTTGATGAGAATCATTGAAAAATTGTCTCATCTTAAAATTCAGTGCAAATTCTTTAGCATTGTGGGTGCTAATGTAAAATTATTATTATTATCATTATTGTTATCATCATTAATATTATTATTATTATTATTGTTGTTATTAATATTGTCATCATCATTATCATTATATGTTATTATCATTTGATCTGATTTATTTTCCTACCAGGCTGATCTGCAAGGGAGCATACCACTCACACCTTTTGCTCAGCTACTGGGTGGGGCTTCAAGACCAGTGTGGACAGATGGAGGCAGCCAAGCACAAAGTCTGACCTCTAGCAAGGCTTCATCAGCTGAGGTAGAGTACATTCAAACTTTCATAGAACTTTTAAGGGAGCCAGTCACACTAAAGAGTTGTATTCCTGCAGTTGCTAGCTTCCATCCTGGTACTCTGTGCGAATCATATCGGAATCCAAAATTACTTATGAAGCAAGATCTATAAGTTCTGATAACACTGGGTATAAACAATACTCATCACCAAATAAAAGATCAGGGATGCCCATTTTCAGAATTCAGGCCTTGGGGAATTATTTTCCAACCATAGTTTAGGCTTTTTTTGTGTACAAAATAGCTCATTCTAGGTGATTTTCAGGCCCTCTGATCAATTCTAACTGGCATCCCTTAAAGATGCAACCCAGGGTTTAACCCTAAATCCTGGTTCGGGTATTAAAAGTTCAGAGATTAAACCTTTTGACAAATCAAGTTTTGGATTAGTCCCCTTCACCAAAGACCTATTTGACATATCTTTGAGTAAACTTGAAGAATCGTCCTGTTTTTCTGTATCCTGAACGGAGTACTATCTAGAATGATAATTATTAAGTGTTTTATGTTCTCCATGTTTTCAGATCCTTGCTGCTCCACCTCATATTCTTCCACCAGCAAGCCACCTTTGTTCATCCTTCATCCTCTCTCTTCTTGGCCCTGCAAGTCACTTCTCTAAGTAAGTAGCTTCTTTATATAGTACAGTGAAACCTGTCTATAAAGACCACCCAAGGGAGACAAGAAAAGTGGTCCTTATAGGCAGGTGGTCCTTGAAGACAGGTTCCTTTAGTGTATGTTTCAACAAGAAACTCTTTTCAAAGGGAAACAAAAAATATGGTCTTTGTAGACAGGTGGTCACTAAAGCAGGTTTGACTGTATTCCCATATGACAGGGATGAATGTAGAGGTGTCGTAGTCGAGAGGTTCAAGTGCTTGACCTGAATTTCAAAGGTCATGGGTGAGATCTCAGACACTGCACTAATGCCCTTTGGTAAAGCATTAATATATATTTGCCACTCCATACCCAGAAGAGAAATGGGGACCTGGAAGGATGATGAAATCCTTTTTGCTAGTAATTGCCATATGCCTTCATGGTGACCATATGGTAGGAATACTCCCCAGGGAATGAATTGTGTGTGTGAATTAATCTGATGACCAGGGTAATAGTATCTGTAAAGCACTTAGAGACAGTATTCCATATTAAGTGCTATAAAAATCAAGATTGTTATTGTTATCATAATTAAGAATGAAAATAAGGTGAACATTGACAAAAATTGGAAGAAGTATTTTGTAATAATATTGGGCCCCAGGAAGGGTTGGTTTTTCTTCAATAGTCATGTGAAGTGCTATTTCTTTGAATGTAAATTGTCCATGTATGCTGGCAAATCATGAAATATATATTTGTATACCCCTCAGTATCTTCAAAGTCTAACCAGATGTATTTGTGTTTTTGACCAAGCAGTACAGGAGCTGATTCTGAGAGTGATGACTCGGATGACGAAGACCACGCCCACCAATCCTCCCTGGATTCTGACATGGAGACAGACGATGTACATGTGGCTCCACCCACGGCAACGGGGGCTAGCACATCACTCTCTCTTGTCATTGAGGAGGAGGCGGAGCTTAGCGAGAAGGAGATGAAGAAACTTGCAAAAGCAGCCAAAACCAGTTTCAACTGGATCCAAAGAACTTCAGATGTACCTGCAACATCATGACCAGTTGAAAAACAGTTTTAACTGGATTTTGAGAACTGTTTACTTGTAAATGTTTTGAGCAGCAGGAAAGACAACTTTCCAGACTGACAGCAGGCACAACCGGTTTCTACCTGATTCAAAGAAATGCAGATGTACCTTCTACTTCATGACCAGCAGGAAAAAAATGTTAGACTTGAAGTGGCCCATAACCAGTTTTAACTGGATTCAAGGAACCACAAACTGTGTGTAGCATGGCCAGCAGAAAAGGCTATATGCGAGACTGAAGGAAAAAGATAAAAACCAATGTAGAGGTTTTAAAGATCAGTGATTAAACGGTACTGAGAATGATCTATCTATTAAAAGAAAGTTGTTGAAAAAGAAAGGTTGTGATTATTCCAATGGAGGTAGACACAACTGTCTGTAATTCTCTCAATCACAAATATATTAAAAATACCCATATGTTACGTTCAGGCCCCAATTCAAATGCACTCTGGGATAGTTTGGTGGCCAAGTCACTTCCAGTCTATTTCACACGGCTGCGCTTTGCATGCCGGCGATGAGTGTTCAAGTTAAGCCCGTCAATTTCTTGAACTTTCGAGAGGGGCCTTTCATCATTTCAATCTAGTCATTGATTTTTTGTTGCTTGCTGCCATCACAAAAATTGAATTAGGTTGAAAATGTTCAAAAAACAGAAGAGAAATGCTCCAAATTATAAAATATTCAGTTTATTCCTTGTTTGCATAACAAACAACAGTTTTGTCGTGGAAGATCATAATTATGTACACATAATTCTATAAGTGACCTTTACAATAATTTATATAGATTAGATATACATGTAATTTACTTTAATACAAAGTATAATGTTTAAAGGCAATGGGTAATAAAACTACCACATCTTTTTAATTCTAGTGACTTGTTGAGTTTTTATTCAAGTTGTTTTATTTGTTTTGTTTTCCTTTTTTTAATTCAATTACTGGTAACAAAGTGAGCGTGAAAGTGTAAAACAGCTACAACAATTACATAAAGTACTGGTATAAAAGAATATGTATAATTTTTATGCCTCCGTTACGAAGTAGCCGGAGGCATTATGTTTTCTGGTTGTCCGTCCGTCCGTACGTCCCGTTCTCGTGATCGCGTTATCTGAAGAACCGATTGATGGATTCCTGCCAAACTTTGGTCATGTATGTATCTTGCAGAGCCAATGAACTGAATAGATTTTGGGGTCACGAGGTCAAAGGTCACAGGGCTCATTATGTATGCAAAAACAGCTTGTGATCGCGTTATCTGAAGAACCGATTGATGGATTCCTGCCAAACTTATGTCATGTATGTATCTTGCAGAGCCGATGAACTGATTAGATTTTGGGGTCACGAGGTCAAAGGTCACAGGGCTCATTATGTGTGCAAAAACAGCTCGTGATCGCGTTATCTGAAGAACCGATTGATAGATTCCTGCCAAACTTTGATCATGTATGTATCTTGCAGAGCCGATGAACTGATTAGATTTTGGGGTCACGAGGTCAAAGGTCACAGGGCTCATTATGTATGCAAAAACAGCTCGTGATCGCGTTCTCAAGAACCGATTGATGGATTCCTGCCAAACTTAGGTCATGTATGTTACTTGCAGAGCCGATGAACTGATTAGATTTTGGGGTCATGAGATCAAGGTCAAAGGTCATGCGGTTCATTATGTATGCAAAATTAGCTTGTGATCGCATTATCATTGGAACAGATTGATGGATTCCTGCCAAACTTAGGTCATGTATGTAACTTGCAGAGCCGATGAACTGATTAGATTCTTGGGTCATGAGGTCAAAGGTCAAAGGGTCATATATGTATATGAGAAATTGCTTGTAATCACTGTTAATGGATTACAATTGAACTTGAATTTGAAAAATTGCTCTATGACGGAGGCATCATTTTCGACTGCGCGCAGTTGAAGTTCCATCTAGTTTTTTATATAAACTACAATTTTCACTAAATAAATTCATACAAAAGTGTCTACTACCCATTAACATGAATTTCATCATCAACTTAAATATTTACATGTATGATACTTAACTGTAAATCAATGATTTTGTGATACAAAAATAAAACTATACATATTTCAACATGTAAAAAGATGTCAATTGAATACTAGGAGAACTAACCCCCAAGAATTAGTGTAGGTATTCTGAAAAACAAGATGAATTCCTGTCTTTTGATTTACAATAAATCTTACAAAAGTGTACAAGACATATATAAATGAAGATTTCTTAGCATGATGTAATTTAGCATGACATGGGCGCAGCCATTTTCTTGAAAATGTGATGTACCTAGCGTTTGTGTAGTCCCATATACATCTTTCTGTGTACATTGTTTGTAACTTTACCAAGATTGGGCCAAATTTCTTATCATTTCGATCATTCAAGAACCTTGCAGAATCAACCTTTTCTGATCGATTCCACGTTTCTTTCACAATGCAATCGCATGACCAGAACTCAACTTTATCTTTAAATATATGAATTTAGTGATCCAAAAATTGTTCTCCCCTAATATATACATGTTGGATTAGGGTTAGTGTTTGATCTAGGATTGACTTAATTAATAAAGTAAGTTACTGTACGAAATGGACCATGGAACAATTGCTGTGGCCCGAAAATGTGTCTTAGAACTTTATCTGGATCAGTTAGCACTATAGTCGCTTTAGTACAAAACTGGAATACCCCATACAAGTTCAGTGTCAAATCTATCTAGAAACATTTTTGGATTATCTTTTGATCCTAAATGCTAGGAATTACACATTTTCATACATACATACATATTGATATTTATATAGCACCTTTACATGCTCAAAGCGCTTTACATTTAGTAAATATAACAGAATAATTATTTTGCTCTCAGCCAAGTGCATATACTGTAAATTTGTTGTGTAAAGCTGTGTAAAATTATTCCAAAAGTTGTGCACCACATGAACCAAGCCTGGCTCATACAGTAAAAAGCAAAAATCACAGAAAAGTTTGCAGTAGGTCCATTTCTTATGCAGCACATTGTATAGTTCAGTAATAAGAACAATTTTGCAAATTGCACATCGTCTCTAAATTGGCAGCACAGAGTGAAATTTATAGTCAGCTTTGTTGAATCTAGTAATTTTCATTCACATTGAGACTTGAATCATTAGTAGAGGTAGAAAATTATAATAGGGCCAATTTGAGGAGGAAAATGTGATTTATTTCAGACATTAAAGGCTAAGTCCACTCCAAAAATAGTTTGCTTTTAAAAGATGCAGGAGAAACAGAGCAAAATAAAATTGAGTAAAATCAGATAACTAATAAGGAAGTTATGAATTTTTGAAAAAGTATGAAGAAATATGAAACAATGGAAATCACTACACAAATTGTCAATTTGGTTATCAGTTTCTGACATCATTGCCTCACTATTTATCAATTGCTTTATATATTTTATCCCATTAATTCCCTTTTTATCCCCCAAAACTTGGATTTCCCCATGCCTTTGCCAGGTTATACAATTTTGTTTGTATCATATTGCGTGCACAACATTCCACAAAATGTTTTATGAACTTTGAAGAATTGATACTATTTTCTGAATATTTTATATTCATAATCATTGATTTGTATATAAATAGTTTATCAAAATTCGCATTTTTCATGATTTAATTGAAAAAAATTACTCTACATTTTGATAGTGCATCCACACAAAAACAAATTACTATCAATATAACTTGGATGCTGGTGTGCGGAAATAAGATTTTAGAGGGGGGGGGGGGGGGGATTGGAAATTTATATTACAAATATAAAGAAAACAATTAGTGAATAGTGAGGCAATGATGTCACAAATTTATGAAGGGTTGCCAATTTGTCTTGGGATTTTAAAAGTTTTTTGTGTCATTGAAAATTCATAACTTTCTTATTACGGTAGTTATCTGATTTTGCTCAAACTCTTTTTGGATTGGTTTGACAGATTTTTTTACTTCTATTGAAAGTAAGTTATGTTTGGAGTGGACTTGGCCTTTGAGACAACTCTGAACTGCTGTGGATTGACAACACCTAAATACCTCTAACACGAAAACGTGTCTTAGAACTGTATCTGGATCCGTTAGCACTATAGTCTAAGTACAGAACTGGAATAATCCATACCAAAGTACGTTTTCATAAGCAGGACATAAAAAATCTCAGAAAAGTTTGCAGTATACATCTAGGTCCATTTCTTATGCAGCACATTGTATAGTTCAGTAATAAGAACAATTTCATAAATTGCACATAATCTCTAAATTGGCAGCACAGAGTGAAATTTATAATCATTTTGATTATCACCTCGGACTAAGAATATCTCTTATCACAAACATTCATAGCTTCCTTACTATTGGTCCGGTTCATTTCAAACTTTTACCATTCTGTTTCTATTACTTTTTCTGCTGTCATTCAAATGAACTTATTACAAGGGTTGGATTTCCCTTTAAGACAACTCTGAACTGCTGTGGGTTGGCAACACCTAAATACCTCCCACACTCTCCTCTGCTCTCCAAACTATGGGATATCTTTCACTGGCGATGGGTTTCCCTGGCACCAGGTCCTTGGTATAAATGTCTGTGGTCTTCCAGGGGCGTCTCGTGCCGGTGACATCATCCCCTGCCCAGCGAGTGGAGAGAACGCGACGCGGGACCTGACGAGAATGATTGGCGGGGGCCATGTGCAGGGTACGGAGATGGAAGACGATGCAATCTCCAGGCTAGAATATATAATAATAATAAATTAATAATAACGGTGCTTATAAAGCGCTTACCACCAAAGTCTCTAAGCGCTATAATGGAATGGATGAGAACCAGATATATTGAGAAGAAAAGAAAGATGTCTATAGTATTCAGTAGTAAAATAAAAGATGATTTTAAAGGTTGTTTTGAAAGAGGAGAAAGTTAACTACATTTTAATATAAACTATAATGGCACTGAAACCTTTGACAAATTAATTCAATGTTTTAACTATATTATTGAACACATGCTAATGTACACCACCTCTGTCAAATAAATCTTTGAAATGAAAAATAAAATCTGAAATTTTAGTACTAAACAAAGAGGTGCCGGCAAGATGCATGTAAATCTCTCAGAGTCGCCAAGTCATATTTGATAGATTACATCGTTGAAAATTAAATGTTTTTTGGCCTGTATTAAATGCAATTACTTAATATCAAGGTAGATTTAACCAAAAAGATATCCAGACTGCTCCACTGGCTTGGGTGGGGCAACACATATCAGCTTTTACTGTGCTCCACTTTTTGCGCTACGGGGGTGGGGGCTCATCCACAAAAACATCCAAGATAATGGCCCAAATTCACAAAGGAGGTTTGTGAACAAACCTTGGTCTGAAACGCGTCAAAACGCATCATATGACCACATAAACCTAGGTTTGTCTACAAACCTCCTTTGTGAATTCGGGCCAATATGTTTAGGAAGAAAAAGTTTTTTTTTTCGGGCTGTGTCTGTTCTTTGACTTAAAGATTTTTGCTATTGAATCTGCCAAATATATTATATATACCAGTATATAAAAAGTGACTGCATTTATTTTGGAACTTTGTCAGGAGGGAAATACCCCCCCCCCCCCCGGCCCCTCCTTTAAATACACTAGTGAATTACCCTTTAGGCCTTAAGTGATTTTTAAAAATAATAACGGTCCCACGTGTACGTACCTGAAGGTCCCAACTGAGTAACTCATACTGATCTAGAGTGGTATCTAACTTCATGTCCGACAGGCTCTTCCATTCATGGGTGTCACATGACTCCTCATTGTCTGCTTCGTAGTCCAAGAACGTCTTGAACCTTTGAGGGGTGAACCATTTGCCCCAACGATGTGACCCCTTAATGTATGTCACACAGGTTTCCTTGGCGACAGGGTCAACAGGCAGCCATATTGCACAGACCTAGGAAAAGGATGATGACAATCATATGACACTTTCATTTTTTGGAGATTGATGTAGAAACCAATAGACATCACAGTTAGCTGTCTGGGAACCACAATGTGTGCAACTGTAAAATCCAATACACCAGTTTACGGTTGTATCAGTGCGCATGCGCAGACAGTTGACCTCGGGTCATTGGCTTTAAAAAAAAAGCCAATGACCCAAGGTCAGTGGTATTTATGCGTAAATTAAGATTGCGCCCATGCAAATGATGATGTGCGCGCACAACGCAGCGCGTAGGCAGTGTTGTCATCATAATTTGCATGGGCGCAATCTTAATTTACGCATAAATACATGACCTCTAGGTCATTGGCTTTGTTTAAAATGGTGCACACAACCGTAAACTGGTGTATTGCGTTTGACACACAGATCCGGCCCTCTCACCCTCGTTTTATCCGTTACTTCCTCTCTCTCCCTCTCTCTCTCTTGCTCTCTCTCTCTCACACTTGGTCTAGCTCTTTCCTTTACCCTCTCTGTCTGCCCCTCCCCCTTCTCACCCTTTGTTTATCTCCTTTTGACTGTCCCTCCCCCTCTCTTTCTCTCTCTACCTTCAGTTAATTCTCTCTTGCCCCCACACTCCTTGCTCTCTCGCTCTCTCTCTCTCTCCCTCTCTCTTCCTTTTTCACTCTGAAATCTGAATATCTCTCTCAATCTCTTCTTCAACTCACCTGGTCCCCATCAACTGGGAAGTAGGGTTGGTCTTGATGCCACGGTGTGATGCGATCTGTTCCTGGTTCCTTACTCACTACCAGCTCATGGTAGAACACTACATGCTATAGAGTGAGGAGAAATATATAAACATGTTATCATTCTAAATTACATCATCATCACGTACCATTGGGCCTATATATCACCACCCCTATCATCATCACCATCGTATCACCACCGTTACCATCATCATCATAATCATCACAATCATCATCACTTATCACCCAACAACCGCCATCACTTATCACCTAACAACCGCCACCACCACCTCGACCACCATACAGGTGTAGATAGAAAATAAACCATCACCATATAAGCACGATCTTTATTTATATCGCCATCCATCAACATCAACATCACCAGCATCGCAGGATCACCATTGTCAACATCATTATTATCATCATCATCATCATTCTTCTATCATACATTCTCTTCATCACCTTTCATCATATCAACTATCATTATCATCCTAATAACAATCACTGTCATCATATATCATCATCAAAACAAGCAAAATCATCATATCATCACATTCTTCGCACGCATCATCTTCCTACATTATCATCACCAGTTCACCACCACCACCATGCACCACCACCACACCACCACCACTACCACCACCACCACACCACCATGCACCACCACCACCACCACCACCACCACACCACCACCACCACACCACCACCACCGCCACCACACCACCACCACCACCACATCACCACCGCAACCGCCACCACCACCACCACCACCACCATCCTAATTAAATTAATCACCTTGCTCCCCATCAGTTTCCCACAGATCTCTGCAGCAGGCGACTTCCTCACAAACTCCTGAAACTCTGATATTCTCCACCAGTTAGCATAGTCTGTGAAGTACCTGCCCGTCCCTTCCCCTTCACTCTGCAAGACCTCCACGTTCTCTCCCGGCTCCTTCATGTTCCTTTCGATCCCCCTCTCTGCAACCTCTAGCCAATCCTTGCTGAACGCCTGCCGCAAACACACGGCCCCATTCTCCCTGAACTCACGAATGATTTCATCGGACAAACACGACATAGTTCAAGGTTTACTGCTGTTGATTAAATTAAAAGTAACAATAATAACAGATATGTGGATGATGTAAACACAAAGAGTGTATACGATTTACCTGTACTTTTGTAAAGGAATAATAACACGTTGCAATGACTTTCATGATATCAACCAAGTTCAAGGCCTTAAATGCAAAACCTGATTGAACTGTGTTGAACTCGGCACGGCTGTGTTTACAAATTGTTGATCAAATATTGTGCACTAGCTGGCGAATCCGGGGCGGATCTTTCTTGGCTAGGCTGCAGCTGTAGGTACACATGTTATTTCCCTAGCTAGCAAACTAGGTGGCAAAGGTCGTTTTGTCAATCAATTGCTGGTCCCTATTTATATCCAACAGTCTATGAGCCACATTTATAATAGTGTAAATGCTTTGCATTTGGTAAAACATATAGGTCTTTTCAATAAGGATAAATAAAAAATAACAAACAAATAACAAACACAATCTTATATCTTGTCGATATAAATCTTCACTAATTGGAGGTACGTTGGAGGATAAAAACCATGCAAATATTAACAAATCATCAACTTGGCTATACTGTCCGCCCAACGGAATCAATTACTTATGGTGTTTAATGTCTCAATAATGCAAGAGATAAGAATGTAAATTCTGTCATTCTCACTGTTCAGCTCTCTCCATCTCCATTTCTTTGTATTTCTCGATCTTTATCTTCAAATCCCCCCCCCCGACCCCTAGATCTTTTCTTTCTTCACATATTCCCCCGAGTCTCTTTAATATAATTAACCTCTTTCTCTCTCTATTTCTCTCCCCCTTTCCTTTGTATATCTCTCTATCTTCACATTATATCCCCCTTCTCTTTTCTCTTCAATATATTTCCCTCTTTATTGTATATCCTTTCTAGATCTCTCTTTATCTCCCTCTTTCCTTTGTATATCTCTCTATCTTCACATTATATTCCCCCTCTCTTTTCTCTTAATATATTTTCCTCTTTATTGTACATCCTTTCTCTCTCTTTCTCTCCCTCTTTCCTTTGTATATCTCTCTATCTTCACATATATTCCCCCTCTCTTTTCTCTTCAATATATTTCCCTCTTTCTCTCTCTCTATTTCTCTTTCTCTGCCCCTTTCCTTTGTATATCTCTCTATCTTCACATTATATTCCCCTCTCTTTTCTCTTCTATATATTTCCCTCTTCATTGTACATCCTCTCTCTCTCCCACTTTCCTTTGTATATCTCTCTATTATATCCCCCTCTCTTTCCTCTTCAATATATTTCCCTCTTTAATGTACATCCTTTCTCTCTCTCTGTCCCCCTTTTCTTTGTTTATCTCTCTATCTTCATATTATTCCCCCTTTTCTCTTCAATATATTTCCCTCTTTATTGTACATCATCTCTCTCTCTCTCTCTCTCTCTCTCTCTTAGTGAGCACTACCTTTTTTTTTGTATGGGGGGGGGGCTTTTGGAAATTTGAAAAATCGCACCCCCCCCCCCTTGAGCGCCAGGGGAGGGGGCCCATCTCCAAAGAAAGGTAAAATTAACATGTTTTAAACTTTTTTTTTCCAGGGGAGGACCCCCCCCCCCCCTGGTCACATGCACTGCAAATTAAATAGATATTTATATCGGACTACACAAACATGTCATATGAAAGTTTGGTCCACACTTTTCTTAAGTAGTTGCTATTATGTTCAAATATATTAACCCACACATTTAGCAAAGGAGGATGGGGAAACCAAGTTCACAAACACATAGTAGACCTAACAATATATGCAATGTGAGTTGTACTTTTAAGGGGTGTGATTTCCAGCAATTTTTCATTAGTTTGTTTAAAGTTGACTGATCCAAACAACTCATCTATAGCAAGTTTTTAAGTAAACATAATTACTGAAAGTCAGTTTCTCTCAAAATGCAATTACCAGAACTCAAGATTAACTTTAATACCGACTTTCATATAATTTCATATTTCTAATAGTTTTATTAGAAATTTATGGAAGAAGTTACCCTTTCCTACAGCCCAAATAGATAACGAAAAATAATAAATGACACTTCACACAGGCAATGCATCTCTTCATAATTTAATGACAAAGAAAAACAGAATTTCATTATGCACACATTTATGAAAAATTTAAATGTTTATCACATTCAAGTGAAAAAGACAATTTTTAATATTTTACTATGGTATTGAGAAAAGTAGACAATTGACGGAGAGCTTATATATGCCTTAATGCCCTTGTGGTCCTTGGCAGACGATCTTTTTGATGCCATATTGGCTCACTCACAATGAGAAAAGTGAAACATTACTATTATATACCACATGTCAAGATTCTAGGCCTCTGATTGGTCAAAACTTCAGGCACGAAATTTGCTACTGGCTGCTGGGCAGTATAGCAAAAATATTTGACCTGGTATAGTTTTACTTGCCTGTACCATGCAAGGATGCGATGGTTGCATAAATGTTCTAGACATGTTTATTCATACCTTTCTACAAATAAATACCCTTTGACATGCATATTTAGTAAAAATATCTCTCTTTGAGAATTTACGAGGGGTATGCAGTAAATAAAGCAAATATTGACTGCATATTTTTGGGGTCACGATTACAACTATAGCTCCTTTGGGATCTCGAGACTGCACTTATACCCCTCAATTACATCTTGGGTTACAGTAGTTTTGAGATCACCTTAGGCAATAGTTTTAGCAATGGCCCTCAAAGCAGTCAATATATGTATTTTGATATTCCAAATGAATTGTAAGAAGGTTACCCTTTTCATACAGCAAGGTATATTTTTTTTCTCACTTGTTTTAATGTATCAAGGGAGATGACATGTTTTGTACATAATAGCACCATGCTCATAATATAAGCAGTGTATAACAGAAGTAACTCATCGTTAAATTATTTTCTTTTAAATCATATTCTCAAAAAAGTTAAAATTTCTTAAAAAGAAACAGTATTGTCCCCCAAAAGACTTTTTTTTTAAACCTGAAATTAAAATAAATCTACATCAATTTGTGCAACAGATATGATATAAATATAAATTTCTCATCTGAAATATTTAACCAAGAATACAAGTTTAAAACATTTTACAGGATTGATATTTTCCTCTTAAGTATTCTTTCATCTGTAGATAAATGTGAGTAAAATTGAAAACCTTCTCCATTTCTGCACAGGATATGATAAACATTTATCCTTCTCATCTGAAATAGTTGACCAAGTAGACATATTTGAAACATTATAGGATGGGATTTAATTTCAAAGAACTAATTTTAAACAATTTATAGATTGTACATGTGGTTGTGAGTAAAATGGAAACCCTTATCCATTTTGCAACGAATATGGTATAAATATATTTCTTGTCGTAAATAGTTGAATGCTTTATCTGTCTTCATCAACACTACGAGAAAGCTCTTCATGAATAAAGAAATGCATTAGACTAGATCTATCTACACTGTACAACGATACACTCTAACTATGTATCAAATTCTAAACTGAATCATACAATCCTCTTCTTTCTCTCTGTACAAATGTGAATTTTTCACTCTCATCTACATTATTATATAGTATATACAATACAAAAAGTGCCATGCCAAGACCCATTTGTGAGTTTAAGGGTTCACAATAGGTTTTTTTCAAACTGCAATTGGACCACTTTGGAGCAGAATGAAAAACCGCAAAACAAAAACAACAACAATTCATGGTCCCTCTTTGTGATGCTAACCAGTATCCAGCCAGAATAAAGAACAGAAGTATTTAAATGAATAACTTCTTTCAATAAATCATCTGTTTGGAGCCAGGAGGGTGTTAACTCATATACTCAAACAGAGATAACTTCCTTCTAGGTCTCAGCACACAAATTATAGAGACTCACAAATTGGGCATTTCTAGGAGTCTCAAAACATACAAGGAATACAGGTAGACAGAATACAATGGTGTGAAGAAGAAATTTCCACTATGCAAGATGTTTTTTTTTTTTTTTTTTTCTGAGACTGTGACTGTGTGCATCATCTGCATTTGCATGAAAAAAAACAAGGATTTTTTTCTTCAAACCTGGGTGGCATTTCACAAAACTTGTCATCAGTGACAAATGACAGTTTTTGTTATAAGCTACTGAAATCCTTGCTTCTGATTGGTTATCAGCAGATTTGTCACTGATTTTTGTGATTTTTTCATTGAAAAGAGGCTTTGTGAAACGGGCCCCAGGAGGGACTTGAACCTGCAACATTGACTGCTCTCCAAGCATGCCCGCAGGTACAGACAATGAGTTGACACTTCAACAAAATTTCATCAAGTTAAGATAGAGCCCAACTTTGTCCGTCTCTGGCTGAGCCGGGAGCAGCTACAGTACAAAGCCTATGGGGTACAGTAGATTGTGCATTCTGTATTTATAAGTTGGTTTGATGATGATTGTTTTACCCGACTGCTAAGAAAGCATGTATATGCTTGTATTTAAAGTAAACAACCAGGGGACCGACAGCTTTACGTCCTCTCTGAGAGACTAGGTAATGAGGATACATGCCTTACCAAAGGGCACGAGCGCATTGACTTGGTTTCGAACCCCAGACCTCCCAGTTATGATACGACTGCTCTACCACAGTAGTCTTACAGTTCAGACACTCTGTAACACCAATGACTGACCAGGGAGGTGTTTCACAAAGATCCTAAGTAGAACTTAACACTAAGTTGGACTTAAAAATTATGGACAGCCATTGGAGCCTTAAAATGAAATATATTTAAAAGCAGAAATTCAAGGATTTTAGCCTTTTTTATAAATTCCACATCAAGAACATGAAACCTCCTTGATAATAGAAAATATGAATGATGTGAATCAACATTTTATGCCTTTTAAAAAAACTGTTACAAAACATTTTCAAAGACGCTAACGGCTTTCCATATTTTTTAAGTCCAACTTAGAGATAAGTTCAACTTAGGATCTTTGTGAAACACCTCCCAGGCTTTGTGCCTGCCTGCAAACTATATCTGGGCTCTGTTACATCAAACTTGTTATCAATGGCATCTGCTATAAATCTGTGGCAAATGTGCCAGTAGCCAATCAAATGTAAGGATTTCTGTAACTTATAACAACGATCATATCTTGATCTTGATAAAAAGTTGTATGAAACAGGGCCCTTGGCAGTGACTAGACACACCAGACCATTTCCATGGCAAAGACATAATGAATTAGAAAAAATTATCTGAGTGCTTGACTGTAATTCTGACTCATTGATATTCGTGGTTGACAGCAGGGCAATGGTTTTAAATGCAAGCCTAAAGCATTTTGGCTGTAACTTCCGGGTGTTTGAGATCATGTGCACGATCTACAAATATATATAAAATATGGATATTTCAATTTGAAATCATATTGATTTGATTTACAACTGTTTTTTGGAATTTTGGACCCCAACTTGGTCCTTGTTCGAAAATGAATTTGAAGTAAACTGTACCACATCAAGGTCTAAAAAATGTGGTCATACTTAAAGAGTGTATGGGAATAAATAGGGAACAGTATTAATACTTCAATGCAATAAGAATTGAGGTAGCATGTAATGGGACCAAACCAGCCTCTAAATGACATCAAACAGCTATGTGTACATATTAATGTACAATAGAGTTCATGTAGATTTGAATTGAATATTTGCCTTGTTACTGTACCTTTCAGAACGTCTGCAATACGCACATATACAACTCATGATACATCACAACATCAGCAAAATACCACAGTAAGTGCCTCCTGTGATTCTGAAAGTCTGACACACTAAAGATATTTCTCATCATCTCTCCCAGGGCGACTACATAATATACCAGCACGGTGGTGCGAAAGGGGTTTAAACATGTAACAGTGACAGGTATGAATTTCCATTGTACAGGTGGTTTGAAAATCAGCCATACTGTAGGTTTATGTCCCTTCTAAACAATAATTATTCAAGAGACATACCGGTAAGTCATCAGAGTTGTTGGAAAATGCTTTCAACATGCTTTCCAGTGCATCTAAGAAACTTAGAGCCCTTAAGCAAGCCCTGGGGCCCAGCCACAAGGGATTTTGTGCTTCCCATACATGTAGATCAGGACATACTTCTTCCATGTTCCAATTATTTGAATTTTTGTTTGTGGACCACCCTGATTTCATACAAGAACTTTCTGCTAAAGTTAACTAGGTAGTTAGGCCAGTTTGAAAACAGCGCAGGCACAGTGTACTCTTGGAGGATATGTACTAGCGAAAGAAAGGTTTTGTAGTTTTTCATCAAGCTCATTCTTTCACTACAAATTTAATAGAGCAGAGGCATTTCTATGCATCCTTAACTTTGTAGATTTTTTTTAAAGAATCACCTTATGTACATACGTATGAGAACTATGGGACTTCATTGAATACATCATTTGGTTTTTAACAAGAATCTACAATCATTGCAGCACTCAACAGTCTTATCACCCTTAAAAGTTGCATGTCCTACGTGCACAAGTATTCTTCAATAGAAGCAGAGGAAAGATTCTGGTGGGTCAGTCAGCACTTCAGAGTTTTAGGATTGACAGAATACACAAATGGGTCTATAAACATGGACTAGTGGCTGGACGTTGTGCTGTATGCTCCTTGCCTCTTGTGAGGTGAGGTTGGCCTCTGGGTGAAGCGGGGTTCCTGTTCCACAGTTTCTTGAAGATTAATGGAATACACAAATGGGTCTGCAAACATGGACTAGTGACTGGACGTTGTGCTGTACGCTCCTTGCTTCTTGTGTGGTGAGGTGGGCCTCTGGGTGAAGCGGGGTTCCTGTGAGGTGGCGAAGGCAGAGCCGGATTTGGTGGAAGCTGAGAAGGAGGAGAAGTAGTCGGCAGCGAAGGTCACGATGTCCTCAGGTTTCCGGAGAAGAAGGAACTGCAGAAAGTCGGCGAGGAGCGCCTTGAGCTCTGGGTGATGCCTCATGTAGGTTGCATGGTCACCTTTGAGCTCCTCCTGGGTAAGGGAACAATGACAGAAAAGAAATGCTTTGAGCTCTGGGTTATAGGCTACACAATCTTGTATAGAGAATGTACATGTATCTGTTTTGGTAAGCTTTAACTTGATGTGCTGCAAGCTTCTTCAGACCTATGTTGTAGCTGTGCATCATTTGTATACTGATACTTAAGATTTTTCAAAAAGATATTTTTATTTTTTGTTGTTTTAATACCACAAATATTCTTACACTACAATCAATCAAACTTCCAAACCATGATGCAGTGAATGGGTCATCAAAACCTTTTTAAGTTCATCTAAAAACTATCTGTAGATGCTGATCTATACAATAATTTGCTATTCATACTGGTCTTTAAAGGGTCGGTGTCATATCAACAGCCAGGATTACGGTAATGATACAAGCCGTCTATGTAAAAGCAGTATCATTGATTTATGCTAATGAGCTCGCAGTACTGATTTTCTGTTAAACCAGAAACCTTGGCGCACATGAAACAAGTGCAAAGTTTTGCAAGCGGATCAAATTCTTAAAAGTTTCAGGCTGCAAAATAGCTAAATCATAATTGACACCACACTGTACTTTCTCTAGTTACTACAGTTTATGGCTGTGAAAATGGCAGTAATTCTCAATTCATGGAAGCATCATGACACGATTTGTTTTTGTTATACAGTGATTTATCTAAATAGACATTTGTGACCTGCCCTTTATTTTCAGTATCCTTGTGTAATATATGGCTTCTGCTTTAACATTTCATAACACAAATGACATAAGCTCATGGCATAAGGCAGCTTGTTTTGCTTTTGGTCTTCCATTCATGATCTTGTAAGGCTTCTGATGTGTAAAGCCAATGAAGAGAGAAGGAGAAGGCATGACGTGTAAAAAGGTTTGTGTTTAATGTAGTTTATGTATGTACATGCACCATAAAACTTGAAGCTGGTATACATGTATATACCGATACTGTAAGTGGGACAGGGAATAATTTTCATCAAATTTTTTGATTAGCAATTTCAGCCGATGGATAAATATTTCAAATGAAATTCTGTACATTTCTATGGAAGAAAACTGCTACACAAAAGATTTTTTGTATAGCAGTCATGCAAAAATGCATAGCAAATTGCGATGCGATACCAGGAAAATTATTCCCTGTGGGGTATTAGACATTAGTATATTTCCATGTAACATACTAATTTAGACTATGACCCTGGTATATGTACTGTATGTGGAGTATATTAGACATTTGTATATTTCCATGTAACATACCAATTTAGACTATGACCCTGATATACGTACTGTATGTGGAGTATATTAGACATTTGTATATTTCCATGTAACATACCAGTTTAGACTATGACCCTGGTATATGTACTGTATGTGGAGTATATTAGACATTAGTATATTTCCATGTAACATACTAATTTAGACTATGACCCTGGTATATGTACTGTATGTGGAGTATATTAGACATTAGTATATTTCCATGTAACATACCAGTTGTGACTATTTACCCTGGTATATGTACTCATTATGAGGTATAAAACATTGGTATATTTCCATGTAACATACCAGTTTAGACTATGACCCTGGTATATGTACTGTATGTGGAGTATTAGACATTAGTATATTTCCATGTAACATACCAGTTGTGACTATTTACCCTGGTATATGTACTCATTATGGGGTATAAAACGTTAGTATATTTCCATGTAACATACTAATTTAGACTATGACCCTGGTATATGTACTGTATGTGGAGTATATTAGACATTAGTATATTTCCATGTAACATACCAGTTGTGACTATTTACCCTGGTATATGTACTCATTATGGGGTATAAAACGTTAGTATATTTCCATGTAACATACTAATTTAGACTATGACCCTGGTATATGTACTGTATGTGGAGTATATTAGACATTTGTATATTTCCATGTAACATACCAGTTGTGACTATTTACCCTGGTATATGTACTCATTATGGGGTATAAAACATTGGTATATTTCCATGTAACATACTAATTTAGACTATGACCCTGGTATATGTACTGTATGTGGAGTATATTAGACATTGGTATATTTCCATGTAACATACTAATTTAGACTATGACCCTGGTATATGTACTGTATGTCGAGTATATTAGACATTAGTATATTTCCATGTAACATACCAATTTAGACTATGACCCTGGTATATGTACTGTATGTGGAGTATATTAGACATTGGTATATTTCCATGTAACATACTAATTTAGACTATGACCCTGGTATATGTACTGTATGTCGAGTATATTAGACATTAGTATATTTCCATGTAACATACCAATTTAGACTATGACCCTGGTATATGTACTGTATGTGGAGTATATTAGACATTAGTATATTTCCATGTAACATACCAGTTGTGACTATTTACCCTGGTATATGTACTCATTATGGGGTATAAAACGTTAGTATATTTCCATGTAACATACCAGTTTTTACTATAAACCCTGAACTTGTTCTCTGGTGCATAAACTACACTTGTGCACTATCCTGCAAGACAGTTTAATTGAGCTGATGTTGGAGGGTATTTATAACCCAATTATAAACTTCTAAACAATACCTGCATGCCTGACATAGCAATATTCTTAGCAATACATGTAGCTTCTATTTGATAACCTTTCATTTTAATATAGCATAGGCCATTGCTTGTTCTACATTTTCAGCCTATTTCTTCAACTAAGAATTTTTTGATAATGTAAGGAAAAAGCTTGGAAAGCAATTGCTAGGCCTTTATTAGCTGGGTTCCAAGCATTTCATGAAGAAGAAAAAATCCTGATTTTCCCTGATGGAGTTGAAATGTTCATGAACCATTATCAGAATCAATTACCAGCCTATCATCTAGTAGATATTAGTTTGGACATGAGACAGAAAAAAAAAAGAACCGATTACTTTCTTGGGGGAATAATGAACCACCTATTTTCTCTGGTTTGTAGAGATTTTTCTCTCAAATTCCGAGGCTTTTCCCTTATTAGAAAACAAGGGAACTATTTTCAAGCTATTCCCTGATTTCAAGATGAGCTAGGGACTCTGATTAGTGTGAGTTCAGACCCATACCTATCCACCTTTCCCAACAAAAATTATGGATATCTAAAGCAAGATTAGGAATAGAGTCTATTTTGTATACTTTTCACACAGGAGTTTTCAGAAAGAGAGAGGAATCTAGGGTCCATAGCATGAATTTGAGACCAATATACAGTCAAACCTGCTTTAGTGACCACCTGTATAGAAAGACCACATTTTCTGTTTCCCTTAAATAGTGTTTCTCATTGAAATAAAGAACACCTGCTTATAAAGACCACTTTTCTTGTCTCCCTTGAGTGGACATTATATAGCGGTTTCACTGCAATAGGAATCATTCTTCCGAAAAAGGACTGACTGGCAGCCATGCAGACCAATTCAATTCAATTTATTTCCACTTTAAAAACAATTTACAAATCAATAACATGTACATATAAATAATAGTGGCGATCACGAAAAGCACTAATACATTGTAAGAAAATATCAAAAATTATAACAGGAAAAACATAACAAACACATCAAAATCAAAGTATAATACAACTGATAAGGAAGAAAAGATTAGAAACATCAACAAAATATTCAATGCCCCATGGTGTGAAGGGGTGTCCTACCTTTCTGTCTAAGAATTGTGAATACAACTGCATGTCTTCCTCCCAGTTGAGAGGCTTCTTGGGGAAGGTGGGCTTGTCCTCCCGATCGTCTACCGGTTGGGGTTCTGGTATCCTCAAGAGATGCATGGTGACAGGGGAGCCGACGTGGACTCGACTGGCCAAGTGACTGTCAAGAATAAAGATCATAAAGAATCAATCTAATGGAAAAGGCATATTCAACCTAGTTCTTAAATTATTACCTTACCTTGTTATCTTACGTTTGATAATTTCACTTTTTTTTTTCCTCTTGTCATTTCTCTGTTTAATTTTACTTGCATCAATATTGTAAAGCGCTTTGATATAAATCTTTTATGAGAAGTGCTATATAAGTGGAAGTAATTATTATTATTATGTAAGACAATCCTTTGTACAACATGTCCGGTTGTCTAAATGTTTGGCAAGTGTGGTGAGATATACTTGCACAAGAAACAAACAAAAAGATAACACAACAGACAAGACGGAAAGGAAAACAAGAAGGCAGGGGAGATAAAGGGTAAGAAACGTACAAAGCAGATGAACACTGATACAAATAAAAGTGGGGGGAATGTCTAAGAAAACACCGCCCCCCAAAAAAAAAAAATTTAACAAAAAAATTTAAAAAAAAAAAATTTAAAAAAAATTAAATTAATTAAAAAAAAAATTTAAAAAAAAATGGGAAAAATGAAAAGACAAATACTGGTACATGTAGGGGTAAAAAGGCTAATGAAATGAGGTTATAAATGGGGAAAGCAACATTCAATGTACAGTTTTTTAATTTTTATTTAAACGGTAAAGAATGTTTTTTTAAAGATGGAAAACAAAAAGAATTTTACAAACATGAAAAAAAGCTTGAAAGTATCAATTGAAGAGTTGGAGTACTGTATATTTAGGTGGAGGTAGAAAAATAATGCAAAGATGGTTTACTTAAATATCAAAAAGTACCTATATGGCTTCTTGTACAGCATGTACTTTATATCTACAGTGTAAAAAAAGCTTGAGGTAATAAGAGTATGAAGATGCAAAGATGGTTGACTTACCCGTCAGGGAGGAAGTATGACTGCCATGTATCAGGGATGCTGCCATACGAGTTGATGGTTCTCTCAATTCCTTTCACCATCACTTCATCCTCACCAACTCTCTGTGTACGATCGTCAAGGCCTCTCTGCATGTACAAGGGAGAAAAACATAAAAAGAATGGTTGATTTGCTGATTGATTTTATTCTTGATTCCATTGGCAGTTTTATTTGGTAAGGTTGGCTTGTAGCCTTGTATTCATTGATTACAGTAGGAACATAGTAAAAGAAGACTGTAATCATTCAGACAAACACATACACATACACACAAGAATTTGAAAACAAGGATGATCATGATGAAGATAGCGATGATGGTGATGACGATGATGATGACGATGACGATGATGATGATGATGATGATGATGAAGATAATGATGATGATGATGATGATGATGTTAACATTTATTCATTTTTATATATTTATTCTCATTTGCTATGTTTTCTTTATAAATATATATATATATATATATGTTTTTGAATGCTTTTTTATATGATTGTATGTTTGATGTAAACTTGCATTTTTAGTCTTTGGACTTTTTGACAAGTCTTGAATAAAACCTCATTTGAATTGAATTGAATGATAATGAAGAAGATGATGGCGATGATGATGGCGATGATGAATACAGTGGCAAAAACTTGTCCTTGCCTTCCAAATACAATCTCATATAACAATAATAATTATAATAACAATAATAATAGTGGTTTCTTGTATAGCAATCATGTCTGTTAGACTTGACACTCCTGGCGCATAACAATTGTTACCCTGACTTGATACTGATTACAAAGAATCAAAAAACGTAGTCTCACTGAAGTATGGAGAAATCAAGAAAGTAACAAAATCAAGAAAGTAACAAAAGAAGGAAAAGAAAATTACTAGTGATTCAACAAGAGTTGACAATAAAAGCAAAGGTTTGTGTGACTTTAAAGGTAAAGACCAGTTTTGGAAATGCCCCCCTCTCAAAAAATGAAATGGAAGCTCATGTGAAAGAATATGTTTTGACTAATACATGATCATACAAATGTTGCTGAGAAACCGCCTACTGATTGATATATTTGGTACATTATTACATGTATATCTATATGGACCTGATAGATATAACGCACATGTCGCGTAGTCCCATATACATCGTTCTGTGTACAATGCTTGTAACTTTACCAAGACTGGGCCAAATTTCTTATCTTTTTGATGATTCCAGAACCTTGCAGTACACACCAATACTTATATGCTACATATACAGTGTACATGTAGATGATCAACCATTTCTGATCGATTCCACAACGTTTCTTTCACAATGCAATCGCACGACCAGAACTGGTCTTTATCTTTAAGGAAACAGGAAAGGTTAACCGCCTGTAGAGTCTTTGCTTGTTTACATCGTGGCAGCGAAACAACCAAACCTCATCTCATTTCAAACGTCACTCAATAGCTTCTTAAATAACCAGGGGCCTAGCATACACCCTTTCATCTCTAGTTGTCTTCTCAGTTCTCACCCTTGCAAACTAGCTGGACTCATTCAGACAAGCAGAAAATACCACCTTCCATTTGATAACCGTGTAGTTACATACATGTACCTACATGTATAGGATTAATTATTTTATCTTATCTGAACAACATAAAACAAAATGTCATATATTGAAACATTTTATCGTAAAATGCAGGTTTAATCACTGTTCAGAACAAGTTCCAATTTTCCAAATGCAGAATCCATCACCCATGTGAACATATTGCGTACATGGGCCAAATGTGTAAATGTGTTAATGAGCCAGACTTATTTATTATATTCATGAGTGTTGTGATTTTGTACATCTAAACAATATGCACATATATAAAGGTGTAGGCCTGCAATGTATAAGCTATCACATATTGAAACCAAATTACTTTAAAATACAATTATCCTTTTTCTTCATTTACCATATTCATATCTCAATCTCTCCTTCTGCATTCTTTGTTTAACAGGATTATTTGTGTGCGAAAGGGGCTCTATCGGTGGCTTGTTTTTCGATGCAGAGCCTCTCTGAATTTAATCAGCCATCAACACTCCATAGTGAACCTCTGCATTTCATGTCACAGTGACCTCATAAGAGAGGGTGCCACTCAATATTATAGCACCACACTGCTCTAAACACAAGTGGATCGCCATGGTGTTCATGCCCTTGATGGCCTGGGCGTGTAAGAGGAAATCATTAAGCTAAATGGAAACCTGTCGAATCCTACATGTAAATCTAAGATAACTCGGGCTGGCTGTGTCCACGATTGTGATTTTTTTCTAAATTATTCAGAAAAACCTGAAGACAAAATAAACATGTTTTGTTGTTTCATACATATTTTCTTGTTTAAAATATCTTATTCTCTTGGGCTGACGATATCATGTACTTTTGATCGCTAGAACCCTCAGATAATTCTTCAGAAGGCTCGAGAGGAGAGAGACAAAGTGGAGAAAGATTTTAAAAAGCAAGAGTTACTGTGAAATCATGTACATCAAAATCAAATAAATGCAAAACCAAGCAAATTACACAAGAAAATAATAACACATTGAAAGAAACTGTATATATAATCTATAACGCACATGTCAGTGTGGGTGTTTTAAATCATGTTTTGTTTATGTTTAAAAGGAAACAGGCGATTTAAAACATGTTCTAAAATCTGTTTGATAACATGTTTTAAATATGCAGTGTTTTTACAAACCGAAACGGAAGAAATTTTTCAAATTCAAGTTCAATTGTAATCCATTAACATGTTCTCAGAATATATGACCCTTTGATCTTTGACCTCATGACCCTAAAATCTACTCAGTTCATTGGCTCTGCAAGATGTCCTGAGTTAAAAAGTAATCCATCTGTCAGTTCTAATGAGAATGTGTCCACAAGCTATTTTTGCATACATAATGAGCCCATGACCTTTGATCTTATGAACCAAGAATCTACTCAGTTCATTGGCTCTGCAAGATACATAAATGATCTAAGTTTGGCAGGAATCCATCAATCTGTTCTAATGATAATACGATCACAAGCTATTTTTGCATACATAATGAGCCGCATGACCCTGACCTTTACCTCATGACCCCAAAATCTAATCAGTTCATCAGCTCTGCAAGTAACATACATGACCTATTAAAGTTTGGCAGGAATCCATCAATCGGTTCTTGAGATAAGGCGATCACGAGCTGTTTTTGCATACATAATGTGCGCTGTGACCTTTGACCTCGTGACCCCAAAATCTAATCAGTTCATTGGCTTTGCAAGATACATACATGACCAAAGTTTGGCAGGAATCCATCAATCGGTTCTTCAGATAACGCGATCACAAGCTGTTTTTGCATACATAATGAGCCCTGTGACCTTTGACCTCGTGACCCCAAAATCTAATCAGTTCATCGGCTCTGCAAGATACATACATGACCAAAGTTTGGCAGGAATCCATCAATCGGTTCTTGAGATAAGGCGATCACGAGCTGTTTTTGCATACATAATGTGCGCTGTGACCTTTGACCTCGTGACCCCAAAATCTAATCAGTTCATCGGCTCTGCAAGATACATACATGACCAAAGTTTGGCAGGAATCCATTAATCGGTTCTTCAGATAACGCGATCACGAGAACGGGACCTACGTACAGACGTACGTACAGACGGACAACCCGAAAACATAAAAAGAGAAAATGTCTGGTTTTCAAACTTGAGTTATACTAAAATCAAACCATATCCAATGGATTTAAGTAATCATGAAAAATCATCTTTAGTGAAAAACTATCTCTAAATCACCTCCTTCAATGACAAAGATAAACGGTAATAAATCTCATCATCATTATAAAATCATAATAAGTTCATAACCATTATAATACATACATGTGTAAAAAGTGAGCATATGATATTTAATGAAATCAATAATATTACACTTCATCACAACAAAAAATGAGTATTACATAGAACTTTTAAGAAATGACAGTACAAGTTTACTTCTGTATGTACTGAATTCATATAAGTTTGATTTGTTTTCTTTTCATTTGAATCAAATCAATCAATATAAAAACTCCCATCCCCCCCCAACAACAACAAAATAGTTCTTCAGCTATTACGATGACAGAAATCATGACAGGAAAATATAACAAACAAGCAATCTGTCCCTAATAATCTTATCATACAAGCGTGATTGTTCTTTTATTCAACCAGATGTCCTGCAGTCTGTGTAGGGTGATGTGTTGGGGGTATTCATGGTCGTTTATTGACCATAAAGTACCCTCTAATTAGGATTTAATGAGTTTAGACCCTGGGTAATTCCATGTGTCATCTTTCCTTGAATGATTGGCAATAATGTGTGGATCTCACGTCGTGGATTGAATGATGGCTTATTTGTAGTCTAAGGTCATGAGTCTCCATTGTCAAAGAAAAAAAAAGTTTATTATCCTGCAATGTAGAGGTGTCGTGGTCGAGTGGTTACATGTACGTCACCGGACTGTATATCACAAGGTCCGCGGTTCAAGTCCCGCCACGGCATTAATGTCCTTTGACAAGACATTGATCTACATTTGCCACACTCAACCCACTCTGTGTAATTAGTTTCCTTCATAATGCATCGCAAAATAATACAATACTGTCTGTAGGCAACAGCTGACACAAGAGATATAGAAATGCATGCATCCCTAGCTCTACCATCGGTGACACAAAGTTGACAGTGTCTATTTCACCGCCCTCTTGCGTACACCGTGACGTCCGCCAACCAACGTCCCGCCGATCGTCTTCCCCCCCAAAAAAAAGGCCTTTCTTGTATTGATTTGTACAGGAAACTCTTTTCACGACTCTGTGACGCGCACAGGGTAGAATGGAGATGCAGAATATTCCTGAGGGAAAAACCATCTGACCACTAGGCAGCGTAAATAAAAAGCGGAGGGATGCCATCCACACCTGATATGTAATGCTAACAGTCTAGACTGACTCACTGTGGCATCTTATGACCACCTTCAGGTTCATAGATTACAACAAAAGAATACACAGGAATAGAGATTCGCAGTGGAAAAGACATGAGCAAGAAGAGCAAGCTACATATACATGTAGCTCTCAAGAGTTCTAAATGACTGAGCTCTTAAAGGCACTCTGTCCTACTTGTAGCTACTTGCTCCCTCTATATTGAAAACTTCCCCAATCTAGCTCCCAACA
Organism: Strongylocentrotus droebachiensis; assembly: GCA_035222895.1. NCBI lineage: Eukaryota > Metazoa > Echinodermata > Echinoidea > Camarodonta > Strongylocentrotidae > Strongylocentrotus > Strongylocentrotus droebachiensis. Next base: position 131,730 of record JAVYIG010003778.1, on the reverse strand, counting down.
GCTCGATTGTTTATGCACTCAGGAAAGGAAAGGAAATATAAAAAAGGATCCATGAATAGAAAATTATTTCAACAATTTGAGAAATATACTGTATTCAGTTGTAGAATATTCCTCAGGAACACAACACCTGACTGTTAGAACAAATGAATGTGGAGGCGTGTCATTCACACCCGATATGTAAAATGCCACAATTCTAGCCAGCATCAACAGAGCAGCTTATAGCCATGTTACATTTTAAAAGACTACACAGGATTAGAGTCTTGCAGTGAAAAAAATACATAGGATTGAAAGGTGATTTATATCTAGGTAGCTCTAAAAGAGCGAACACCAACAAAAAACACTATCTCTTAGACATTTGAGAATGCAATCACACTAAGTGAAAAATATAAAAGTAATGTAATCTCTCTAACCAAAGAGTATCTCTTTGCTCTAACTGTCAAGTATTGCAGTATTGTAAAGGAAACATGTCTGTCTCTGTTTTCTTCTATCTATATATTTTGTTTTTGTTCAACTTTGCTTCAATCTGCTTCTTTTGCCTGCTTGTTGTTTGTTTTCAGAAGACATCTTGTAAGTCTTCAGGGTTTTTAAGTGAGATTATTCAATCCTTCAAAGATTATCCGGGGTTGTCTATTTGTCCAGTATGGAAGATCTAGATCTTTGATCTGACAATAAATGTGATGGAGCAATGGGAATATTCTGAAACCTAAATCATATTATATGTCATATAATATAATAATATATATCTATAAAGCACTTGGGAGGGCCTATAGTCCTGAAAAGCGCTATAAGAATGAACTACTATTATTATCATTATCATCTAATACAGGCCTTCTCAACTAGTTTATTAGAAGTGCCAATACAAAAAGATTTCGTAGTTGAAGTGCCAACCTGTATGTTTTGTTTATGTGCTGCGAGGGAGCGTAGCGATCGAGCCGACAGCGGGGTGCAGGGAACGCAGCCCCCTGAAGCTGTTGGATTTTAGGGCACATTCTAAAGGCCCAGATGTGGCATTTCTAACACCTTTTTATTCCCAAATATTTCAATCATAATTTTATTTTGATGTGAAAAAATTAGTACAATATTATTCCTGGGTACAATTACATTGGAGGTAAATTTATATGTACCTGTAGTTATTTTGGTGCAATAAACACAGGATAATTTAAGCCTCGGTCACAAATGCCATTACGAACTGCTACGAACGCCGTACGAACGTTTTTCAGACAACAGGGAGATTTGTACGAAATTATCGTTCGTACGAACCTTTGTGACCGTAGCATAAGTGAAAATCAAACAAACATAACAAGTTGTTAATTTTGGCAGCACATTGTATAAGATTGTAAGCTTATTGTGGATTAGAGCTCAGGTTTAAAGTCGTATAAAATGGTAAAAAAACGTTAATTCCCCTTTCTTCCTGTTTGGTAAGCAGACATTTTGGGCTCAATTTTAACTGCCCATTTTTCGATTTTGCTGAGTTTTTCATTTTAAAATATAATTTTTTTTTTTAATTTTTTTTTTGTGGCAACAGTCGCGCGCCACTCTGACTGACACAAAGCGCCACAGTTGAGAAGGCCTGATCTAATATGATAGTATAAAGTAATCAGATTGTCATAACAAATTAAAGTATGTGGACTAGACACTTAGTAAAGCTTACATACATATCACGCTTAATCTTAACTGTACACATGAGCAGTCAACTTTGCGCAGACATTACCATTTGAAGACTTGTCCTACCGTACTTGCATTTCCTTTCAGCAATTACATGTAACTGGGGCGATGGGAATATTCTGAAACCTACATCATCTAATATGATAGTAGAAAGTACCGGTAATTATAATTTCATAACCAATTAAAGTACATGAATGTGAAATAGACACTTATTAAATCTTAATATGCACATATACATTATGTAACTCTCTTAACTGTAAACATGAGCATAGACGTTTACCAATTGAAGATTTATCTTACTTTCATCTCCTTTGAACAATTATCTTAATTATAGAACAATAAAAGATAACATCTGGATCAAATGGGCCTCTAAATCAGAATTGGAACCCACCCTCAGAAAATGAATATTAAATATACATATTTAAAACAGGGGGCTTAGGCATACAGACCAAGAAATTTAAATCTCCCAGACTCCCAGAGAAAGAAGCCAGTGTGGAGCACTCTCATTAATTCTGTAATAGAGAAATAACACTCTTCCGGCCCTCAAAGGACAATTTATTCTGTGCATGGACTTTAATATGCACTCTGATATGGGATGGATTACACTGATTTTGTGTGTCATATTATGACATGTGAAATGAAGTCGATGCCGATGATATCCATTATCGACTGTATGAGAGTTCAGAGAATCGAGGCTGTATCGCTCACTAGTTTGTCTGCATTTTATATTCCTCTTCTAGTCTTGCATGGGCTAAATGTCTATATTCATATACAGCTCTCAGAGCTACCAACCTTTTGCGACCAAAAAAAGGAACCATGATGGCAAAAAAAAAGGGAATTTCAAGAAAAAAATAGGAGTTCAATAAAACGAAACTTAAAACCACGCGCCACACACTTCCAATGCAGAAATGTCTATTCCTCATGCTGTTTTTTTCCTCCATATTAGGACCTATAGTTTATTTACAAGTTTGTGTTTTTTTTATTTTTGTTGGTATTATCGCCGTTTCATTCTTTTTGAGAATATTTTTCTCTTCAAATAGTTTTTAAAGTATGTTTTAACCTTAATTTTTGATTGAATTTTGATCAAAACAACATTTGTTTGACGTGCGGTATGTTGAAAGAAAAAAAAAATATATATATATATATATATATATCTATATTTTATGAAGAAAAATGTACAACCGCAAATTGGAAGAAAAAACAGAATAATTCCGGGAAAAACGTAATGGTTGGCAGCTCTGAGCTCTATGAAGTAAAGCCTGCACTGGGAGCAATATTGCATTGTTACAAGCATTGTTACGAGCTGCGTACTGTCAGAGCAACATACACTTGTTGCTCTTACATGTTTCAAGTATGAAGAATTAAAAAAAAAAGAAATGCCAAGGACAAAATGTCTCTGATAGAAAAGAAATACATATTCAATGAAAATCTCAACGTCCAGAAATATTTTGCACCTGGTCATAACAAATCCTCTGCCTTGTGTGCTCTAATCCAATTTCACTCCATTTCAAAACAGACGCACAAAAAACTTCTAGCGTGAACACTTTGCGGTTGTACAGTCTTGTACTTTAAAGAGAAGGTTGAGTTCTGGGAAGAGGTGACATTTAATTTGTGAGCATTATCATTGTATTGTGCAAGTGTGGAAGCACATAAAATACAAAATGTTGCCTGAAAAGCATGGATCTTCAAATGCCTTAATATTCTAAATATGGCATGTAACATCATATTTTTATGCCACATGTTCGTGTAGTCCCATATACATCTTTCTGTGTACAGTGCTTGTAACTTTACCAAGACTGGGCCAAATTTCTTATCATTTTGATGATTCCAGAACCCTGCAGTACACACCAATACTTATATGCTAGATGATCAACCTTTTCTGATCAATACCACGTTTCTTTCACAATGCAATTGCATGACCAGAACTCAACTTTATCTTTAAATGACACCCAAGAAGACTATTTTCATATCACAAGTAGATTTCCAAATTGACAAGCCCTGGGGCTACTAGCCCAACTGTTTACACAATTAATGAGAAAAATCTGATACACGACATGCAAAAAGTATCTTGATGGATTGAAAAGACCCTGGAAAGCGCTTGTCAAACTGATCGATCTAATCGCCCCAGGCAATTGGGTTCAGTTTCATTTGTGCATGTATATGAATACAATGAACATGAAATCATAATAGCAGACTGTTTAAGCTGCATAACAGAAAGCCAGGCAGTTGCCTTCTCGAGATTCTTGCTGGCAATGCCATACATGTACATCTTTACAAATTTCAACCTATGATAAGTTAATTAAGATAATTCCTTCCTAGAACTGGGCCAAATACAGAGAATTACTTACATGTAGGCTGTATTTGTTAAACCAAAAGATGCGACTGTGAAGATTTTTTCTTCTCTCTGTCTCTCTCATTCCTTTCCAAAACTGAATAATTTCATTGATGATTCAAGGATACAAATTTTACCTGAAATTTGGCCAATATTTCTTCAATGCTTTCAAGATAGATTTGTAACATGTATTTAAAACAGGTAATTTTTCTACTTCATTTTTTGTTGCTTTAAATGTGTCAATATATACAGTATGTACAGATAGAATCTACAAAATCAAAACTTTGACCCTGGACCAAATACTACACCAAGCTTAATCCGCCCCTAAACCAAAACCCATTGGCAATTCTAACCCAAACCTAACCCACAATTGCCATAGCTCTTTGGAAGCGCATAAAGACGTTATAATGTGATTTACATGTACATGTATGCGCTATACAAGAACCAAAGATTATTATTATTATTATTTACATCTTTCATAAATTATAGCCTGAAGCGATTGTCACCAGAGAAAATATCAGGTCACCATGTATCCTGTAAAAATGTATTCACATCTAAGGTAGATTGGAGTGTTCTCTTTTCTTTGAGTGGATATACAGTCATGAACAGTATAGTGAAAAGGGAGAAGTCCTAAGTGGATTGAGCTGGGGTGGATTTGCTCAGCAGTCTTGATAAATCATAGTATTACAGTATCATCTTTTTTATTTCATCTTTCTCAACACAAAATCAGGAATTCAAACTCATAGTAGGAATCTATAAATCACAGTATTACAGTGTCATCTTTCATTTCATATTTCTCAACACAAAATCATGAATTCAAACTCATGGTAGGACTCTATAAATCACAGTATTACAGTATCATTTTTCATTTGTCAGTGCATGTCACATTTATAGACCAGGAAAGCTTGACCTATTTCACTCATTTTCTAAAACAGAAACAAAATGTGTTTTTGAGATTTATTAAGGTTTATTCCTGATTGATCTATTTCAGGCCTAATCTAAACACAAAAATCATGAATTCAAACTCATAGTTCGACTCTTGAATGACTGTTAAATGGCAAATAATAACAAACATAACAAAGTTGTTTAGTACAAGGGTTAAGGATTTTCATTGCGGTGGCTCATGACCTTTTGCCTTCTTCTATCGCTTAAACTATACATTATTTTAGCGGTAAACCTTCAGACTTTAATCATAAAACCTATGAAGAAATCACACAATTCTAAGAGGAATGTAATAGTGGACTCATCTCTGGAATTTTGCTATTGCAATCTGTGAAAAAGTGCAGCATTTTTACCCTTTCGAAAGGAAAAGCTTGGAATGGGCAAGCTAAAGCAAATCATTCATTCACTATACATGTGATCCTCTTTCTGGGATTGTCTTGGCATTGGGCTTTGAACTGTATTCAGCAGGAAAGTGCATTCTATCCCATTCAAATAAAATATAAATCACCACATATATATCACCATATACATGTATATCATATAGTGCAAACTCATCTATCATTAGGGACGATTCTTTGTTTTATGCACCTGTTTTTGTATCACATCATATATATACATGTATATCATTCATTGTACACTTCTTTTACACTTATTTGTTATGTATAATTCTGCTGTGACATGATCTTTGTTATTTTTAAACAAATGGAAGAAAACAAATGTTGTTTGACAGATGAATCAATAAATTCAATTCAATTCAATACAATGTTTATACATGTAGCTACATTGTCCTTTTTACTGCCATAGCAGATGTATATGTATAATATGGAGTTTATAAATACATGTACATACATGTTTGTATCTAGGTGTAAATGTAGCTATTAAGAGGCATACATGTAAAGTTACTAACACATTATATTTTGATATATGCCCTTATTGCTCCCAGTCAGTAGATGAATATTCATTTGACACCCAAACATGATTGTCAATAAACCTTTGACACAAAATGAAATTCAAATTGCTATTCCAACGAATCATCAGCAAACAGCTAAAAAGGCACTATCTCCCATCTCTTTTCATTGATTTCAATCCCTCCTGGCTCTTAGCAAACAGAATATTCATTTGACACTCTAACATGGTTGTCAATAAACTTTTGTGACTATAATAAATTTTAAAGAAACTATGCTTTTCTTGATGTGGCCTTTGAAACAAAACATCTCCTAAGTGCCAGAAGTGCAAAAACTGAAATCATTTTGCATGGAGTTAATGCCCTTCTTGCTCCAAGCAGGAAAATTTCTCATTTGATACTTAAACATGCTTGTTCACGAACTTCAGTGACACTTAAAAGTCAGGATTATAACAAAAAAATGTAAACTCTTACTGTTTTTATTTAAAAAAAATATTATCTTCAGGGATGCCAGTTAGAATTGATCAGAGGGCCTGAAAATCACCTAGAATGAGTTAGTTTGTACACAAAAAAGCCTATAAAACTATGGTATGAAAATAAATCGCCAGGGCCTGAAAACTGGCATCCCTGTACATGAATCTTAGAGGCAGAGGGGCATTGCTGTATATCATTTTGCATGGGGTTAATGCCCTTCTGGCTTTCAGCAAAAAAATAAAATAAAAATGTGATACTCACATATGTGGTTGTCCAGAGCTTTGCTTCTCCGTCAAATGATACAAAGACGAGATTATCTGGCACTCCTTTCCTTGCCATAATCCTCTGTAGTATCAGATTGGAACCTATTTATTGGTTAAAAGAAATAAAGAAATGTAAACAAAAACCATTGGATAAATCATAATTCTTATACTAGACTCTTTGATAACTTTTAATCATTTATTTTCTTGAATCTTTCTAATGGTTAAATATATTACAAATGAACAGATTCAATTTGAATCAAATTGTCTACTCTTTCTCCTTCTCTCTCCCCCTCTCTATCTCTCTCTCTCTCTCTCTCTCTCTCTCCCCCCTCCCCCTCCTCCTTCTTCCACTCATCCCACCTGCATACATACGTAAATGATCAATTTCTAATATAAAATTCTCTATATTTGATAAGAAAGAAAAGAAGACGACGCGCCAGGCATTAGCAGAAGTGTTTATCTCTTTTCAATTTAAGGAGAGCTCAGAAAATATACTTGATATGTTCCGCTGCCATCGTAGTAGCGGGTTGCAGACTGTCAGGCAAATTAGTTGATTGTTCAGAAAGCTGTGTAAACAGATCTAGTAGCTGTGGTAATGGAAGCATTGGCTCCCCATAACAAAGCCGCAGGTCATTGGCCCATATTCTTGTTTTTTGTTATTGTCTATGTTAGAGACTTGGGCCCCATCTTATAAAGGGTTGTGATAGATCCAAATGAATTGCAAGTCCTCCAATCAATCGCAATTTTGCAGTCTCCTATCTTTTATGTACATAGTTGCGATTCATATCAATCACAAATAAGTTGTAATTACTATCAACTTTTTATAAAATGGGGCCCGGACCTACATGTAGCTTTAAACATATTCCATTGATTTTACGGAGGTCAGGTGTCAACCCTCAAGTTTAATATAAATTGCTGAACTGTACTGCACTGTAAAGAAACCAAATTGATTAAAGGGCGTTGCAGGAATTTGCACAGTGAAAATCTCAAAACTTGTATAAGGGCAAAAAATGTTGTAAAAAATCACAAATGAAAACTTTTCTAACAATATGGTGGCAAAATATTCATTATTGGCAAAATTACAGTAACGGTACTGTTCTTTACAGATTTAAATTTTGAAACATGGGTGGAGTGTACACCACGTAGCCTTTGATAACGCAAAACTTTTCCAAAATAAATAAGTATTTAAGATGTATGCAATTGCTTCAGAATTGCAGCAAAATTTAATAGTACTATCCAATGCTTCGATATCGATCCTGTATCAATCTAATGCTGTAAGTACAATGCATAGACAGTTAGATATGTTCATATATATTTGGCCCTACTCTGGGGCACCATGCCTTTAACTCTTGTTCTGAAAAAATGAACATCAATTTGCATCATATACTGAAAGCCATCTAAAGTCGGTGCAAAATCAAGCAATCAGTTTGCAATCAGTGTAAAAAGGAGCCCCCAAAAAATGCTTCATTATATTGGACAGATTCTTCATTTAAAGATCATGCATGTCACATTTGCTTCCAAATTGATGTACATGTCCATTTACATGTAGATCCCTTACATTGAACAAAAAGAAAGCACATTATCTATCAGCTTTATAAAGAACTAAAAACTGACAGAAAATGTAGATCCTCCTGAATGTCAAGTATCTACCTTTACAATCAGGGCAAAAACATTACGAAAATTCCTCGTTGTAGCGATTCCCACTTGAGGGCCCTTTACTCGGGTATTGTCTCATAGAGTTTGCAAACGAGCCTGGAGAAGGACCTCCCGTTCTTATCACTTTCCTAATCCATTGCCAATGACGCGCTAATAAGACCCGTCAACAGAGTTTGGCTGAAGAGAAAATGTGAAGAAAAAAAATCCCAAGGTTACAAAAACCTGTTTTTTTCCCCAAAAATTTGTTCTTATGGATAATTATACCCAAAAAAACTTCAAAGCACAAAAATCGGGCTAGTAATGCCGGAGATATGATATTAAAACACACTAAAAGATTTCAGATTTGACTCGCATCAGGAAACTTTTCCCCTCTTCTTCTCGCGGAGAGAGCTGTCAATCATGTTTCGACTGGCTGTTTATCAGCTGCATCGGATTAAGCCCTCTTAGCGCGACTGACCAGCTTGTCTGACTGCGCATATTAGTGCAATTGTCCTTTTGATTTAATGTTTTATTTAGAATTCGATTTTATTACCAGAAATTCAGAAATGAACTGCTACCTGAAATGCAATTTTGAACGGGAAAAAATGAACCAGCAAAAGCGGAGGTAAATATGAGATCGTTACATCGTACGCTCAGATCAGCCGACGCTCATATCCCAGCATGCTCAGCCGTTCCGCTCGAGCGCAGATTGTCGCATAGAGATCCGGTCGAGGACCCGAGCAAATCGTTCCTTGCTACAACGAGGCATTACGTGTACGTAAATCCCTCGTTGTAGCACGCACGGTCTCATTAGAAAACTGTATGCGTAAGAGCACTACGTGCGCTCAGGCTGGCATCAGAATCAAACTACTCGGCAAAGGTTGTGTGACAATTTCTGAGCTGCCTGTCTGGGCGATGTTTATGTTGTTGAATCGGAGTAGTCTAGTTCCTAGACCTTCGCTGTGTTCTTCTCATTTTTGTTTAATAAACCAACCTAAGCAGAATATAGGCGTAGAGTTTTCTCTTTCTGTCTCAATGTTATGTTATGTTTCTACCTTCAATCACCTTCCCTTATGTTATTGTTTGTTTTTATTATTCCATTATTTCCTCTTCCTATCTTTCCCTGCACTATCCTTTGCTTCCTCCTTCTACCTTCTCTTTCTGTCTTTCCTTATGTTATTCTTTGTTTTTCTATCTTTCATGTTTTGTCCATCTTTCCATTATCTATCTATTCTTAATAATTTTCTATTTTTGTTTTCTATCATATCTCCTATGTTATTATTTGTTGTTATCATTCTATCATTTCGTCTTCCTCTCTTTCCTTGCGCTATCCTGTGTTTCTTCCTTCTACCCAGGGCCGTAGCCAGAGTTTGATGGTGTTTTTTTTTTTTTTTTTTTTTTTTTTTTTTTTTGGGGGGGGGGGGGCACGTGCCCCCCCCCCCCCCCCCCCCCCCGTGGCTACGGGCCTGCTACTACCACCGTTCTCGACTCTAAATTCTTGTCTGAATTACACCCCCCCCCCCACTCTCTTGCGAAATGCGGATGCTTTGACGTATCATTAAATTATAAGAGAAAGGAGACAATTCGTTGTTCCGTTCTCGACCCTTAATCCTCGTCTAAATTCAGCCCCCCCCCCCCCCTCTTGCGAAGCGTGAAAGCTTTGATGCTTCATTAAATTATTAGAGAAAGAAGACGATCCGTTGTACCGTTCTCGACTCTAAATTCTTGTCTGAATCACACCCCCCCCCCCCACTCTCGTGCGAGAGCTTTGACGTTTCATGAAATTATTAGAGAAAGGAGACGATTCGTTGTTCCGTTCTCGAATCTAATTTCTTGTCTGAATTTAGCCCCTCCCCCCCTCTCACATGCAAAGCGCGGAAGCTTTGACGTTTCATTTAATCATTACATAAAGAAACAATTCGTTGTTCCGTTCTCGACTCTTAATCCTCGTCTAAATTCAGCCCCCCCCCCTCTCTCTCTTGCGCAGCGTGAAAGATTTGATGCTTCATTAAATTATTAGAGAAAGGAGACGATTCGTTGTACCGTTCTCGAATCTAATTTCTTGTCTGAATTTACCCCCCCCCCCCTCTCACGCATGAAAGCTTTGACGTTTCATGAAATTATTAGAGAAAGGAGACGACTCGTTGTTCCGTTCTCGAATCTAATTTCTTGTCTGAATTCAGTCCCCCCCGCCCCCCTCTCACTCGCAAAGCGCGGAAGCTTTGGCGTTTCATTTAATCATTACATAAAGAAAACGATTCGTTGTTCCGTTCTCGACTCTTAATCCTCGTCTAAATTCAGCCCCCCCCCCCCCTCTCTCTTGCGCAGCGTGAAAGCTTTGATGCTTCATTAAATTATTAGAGAAAGGAGACGATTCGTTGTACCATTCTCGAATCTAATTTCTTGTCTGAATTCAGCCCCCCCCCCCCTCTCACGCGCCAAGCGCGGAAGCTTTGGCGTTTCATTAAAATTATTAGAGAAAGGAGACGATTCGTTGTTCCGTTCTCGACTAAATTCAGACCCCCCCCCCCTCTCTTGCGAAGCGTGAAAGCTTTGACGCTTCATTTAATTATTAGAGAAAGAAGACGATCCGTTATACCGTTCTCGACTCTAAATTCTTGTCTGAATTAGAGAAAGGAGACGATTCGTTGTACCATTAATTTCTTTTCTTTGTCTGCTCTTTTTTTTCTCCCCACGTCTACTTTCTTTCCTTTCTTTTCTCTCCTCTCTTTTTTGTTGGGGGGGGGGGGGGTGACCGCCTGGATCATGGAGGGGTATTGCTGTAGTTGTCAATATCGATGAAATGCGTAATGAGCAAAAGCATTCCGGGGGGCGGTGGGCAAAACAAAATCTGCATCACCACCACTCTTACATGTTACATGTAGGCCCCACGGAACGTTTTTCAAAGTAGGGGGGGGGGGCTAACGTTTTCACGATAAGGTAGAGCGTAGCGTATTTGGCCTGGGGTCTAGGTGGGGGGGGGGTCTAGGAACGGAACCCGTGGAAGCCCAGGGGGTTTAGGCATTTAATTACAGTCAGTTGAGCATATTTTGATACCTTATTTGTGACACTGGTAGGACACTAAATGAGTGGGGGGTTGGGGGGGGGGGGGGGGGGAGCTTCAGCCCCGCCGTTTCTCGGGCCCTGACATGTATGCTACCACATAAGCCTTTTTTAGTTGGCCTGACTGTACTTTTCGGAATTTGTCGTTTTCCAACAATAAACAAGTATAATTTACAAAAAAGTGAGATAAAAATACCGGAACAATCATGTCATTTCAGCAAATTTTGGATAAATCACTGGTATGAAATTATAAATAAACCAAGCTTGATTTTTTTTTTGTTTTTTGTTTGTTTTTTTTTGTTTGTTTTTTTTTGTTTTTTTTTTGGGGGGGAGCATTTAAGCCAGTAAGGCTAATTACAGTTAATATATATATGTAGGCCTATATAAATATATAAAAATTAATTTCATTTAATGTCTATTGTTTCCCTCTCCCCCCCCCCCTCACTCTTTCCCGGGCCATTTCTTTTTTCTTCTAAAAAGGCATTCATTTTATTCATTCATTTCTTTCTTTCCGTTGGCTGGCTTTTTATCATTAAAGCCGGTACATCAGCTAAATTGAATTGTTTTCGCTTTTCTTCTTTTTCGCGATCTAGCTGTCTCTCTTTATATATTTATCAAGCGCTGCACATTGGCATTCATTTTCTTCATTCATTTCGTTCTTTCCGTTGCTATTGGCTTACTTTTTGTCACAAAAGCCTGTAACTAAGCGAAATTGAATTGTTCTCGCTTCTCTCAATCGCCAGCAATCTGTCTCTAATAATTCTCAAACACTGGTGATATTGGCATTCATTTTCTTCACTCATTTCTTTCTTTCCGTTGGCTTACTTTTTGTCATAAAAGCTGGTAACACCAGCGATATTTAATTGTTTTCGCTTCTCTCTCTCTTCCGCGATCTGTCTTTCTATATAATTCTCAAGCGCTTGATTGATATTGGCATTCATTTAATTCATTCATTTCGTTCTTTCCGTTGTTATTGGCTTTCCTTTTGTCATGAAGCCGATATTAACATCAGCGACATTGAATTCTTTTCGCTTCTCGATCTCCTGCGACATGTCTCTCTTTATATTTCTCAAGCGCTGGTGATGTAGGCATTCATTTCCTTCATTCATTTATTTTTTCCGTTGGCATCATTTTTGTAATAAAAGCCGGTAACAGCGATATTGAATTGTTTTGCTTCTCTCTCTCCTGCGATCTGCATTCATGTTCTTCATTTCTTTCTTTCTGTTGGCTTACTATAAGTCATATCAAATCCGGTAACATCAGCTAAATTGAATTGTTTTCGCTTCTCGATCTCCTGCGACATTGTCTCTCTTTATATTTCTCAAGCGCTGGTGATGTAGGCATTCATTTTCTTCATTCATTTCTTTCTTTACGTTGCTTACTTTTTGTCATGAAGCCGGTATTAACATCAGCGACATTGAATTGTTTTCGCTTCTCTCGATCTCCCGCGATCTGTCTCTCTTTATATTGCCCAAGCACTTGTTATATTGGCATTCATTTTCTTCATTCATTTCTTTCTTTCCGTTGCTTACTTTTTGTCATGATAGACGGTAGTAATATCAGCCAAATTGAATTGTTTTCGCTTCTCTCGATCTCCCGCAATCTGTCTCTCTTCATAATTCTCAAGCGCTGGTGATATTGGCATTCATTTTCTTCATTCGTTTCTTTCTTTCCGTTGCTTACTTTTTGTCATGAAGCCGGTATTAACATCAGCGACATTGAATTGTTTTCGCTTCTCCCGATCTCCCGCGATCTGTCTCTCTTTATATTGCCCAACCACTTAATTGTTATATTGGCATTCATTTTCTTCATTCATTTCTTTCTTTCCGTTGCTTACTTTTTGTCATGAAGCCGATATTAACATCAGCGACATTGAATTGTTTTCGCTTCTCGATCTCCTGCGACATGTCTCTCTTTATATTTCTCAAGCGCTGGTGATGTAGGCATTCATTTCCTTTAATCATTTATTTTTTCCGTTGGCATAATTTTTGTAATAAAAGCCGGTAACAGCGATATTGAATTGTTTTGCTTCTCTCTCTCCTGCGATCTGCATTCATGTTCTTCATTTCTTTCTTTCTGTTGGCTTACTATAAGTCATATCAAATCCGGTAACATCAGCTAAATTGAATTGTTTTCGCTTCTCGATCTCCTGCGACATGTCTCTCTTTATATTTCTCAAGCGCTGGTGATGTAGGCATTAATTTCCTTCATTCATTTATTTTTTCCGTTGGCATAATTTTTGTAATTAAAAGCCAGTAAACAGCGATATTGAATTGTTTTTGCTTCTATCTCTCCCGCGATCTGTCTCAAGCGCCGGTGATATTGGCATTTATTTCCTTCATTCATTTCTTTCTTTCGGAATGCGGCGTCTTGTAAATTTGTTATTTACACTTGTCGTTCGACTTGAGTTCTAAAGTTGCCAGTTGCTGGTACCACATCTACTTTACAGAGCAGGTCCATGCTAAAAGCAATTGTCTGAATTCTAGACTAACCCAACTCTCCATGCTCACCTAACTGTACGCAAGCTCTGTTGATACAGGGATTAAGTCCTTAATAGCCTTGTATTGACAGAGGGATAAGTTCACCAGCAGATAAAGGAAGGGTTTTGTTTACTTAATGATAATGACTATATCAAAGTGCTAAAGCCCAAACTAAAGTCTATGAGACAATTCACTGATTTTTCTCTAACGGGAAGTTTTCGTCATGAAATAGCAACAATTTTCTTTATTATACTGGACAACTCTTTCATTTATATAATTCACATTTTGTTTTCCAACTGATTTAGCTGGTAGATCACTTAAATTGAACAAGGGAAACGCTCTCGGCGGTCTCGCCTGCATAACGCAATTCAATATGATAAACCAGAACGTCAATGACGTACATTGTAGTGCTCATCCGCATCTCGCAACAACAAATATCGTGGTACACTTTTGAACTGGTCAAAAAATAAAAATGTGATGCCCTGGAAGGGACATAATTTCATTTCATTTGCATAAAGTACCATAAATAATCAATGGAGCAAAATCTCAAAATTCTGTGTAGAAGTTTAGTGTTCCAAATTTAGCTCTACCAGATAAGGCAAACCAAATCAAAATCGGTCAAGAAATGAGGGAGAAGAAGCAATTTTTGTTATTTTTGGAATAAATTTGCATAAATTACCATAATTAATTAATGGAGAACAATTTCAAAATTCTGTGTAGACCTTTAGTGTACCAAAGTTAGCTCTACGATATAAAGCAAACCAAATCAAAATCGGTCGAAATATGAAGGAGAAGAAGCATTTTTTGTGATTTTTAAATTATTTTTGGAATAAATTTGCATTATTATCATAATTAATCAATGGGAGTAAAATCTCAAAATTCTGTGTAGAAGTTTAGTGTTCCAAATTTAGCTCTACCAGATAAGGCAAACCAAATCAAAATCGGTCAAGAAATGAGGGAGAAGAAGCAATTTTTGTTATTTTTGGAAAAAATTTGCATAAATTACTATTATTAATTAATGGAGAACAATTTCAAAATTCGGTGTAGAAGTTTAGTGTACCAAAGTTAGCTCTACCAGATAAAGCAAACCAAATCAAAATCGGTCGAGAAATGAAGGAGAAGAAGCATTTTTTGTGATTTCAAATAAATTTGCATAAATTAGCATAGATAATGAATTTCACGATTCTGTGTACAAGTTTTAAATCCCCTTCCTAGCCCTATCATATGAAACAATCAGAATCAAAATCGGTTGAAAAATAACGAAGCATTTTGAAAATCTTGATGATGATGCCACAACATAGTCCAAGTCTGTTGACCTGAAATGACCTTTGACCTTGACTTTGTGATCTGAAATTCTACTCACATGATTGGGGATACTTGATTACCCTATAGTCTAAGTTTCATTGACTCAGAACTTATACTTTAAAAATTATATCAAAAATTCAAAAACTTAACCTTAGGTTAAGTTTTCGATGATGATGCTACAACATAGTCCAAGTCTGTTGACCTGAAATGACCTTTGACCTTGACTTTGTGATCTGAAATTCTACTCACATGATTGGGGATACTTGATTACCCTATAATCCAAGTTTCATTGACTAAGAACCTATACTTTAAAAATTATATCAAAAATTCAAAAACTTAACCTTAGGTTAAGTTTTTGATGTTGACGCCGTCGCCGTCGCCGCCGTCACCGGAAAAGCGGCGCCTATGTCTCGCTTTTTGCTACGCAGGCGAGACAAAAATAGAGTATTATCAGCCTTTAGAATAAAGAATTGAAATTGCTAGAATATGTTGATCCTCCTGAATGTCAAGAATTATTAGTAGAATAAGCAATCATAATAAAATCCATAAGTACCTGTAAGTATATAAAAAATCTCTATAAGTGGTCAACATAGTAAAGCAAACATTGTTTTTGTGTTTTTTTCCTCCCCCAAAATTATGTATCACATATGAATCTCAAAAGCAGTTTAATCATAAATGTGCATGTACATTTATGATGTACATGCACATTGTAAATATGTCAAAGAGAAAAATATAAACAAGATCCAATTTACAGGGTCTTGAGTACACAATAGTATATATCGTCCCTATTTTCACGAAGTGACGGTAGTAAATGAAAATCGCATACAATTTGCGGTCAGATTTTCCTCACTACCGTCACTTCGTGAAAATAGGAACGATATATCTGTTGGGAGCCCCATTTACATGTGTTGTTATCTCAGATTTTCAAAATTAAAATGATCTTTCTGATTCTTTATCTTTTGAGTCAACATATCTCTCAAACTTTCATAATCAAACTGTTTTCAGATATTTTTGTTTTCAGATATTTTTGCTTTCACCTTATTTACCGTGTAATAAAGGTTTGATTTAAAGAACTTTAGACAAACTATTTGGGAGTGCTTCTTGAATGGTTACTTCTGCAACAAGAGCTCTATGTTAACCTCAAACCTTATTCAAAATTAACCCAATTGCAATCCCCATCCTAACCCTATCCTTAATTGTAAATATGCTATGTCGTTGAGTTTTATTTTCAATAAAAACAAAATACACAACAAAAATATAAAAAAACCTAACCCGAACCCTATCCTTTGGTAAAAAAAAAACCTGGAGCAATTGTTGAAGGAGAAAATGATGAATAAGAAACCTGATATTACACTGTACCTTCTGAAATGAATCCTTTTAATCTGTCTGCACTGAAAGTCTCTGCCGTTCTTTGCATATCCTGTCAAATCAAACAAAAAACAATTTATCAAGGTACAAAGAAACCACTTGTGGAAAGATTTTTTTCCCCTTTATTTCCTCTGATCTGTACGGATTTGGCATTTCATCCTGTCGTATTCAATTTGAGTTCAACTCTCTCTCTCTTGCAAGAGTTGGTTCAAGCATACTGTGTCGGCTCAATCTTCCAACCATGGCTTTTCAGATTGAATATGTCACTGGAATATCCTCATGAATTTTTAAAGTATACCCACCATCCCATATTTGTGTCCTTGGGTACCCTTGTTTCAGACTGCATTCTGATTTATTACTCTCTCTCTCTCTCTCTCTCTCTCTCTCTCTTTCTTCCTATTTCCAGGGGTGATAGTGAGCACTAAAAAAAATTCCCCCCCCCCCTCAACCACGCTTCCCTTGAGTACAAAAAAAAGAAGAGGATTTAGGGGGAAATAAATGGCATCTAACAACATTCCGCCCCCCCCCCCCCCCCCCCCCGTCAGAAATTGGGAAAAAATAGGGAAAAAATAGGGAAGAATAGAGAAAATATGGGGAAAATTGGGAAAAAATCAGGTAAAAAAAAAAAAAAAATGGGGAAAAAAATATATCAGGAAACCAATTTAAATTGGGTGATTATCAGGCCTGTATTTCTCTTTCAATTTTTTTTTCTCTCTCTCTCTCTCTCTATTTCTCTCTCCCTTTCTTCCTCTCTTTCTTTCTCTGTCTCTCTATTTTTTTTTCCTCTCTCTTTCTCTCTCTCAAACTCCATCTCATGTGCTTTCTTTGTCTCTACATTAGTACATTCTTTACAGACTCTCTGGGTGTCTCTGATTCTCTCTCTCTGTGACTCTCTCTCTCTGAATCTTGTTCTTTCTCTCTCTCTCTCTGAATCTTGTTCTTTCTCTCTCTCTCTCTGAATCTTGTTCTTTCTCTTTCTCATTTTGAATTTACAGTTTACCACACCCGGTCAGAACGGGCCTCTAAGTCGACCACATCTCAAAGACCTTCCCTTGTTGTACACTGATATACAAAATATGCAAATGTGATGGTGGATGCACAGGCTGTCATTGATATCACCTAGATCCTCATCCACTTCCTCTCTCTCTCCTTCACTCCAATATGTGATCTAGAGTTAGCCTTGTTCACACGTTAAATAATAACCGCATAAAAACTACCTAAGCAATAAAGGCTTGTTCAGATATAAGCCAGTCTTTTAAAAAAAGCACCACAATTTTAATTTTATGGTTAAATGAATGGCACTTGCAAGCAACAAAGATCCTACGGTTATCCACTGAGTGTATTACACTTTTAATAAAATGAACATCACAAAAATAAAAAATGAAAATAAAAATAAAAATGACAGAAGATTACAGAAAGTATGTTTCACATTTCTGCATGTTATATAACATAATGATCAGTGAGAACACACTCTTTATGTGAAATGAATACATGTACATGTACATATTTTCTAGCCAACCATTCATTTACAAGTGCTTTTAGTTTTCTCCTTTCTTTTTTTTTGGATCCATGTATGAACAAGGCTGTTTCAAGATTCTAAGGAAAGGAGGGATTCTTAAGTGGTCTTGGGTGAATCTTTATCTCCTACTATCACTTTCAGAGGTTAAAATTCAAGAGATTATAGACAAATTGTCACACATATTTTCCAGCCATTCATTTTTTTTTTTTTTAAATCCTTTTACTTTTCTCCTGTGTTTTTTCTTTGGAGCCATGTATGAAAACGGCTATTTCAAGATTCTAAGGAAAGGAGGGATTCTTAAGTGGTCTCTCGTGAATCTTTATCTCCTACTATCACTTTCAGAGGTGAAAATTGAAGAGATTATAGAAAACTTGTCACATTTCTCACACTGAGATTTTGAAGATAAAGCCCTGCACAATACCTAGGACCCTCTAGATGTATATTAGTCATAGCCATCTAGAGCATTGTACATTAGAGTGTACATTGTGTTTTAAATTAATACTTTCTCCCTTTTCTATATTTTATTTGAATTAAGGGAATTTAAATAAGTGCAGCTATTCAAATAATTGATAAAAAGATGATGCCCGTTGTCTATAACTTACAATAATCAAATTAACTTCCCACTTGTATACATATCAACTCATAGCAGTTTGTGTCTCTTTTTAGTGACATTTCATTTTATCTTTTGATCCACGATGCTCTGAGTAATAAGTACATACAAAATGCAGAAGTGACTTGAAGGTTTGAGACCATTTTTGTAACAGTACAATGTACCGTTAATCATTAATTTCTCTGAATGGACAATGCAGAGTGAAATATTAGCTATTTTCATGTACAATTTGGCAATTTCCTGTTATTTTTTTTAAATGTTCATTAAAACTGTTTTATGAAGTATACATTTTGGGGGGTAAAACTATGAAAGAGTGGAAAATACAAATAATTGTTACCGACTTGAGGAAGAAAAGCTCATTTAAATATACCTTTAGAAACTCTGAGTTGCTATGGTTAAAAGGAAAGTTGAATAAGGGCACATGTAGATAGCCATACATCAACAAACAAACACTGTCTATAATAAAGTATGGTCAAATACACAGAATTTCAGTCCATCCCCTAAGAAGTGTAAACTGCATACAATGTACTCTATACAACCTTGCCCTGGCCATACAAACACTTTAGAATAACAAAATCATCCAATAAAAGGTTTAAACAGGATTTGACACCTGGTCCATAGAAAGAGATTATCACCTGCTTAGGCCTATAGCCAGAAGAGCATTAACTCTGTGATATAGTATATGAGTCGACGCCCTTCTGGTTCCAAAGAGACACTATAGGCGCGTCTTCATCATCTCGAGATTGCCAAATAGCCCGCTATTTCTGATTTGGGAAACAATCCCGAAGTTACAAATTGCGTCTTCATCAGCTCGAGATTTGACCTCGAAACTTCAAACTTGACCTTGAGAAATTAGCTCGAGACATTTTGCTCAGCGTTAGCGCATAGTGCGAGTCTTCGGTCTGGTGAAGACGCACAGGACAAATAGCTGGATATTTTGCCAAACAGTGGGATATTTTGCAAACTATCCCAAGATATCTTGGGATGACAATCCCAACCAAATATCCCGCTAATTGCTACTTCGGTCTGATGAAGATGCAAAATAGCTGGATAGTTTGCAATCGGGATAGTTCAAATAGCTGGATATTTGGCAATCTCGAGATAGTGAAGACAGGCCTTATGAAGAAGATGGCTTACTAACCTGCCCTCGGGAGACAACCTTGTTGAGGATGTACTGGCCATCTTTATAGATGATGTGTGTTTTCTTATCGAGCTGGACATCCTCTAACTACATGATGAAGGGAGGAGAGAGAGAGAGGTGAGAGGGAGGGAGGGAGAGAGAGAGAGAGAGAGAGAGAGGGAGAGAGAGAGAGAGAGAGAGAGAGAGAGAGAGAGAGAGAAATAAGGTTGGAATAAGTTGTAAAAGTATGACAACAAAATGAAATCCTTAAAACCATAGATACACTGAATATTCAAGCCAACAAATATACACGCGCAAAACATATGTGATAAAATATGTTTAATTTGTTTAATATATGTAATGGGGACTAACATCAATAAGCAGAGAGCCATATTGTTACCTCTCTTTTATAATATATTCTATATTATAATTCAGTTTTTAGCGATTTTTTTTCCTTCTGATTTGCAGGTCTACACAACCCATTTACTGCAACATTAACAAATTATCATACAATAAAATAAAATAAAATTCCATAACCATAACACAAGATTACTTACAAGAGAAATGAACCTTAATATGAAAGTGGAAAATGATGTGCACAAAATAAGACATGGGTTTCAAGAGATTATTGATAGGGACTTTTAGATTTGCACGTTTTCAGCTTTGACTGCAACGTGTGACGTCATTTTAAGGCACTGCGCATGCGTCACGTCGTCTCAGTCGGCGATCGAGAATGCGTCAACCTTGATTTTCCTAAATCTAGTACGATACTAGTATATGCCGCGTGCGCATAAAATATACAGTTCCTCAGGTAGACAAAGGAACATCCCTTCCCTGCTATTATGTAAAAATGTGTAGAACAAGTGTCACATGCATATTCACCTGTTCTACACATGTTTACATAAGAGCAGTGAAGGGATGTTCTACCACAGCAATAGGCCATTTTCGTAATGTAACCAAATTTAATGCATAGGTCTTTGTGAAGTGCCTCAATACAAACTATTTCATTCACCTGTTAAGAATAATAGTATTTCAATAGACAGAATCCTAACTGCATACATTAGTTGTTGCCACGTTGGACAAACATTATGGCTTGACCTTCCTAGCAACACATAATATATGCAGTTGCATTCTGACTATTGAAATACTATTATTCTTATCAGGTGAATGAAATAATTTGTATTGAGGCACTTCACAAAGACCTATGCATTAAATTTTGTTACATTAAGAAAATGGCCTATTGTTGAGGGTAGAATGAGGAACTGTATATTTTGTCCTCTTTCTTTGTCTGTCATGTAATTCATAGTGTTACTTCCTGCATACATGTATATCGTCGAGTGCAATCTAAAAGATTTCTAATTGTAGTCAACATGGGCAGTTGAGTACGTTGACACGCATGATCAGTCGGCGTACGTCGTGTTCTCGTCCACTCATTCTAAAAGTCCCTATTAACATGTTAACATCTACCAAAGATTGTGGATATACATGTAAAGATGCTGTGACATGGGGTACATTTTAACAAACAGACTTTAAATGCAGGGTACACTTTTTAAAAGTTTTTAACAAAAGATTATAACCACAAAAAAGTATTGAATCAAAATTAACAAAAAAATCATCCTATTTGATTACTGTAATTTGTAAGACTTCAGATCTTCAATCATAAGGGATGTAAGATTATTCTTGTAACTATTTTAACTGTGACACATACATATTACATAACATGTTCATGTTTAGAGTCAGTCATAAGCAACACATTGAGGAAAAAATAGCCAAAGCTTTTCAAATTTGATACTGTTCCTTAAATACACACACAAAAGAAAATATAACAACTAAATTACTTACCTCTACATATTCATGGTGATTCTCATCTAAAGTCTGTAGGTTCTTTGAAACATATGCTGAAAAGAGTGAAAAAACACATACAAATGTAAAATCTATTGACATTTTCAGTTTCACTTCTCCCTTTCCCCAGCAAGTATTGGAATTTATGCAAGTATTTTAATAGTATACAATAACAAAGAAAAAGGATGGAGAAAAGAAAAAGAAGAAAGGCATCAACATAAGTTTCTTAAAACTACATCTCATTTCAACACAATGAATTCAATAACTTTATTTTTAAATCAATTACTTTTGAGAAGCAATTAGTTTAAAGACTGAATTGAAGGACAAAATCAATAGATAAGATTGATTACCGTATGTTACAGAAGCATTGCCTTTCTTACTGATTATAAGTGTTACACTTGACTTGGCGCCCCAAAGCAAAGTAGTATTTGTCAACCAGCCCCTCAAAAAAACCTTGATCGGAAATCTATTGCAAGAAATGTCTAGCTCCTTTATTTATATTCAGATAGAAATTCTCAAACTCTATTTTCTTATATTTGTATTCATTCAATTCTATACTTGGCATGCTAATGGGATACAGTACCTTTGAAATACAGCTTTTATGAATTCAGAGAATATTCACCCCCTTAGAGATTACCCCCAAGCTATGTTCACTCTTACGCTCCATGCAGCACTTGTGTTGCTTTTGTATTTTAGTGGATAAACAACTTGCAGCTATGGGAATTGAAGTGTGAAAGCATAGTTTTCACTTAGATCTACATCTACAATGTATGCATGTAAATATAATAGAGTAAGTGATGTTTTCTTGTGAAGATTGCCAGTGGACAGAGGGCCTGCTAGAAGGAAATACAACAAACATGTCTAGATGGAGATGGATGTGAAATATCATTCAATTTGAAACTTTAATGA
Organism: Strongylocentrotus droebachiensis; assembly: GCA_035222895.1. Taxonomy (NCBI): domain Eukaryota; kingdom Metazoa; phylum Echinodermata; class Echinoidea; order Camarodonta; family Strongylocentrotidae; genus Strongylocentrotus; species Strongylocentrotus droebachiensis. The sequence goes on along the minus strand of JAVYIG010003778.1, from coordinate 109,299 downwards.
TTACCGAATGGGCATGGTTTTTCAATAGTTCATGTAATATTGTTGTTACCAAAAAAAATTGTTTGGAAAACTTTGCAAAAAGAATCACTCCTAAAAAAAACCAAGGATAACACTATTACTGTGTGAACTTCTTTAATGCTCTATTATATATGTATGAGGTACTCCAAGACATTAAGTAAATCTATCCCAAATGGCACCATCAGGTTAATGATGCCTTTGATGGATCTCTCAAAAGAACAATTCCTCATCTCAGCATCCCTCTCATACCCCTTAGCATCATCCAGCTGTAGAAAGATGTGAATTCCTTAAAGGTAAACACGATACCCTGATCCCTGACGAACATCCCAGTTCAGACTAGCAAAATTCATCGTATGACCATTTTCAGGACAGGATTTTTTTAACGGCTAAGACGATCGCATATATTTGTTGTTCTTTAAATTGGCAACAATATTATTCTTTTCATGCTTCATTTTGTATATAAAATATAATGCCTCTAAAAATGTTACATACATGTACATGTATGAGTAACAGCTTTGACAAAACGTTTTTGATTAGGAAAAAAAAGGATTTAACCCATCTTAGCATATTACCAAGTCAATGATTTTAAAGAGTTATCTTAATGTAAACCTTGAATTGAACAAATTCTGTACAGCTGCACAACATTAGCGATACTAATGTCAACTGACCTCTTCCGTAAACACACATTTTATACAATATTTTGTTCACATGTGTACATCCCTTTTGCTAGGGAATAATTTTGAGAATTAACTGAATTTGGTACAAGTTTCATCTGGTGTAAACAGGCTCTATAGATCTAGTACAAGTGTATGGGAATATACATGTACATGTATATCAAATATGGGGAATAATTTTGAGGATTAACCAAGTTTTGTACAAGTTTCATCTGGTGTAAACAGGCTCTATAGATCTAGTACAAGTGTATGGGAATATACAGTACATGTACATCAAATCAAATGTAGGGAATACTTTTGAGGATTAACCAAGTTTTGTACAAGTTTCATCTAGTGTGAACAGCCTCTAGATCTAGTACAAGTGTATGGGAATATATATCCAATGTATCGGAGAGAGGATGGGGATAGATGGAAATAACACATCTGTCACTAGGCCTGACAAATGGCATACAGTACAAATAAATGAATCCATACGGTGATAAATTACAGCGTCCTGATTTAATACTGGTACAGAGATCAAAGGCACTCTAATCAGGCATAAAAGCAGTTTGGCTCATAAATGCATCTCAAAGCAAATGCATTTGTCAATGACAAGACAGTATGCTATTAAGTGTTATTGCAATTTCTCTCCTCGTCATCTCATACACAACTGAAAATATAGTTTCTGTGTTTCATTCCTCTTTCCTTTTCTCCTAATTCCTCTTCAGTTAATTCATATATACATCTGAGACTTTCTTCATACATTTCCACATGAACTTTTAGGGCTGTTTCTTATTAAAAAAACGCTACCAGTGTTGTTTATTTTTTCCCCCTTCCTATTCCCCCTTTCCTCTTCCCTCCTTCTAACCCTACCTCTCCCCTCCTAATAAAGAACTTATTTTTGTTAATACTTTTTTTTTTGGGGGGGGGGGTCCTAGTTCTGGTCCTTTGTTTATAAAAAATTGTTATAAATAACTTCCAAGTTTTTATGAAACTAAAATATATATAATTATAATACCTAATTGAAAATAATAAATATGCTCACAGCCAGTAAAATGTTGCTATTAGAGGCATCAGTAAATGTACTTAAACCATCCATTTTCCTATTACAATCTCTTTATAATAGTAGTGTTTCAGGTATTCCTAAGCACCATTGCCATAGATCTGTCACAAACAGTTAAATTAAATGGACACTGTACATGTACATTAATCAAACAATTATCTTGGGCTGAAGTGAACTAATTATGATCTCATTTGCTGAGAGCCAGGATTGCATTACATCTAGTTTTGTGATAACGATCATGTTATCAGGTGAATTCCCTGAACAGACTGAGAAACTATATAAGTGACTGCACATTTGCTCCAGCAACTTTTTCAAAAGACTTTTTCTTCTAAGATTTTTCTTTAAAGATGTATGATTAAGGGTATGATTGCATTGGTTTTGGATTGGGTTTAATGATGTTAGGGTACGTTAGAAACAGGGTTTAATTTACATTCTGTAAATTAAAGATAAAGGTGAGTTCTGGTAATGCGATTGCATTGTGAAAGAAAAGTTGTGGAATCGATCAGAAACAGTTGATCATGTACTGTAGCATGTAAGTATTGGTGTGCACTGCAAGGTTCTGGAGTCATCAAAATCATAATAAATTTGGCTGAATCTTGGTAAAGTAACAAGCACTGTACACAGAAAGCTATATATATGGGACAACACACATGGTGTCTGGGCTAGTACTACCTTGATTTCCTTGTCTTTCTGTGCTCATTACTCGGCCAGTATACATTTTCTTCCAAAATTGTTTGGCACATGTCATTTATTTGTAATCTTGAACATTCAGTGTAAGTTTCGTTTGATTCTGTGAGAATTAATTTTCTTTTTTTTACCAGAACTGGAGTTTATCTTTAACATTAATGGCAAAGCGAATCCATATGTCGTTGAACTGAAAGGGGAAGGTTGGATGTCTTCAACTTTAGATGATTACCATCAAGAGTAATAACCCATAGAAATAGAAGAGACTAAGATCTCCTTGTCATGACTTGAACTCATCATCATCCATGAGCAAATAAACAGTTCATGGAAGAGGGAACATTACAAATGAGGAAGAAAGAAAAGATGGATTGAAGGGAAACTCATTGAAGTCAAAAACTGAGCAAGAGGAAGAACGGGGGGGGGGGGGGGGGGGGTTGAGGGGTGTGTTATCGAGGAGAGGAGAGAGACTGAGAAAGATGGAGTAATGGAATGGCCCGCATGGGAATGTGTTTTACATAAATTCTAAAGCCCCAGTCCCATATAAAGCCGGACCAGCACGGACGAGCACGGACCACTCCGGACCATCCCGGACCATGGTCTGGGGTGGTCTGGGGTGATCCGGGATGGTCCGGGATGTTTTGTTCAAAAAATCGCAACCGCCGACCGTCTCCCCGGACCCAACACGGTACCCCTACGGACCGTCCTGGACCGTCCGGGCATAGCCCCGGCATCAGTACAGATCATTCCAGACCCAGCACGGAGCCGCCACGGACCGTCCCGGACCTCCCCGGTGCCAACACGGTGCCAACACGGATGACACCGGACCATCCCGGTGCCAACACGGATCATCCCGGAACGCCCCGGTGCCAACACGGATCACCCCGGCAGAGCCCCGGATCATCACGGACCGCCCCGGACCATCCCGGACCGCCCGTGGTGGGTATATTTAAGCTGGGTATTTTCATGCATTAAATCATTCTGCTCTGACTTTTCAAGTGACAACAAGTATCTGCAATTTGCTAGAAGAGAAATAAAAAAGATGCCTCCCAGGTCAATAACTCACTCCCGGACCGCCACGGATCAACACGGACCGCCCCGGCACCACTACGGATGACCCTGGACCCAGCACGGTGGCTACACGGATCACCCCGGATCAAACTATTGTCCCGGACCGTCCCGGACCACCCCGGCAGTTTTTGACCGTCAAAAACATCCGGGGTCGACTCCTGGACCGCCCAGGACCATCCAGGACCATCCAGGACCACCCCAGTGCCAACACGGTGTCAACACGGACCGAATCCCGGATCACCCCGGATGGGGTCCGGGATGGTCCGGGACGGTCGGGGACGTATATGGGACTGTAGCTTAAGGTTACATGAAAGTACACGACATGTGGTTGACTTGTTAATTAATGTGGTGTAGATTTGTCCTAACTACATTTTGTACAAAATTAAGTATCAAAAGTGATCAAAACTGTAAGGGGAAAATAGTGTTCATCTTTTTTATTAGAACACTGATGCCTTAAAAAAACACAATATAATGTATATAAAAAAATGTAGTATCATTCTGATTCTAGAATAGTTTACAGAGTTTTGCTCTACTAAAATAAAATAAAATTAAGCCTTACTCTAATGACAAAATGAATAAAAAAGAGCCATGTACATGTATCTAAGTTTGTTGCGTATCTCCTTCAACTATACAATAAAAGCCCATGAAGAACATTCAGTAGATGGCTTCTCACATACATTTATATGTCAATTCTTTAAGTCCATTACAAGGATTAGACATGGCTGAAGCCTTTCAATAATACATGAATCACCAGTACACATGCTATGTTCACTGATTTACATCTACATTGTACTTGGACCATAGCCTCTCTAGTACTGCACTCCTTGTCAGTCTGCTGTTCTGACATATACATTGTACATGCCCCTCCCCCTGCTGGGAATGAACCACATGGCACACTAGACAGCATGCTTGCTGTGATTCCCCTGATGTAGATTAGCTCTAGACAAGTTCACTAATGTAATGATGATTCACAAACAGAATGTAGGCATATCCCAGATTGTGTTTATTTCACCTCAAAGAAATTAGTCCAAACATCATAATCTTTGAATGCTAATATTAAAGACAATATTGTCAATGTCATTTTAATAGTCAAAGTTTCAAGAGCCCTTTTCTACATTAAGGACTGTTTTGTTGTTGGTGTTGTTGTTTCATTTGAATAATTTCCAATACTAAATTAACCAGTAAAAAGGACGATACCGTATTTCTAAAATTCTATTGTTACACATAAGGCCAAAAAAAATAAATTGTTTGGTTGTCCTCGATTGCTTTTCTGGAGTAGGGGCGGGCGGGCGTATTTTTTTTTTTTTCCCCCCCCCCCCTTTTTTTTTGGTTTTAATATTTTTTTTTCCATAAAAAAAATAATCATTGGGATTGTCAAGCATTTAAACATACACAGTCTATAAAATACTTTAATATGGTAAAAGACTAGTTTAATGTACAATGAATATCAAGACCAACACAGAAAGTATTTTGGGCTTTGAAATACAGCACCTTTTAAATCTCCATTGTACTACTTATAGCTACTTGCGCCCTCTATGTAGCAAACAATGCCTAATCGGTGACCATTGTTCCCCCATGATCCTCTTTATCTTATATTAACTGAGAGCTGATTTGATGAGATAACCACCTGTCCAGTGACCTTGAAGGGTGGTCTAATCCCTCCTGTAAACTAGTACAGATGGGCTTTAAAATGAGTTTAAGAATGCTCAGAACCTGATTTGAATGAACGGCATTTTGACATAGAAAAATAAAAATGGCAAGTTTAATATATACCTAATTGCGTACTGAAAAGTCAAAACTGGCAAAGGGACGCATTTTGATCCTTGCAAATGCATAAAATGGTGTGTTTGGCATTTAAGATTGCTCCCCCACAACAATTAAATTTAAAAAAAAAAAAAAAAAAAAAAAAAATTGAATTAAAAAAAAAAAAAAATATTAAAAAAAAAAAAAAAATGCGAGCGGTCCGAAAATGACGAGCGGGCGGTCGAGGACAACCAAATGATTTTTTTTTTTTGGCCTAATGTACAGTTGTACATGAACAAGATAACATTACTTTTTAATGATGGTATTGGATAATGCCTGTTATTAAATAGAGATGATGGAAGTGGTAATTTGCAAATGTATGACAGTTATAAAAATGAAGATGATAGAGTCCAAGATGGTAAAGATAATTGTTGTTGATGATGGCATTTTATATGTACATATAGACAATGGTAGAAACAATGGAAATAAATGTATGATGATGTAGACTTTACAATGACATTCACATTTGTAATGAATAATGGTAATGGTTGGAAATGATGATCTCTGATGTTGTGAAAGTTATTAAAATGATGATGACAGTGACCAGCATATTTATGATGATAATGTTAAAGGGTATAAAGGAAATGGTAAGAATAATAGAAATACTGCTTACAAACTCTGTAAACAGTTCAGGGGAGTGTTTCACAAAGATCCTAAGTAGAACTTAACTCTAAGTTGGACTTAAAAATTATGGACAGCCATTGGAGTCTTAAAATGAAATATATTCAAAGGCAGAAATTCAAGTATTTTAGACTTTTTATAAATTCCACATCCAGAACATGAAATCTCCTTGATGATAGAAAATATGAATGATTTGAATAAACAATTAATGCCTTTCAAAATAACTTTTACAAAATATTTTCAAAGATGCTAATGGCTTTCCATAATTTTTTAAGTCCAACTTAGAAATAAGTTCAACTTAGGATCTTTGTGAAACACCCCCCCCCCCCCAGATCTATTCTGAAGCCATACATGTACATGCATTCACTAAACTCTATCACTGCTTGGTAACTTGCATTTATTATAACTCGAATGCTTGCCCTCAGAAATCTCAAAAACAATTTGTAGCCTGTGAAAAATCATTAATAAATTTACTTGTGTAATGTAAACTTCATAAATATTTTCATTCTAGCAAAAATAAAACTGATTTCAGTGACTCTCTGTACAATTCGTGTGTTAATAGTCTATAGGCATGTTTATGAACAACAAGTCAATAACCGTAATGCACAGTTTGTACTTCTAATAACAAAAACTAGCCCATGCACGATGCATCTGTCCATAATTAGGTCGTGTACAGGTTGCCACCCTCCCTCTCCAGCCATGAGCATCTGCAAATGTGTTTGGTAAATTGACAAGAGTTACACTTGAGGGATTCTGACTGTGGCAGCTAGCTTGCTGAATAATAGATGATGATACAGAGTGGGACTGTTGACTGCTAGTCTATACAATCCATCTCCCGTAGAGAGGATGTTGTGCCCATAGAGCTAGCCACTATATACTGTACACTGTACACATACAAAATGTATAACAAAGAAGGAAATAGCATCTTCTTTAGAAAGAATTTTGTACATATTAAGCTAGCCACTGTGAGTGAATGGTGTAAATATATTTATGATGAAAAACTAAAAGGATAAGGCATCTTCTGTAGAAACTAGAAAGAATTCTGGATGCTAAGTTAGCCACTATACAGTATAATACAATGTAGGCTGTAGAAAGCTTTGTGATGAAAAAGAAAAGGATTTAAGGCATCATCTGTAAAGATTTCTTCACACTATACTAGCCACTATACAGGCTGTAAAACGTTTTAAGATGAAAAATAAAAGGATAAGGCATTTCCTGTAGAAAGAATTCTGCATGCTAAAAGTGTTTAGCTAGCCCACTATACAGGCTGTAAAAAGCTTTATGATGAAATTTAAAGGATAAGAATGCTAACTACTGTACATGTACACATATGCGGAATATTTCTATGGTTTGATTACAAAATCATCAACTAAGTGCTAATGCTATTCAGGATTTCAGGGGCAGCAATTGTTAAAGGTTAGATCATAATGCTGGGGATGCCACTTTGAAAATTACACATGCTGAGGATATCTATCATAAATGGTAACTTGACATCTACTGAAGATCACATCCGATAAAATGGATTAAACTTTATTTGCAACCCTGAATACTAATTTAGAATTAGAATTAGAAATATTAAATTCCCCCTTCCCCCCCCCCCCCCAAAAAAAAAAACAATCAAAGAAAACTGACAGTCAATTGGGTGATACCTACATTGTACATGTACTACATACAGTGTACATACAGAACCCCTGTCACAATGAGCATTATCAAATTGTCCTTAAACTTCATGATGTCACATTCATAATGATCAAAAACCTAACTTCAAATGAAGTTTTTTCTCCCAACCTACAGACGTACTGGGACAAGGTACAAGCATGCACGATGGAGCGCAGCAGGGAAATAGAATGTTTTCCCCACATCGTAACGATCGATAGATTAGGTCCTTCTCATTTGACTTGAGGCTCAGAGTAAAATCAATGAGTTCACTGCGAGCAAAAACATTGTTTAGTGAGTTGGCAAACAAGGCGTCTACGGTTCATATGATCAGGATCGAATGTGATATCGTGTGTTTTTCATGTCTATTCATGGACTATGAAAATAAAGATGCAAGGAGCGATTTAGCTCTAGATAGACCCAACCTTTCTCTGGAAATATTCATAGAATAACAAATTTTAAAATTTAAGGGAAATGAAACAAAAATCAAAGTCATTACTACATTGTACATGTACATGTTCATGTAAAGGAGGGAAAGCTGATTAATGAACTAAACATTGAACTGCCATGAGTTAAAGTTTAGCGTAAGTTTCTTTTACAAGAGTTAAAACATGGACAATAGGACATTACATGCAGACAAAATATTACACTACCGGTACCTTCATTTCTCAACAAAGCTGGCTATGCTTTTTTATTCTAAAAAACAATTATAGCAGATCTTATTGGGTGTAAGCCACAAAAATGTTTAAATAATTATAGCAGATGTTATTAAGATTGAAAAAGTCATAGTTTCTCACTTCTGGTCAGTGGTAAAACTTGACCCAAATACATAAATGTACGAGGGCACAATGATCAGCATGCATGGTTTCAAATGCACATCACAAATGCACTCTGAATGCAATGCAGCAGATCTGACAAACAACGTAGTGCGCATCAGTAACCCTTTGAATAATGAGAGCATTTGTCGGACCGCCGCTGAAGTGTCAATTTGAGGCCATAAGAGATACGCATGAGGGATGCCTTAAGCATTGCGGCGTGCTCCGCAAGCTTTAATTACACCAATTGTTTCAGCTCCGAGGACGGGAGGAAAATGTTAGAAGAGACATGGCTGGCTATAACACATTCAGGGAGGACTTAAGTAGTGGGTGGTGTAATAACAAGAAACATGCAAGAGAAATCCCCAGATGAATGGGATTTGTTACTAACACAGCGCGACACGGGATCTGTCACCTACATTATTTCATGCAGTGCTCCTGCAACAACTGCTCCATGGCCAAGTCTTTTCATGAACGGAATAGACGCATTTTTTAAAGTAGTCACCCAAAGAAAATTCATGACAACTGATAATTAAGGACAATTGTATATATATGGATGGGAAAGATTTTCTCTTAAAAAACAAGAACAATTTGCTGAAAAATCATAAAGATATCATGGGAAGGCGTAAAATGCAATTTTGTGGCTAGCTGTGTCTCGCATGTGACGTCACAAATCTTGACGCTCTAGGAAGGACCGCTGAAGGCAGAAAATCTGGATCTCAAAATCAAAAATATTGAGGGATGATTACTGCGGGCCCCAAACATATTTTGAAGAGGGAAGTTGTTATATTTGATCAGTAAGGCTTCCCCTTCGCAATGATATGAATTTTGCATCAATTCAAAACACTTTTAAATTCTTCAGGTGATTACTAAAATGTTATCAAATTTACTGCTTAAATCTTTGTTAGTAAAGTGCATGGTACATATTATTTCATTCTCCCGTTACAAATAATTGTATATCAATAGTCAAAATGTGAATTGTTGCTACATACATTAATTGTTGCTACATGTACATTTGTAGGTAGGCCAAAAATCATTGCGTGTCCTACAGAGCAACACAAAATATATACATGTACATGTACATGCAATTCAAAATATAATTATGTGTTAGGCTGACCATTTCATGCACATGTGCATGTAAACTTTAAAATACGGCTCCCCCCAAAAAAAAAAACAAACAAACAAACAAACAAACAAACAACCAACAAAAAAACACACCCAAATCATAGTTGCATTTTTATGTGTACCATAGGATTTCAGACTCCTCCATCCCAATTGCCATGGGAGGCAAATCCATGTACTGTACATGTACATGTATGTATGCAAATCTGTATGTTTTCACTTTGCTTTTGTTGATGCTGTTGTTGTTTATTTTTACTGTTGTTTTTTTGGTCATATCTTTTGTTTGTTATTTCATGGCATCCATAAAAGTTGATTCTACACATACTCCATGTACATGTATGGGGTATTCTGAAAATACAAAAGTCTACAGTACATGGGTATGTTATTGCAAGCTACAAAATGCAATATAGTTGAAAGTTTCACACTGAATTTGCTCACAATGCCTTTCATTATTTTCAGAATATTAGATTGTAAAACGAAAGAATAACACTCATCATTTCCATGAGCACCCATGAATAATATAACCCCTCAAAGATGGAGAATTAAATTAATGAAAGATTGCCCTGGAGGTATCTACCTTCCACTTCACTAGTCGACGAACATCCTCTCGACACCCTCCATAGCCATCCCCACTCCCCCCACAGGTATGCATGCAACATCATTCATGCCGTATTGCACTATCTCATAATTCAATAAGATTCTGAGCACCCACTTCCTCCTGTGCTGATGGGGATCCCCCCCCCCCCCCCCTCCACTCACGACCTCATGCAAAAGGAATTCGCAATTGACTTTCCAATATCACAGGGGAGTGGAGAATAATGAAGTGCCACTCATGTGACCTTCAGAGAATGAATTCATCTCACTCTAGACTATAGATTAAATCTTTATCATCCACTAGGGCTGCAAGCAATAATGTGGACATGATTGCGGCTCTCAACAAAAATCTGGAAAGGTCTTGAGAAGAGGGGTAAAGTGCAATGCAACATTCAATGTACATGCACATGGATAAGGTAAGGAAACTGGGAAATAGAGAGGAGAGAGAATGAGCGGAAATAGAGATATGAACAGGAAAGAGAGGGAGAAGAAAGAGAGAGAAGTGAAGAGTCTTGAAGACAGAAAAGGGAGAGAGAGAGAGAGAGAGTAAGATTGAGTGATGGACAAGGAGACAGAAAGTTGGAAGAGGTACATTTCTAGGAAAAGAGTAAAAATGTCTTCAGATTGGTGAAAGATATTAAAGAAGATCCTGACAAAGAGAAATATTACCCACAAATTAGCCTTGTCATACCCCAGTCACACCAAATAGACCGGACATCAGACCAAGAAGTTACTATTGATCAGACCAACGATAGACCAAACAAATAAATACATCTACACGCATATTAGCCCTAATGGCTAAGAGTCTGTCGGTTCGGAGTCGTTTGCAGGCATCTTTTTAAAATCTATTTTTACCACTTCAAGATCTGGCAAAACATTAGGAAAACATTCATTGACAGTACCAAATTGTTTGCATAATTAATAAAAAATCTAAGAAGAAAATGAGATTAGGCGATTCGGAAAGAACATTGTTCATTTAAAAGCGATAAGAAATGAGCATTACCTGTAAGTGAAGTTCCGATGGGTATATTATCGATGGTTCCATGACTGTTGGCATGAATGAGAAGGCATTCTAGCCCATGATGCCTGGCAGGCTCGATGGTCACTGTAAACTCTCCAAGCTCCTTGCCGATGGTAGATATCGCTACCAGGCTGTCTGTGAATAGCACATCTTGCAGGTCGGCTGTCGCTGAAAGTAATAATCAGTAGAAGAAATGATAGTTAATACGCAATATATGTAGGTATTTGAATACGTTGTACTACATGTACATGTAGGCATTTCAAAAGTGATAATATATTCTTCTTGTAGTTTACAAATCTTGATATACAATGAAGGGTCACATCGTTACAAATCTATGTGTATTTGCAGGCAACCATAACATTGATATTCCTGTGACTTCTTCATCTGAGCTTTAATATTGTCAGTTTTAAAAGTAATGAGTTGATTTTTTCCTTTACACTCATCATAGAATCTTTTCATTCATGGAACAGTATGATACAAGGTATTTGTAGAAGGTACAATTTCGGGAATAAATCGGGAAACAGAGAATTTTGAGGAAGTAAGAAACTTGTCAAAATCCTTATTCGTAATAAATATCTTTCACAGCACCATAATGCAGATTTTCAAATACAACTCATTATATTGGCCATGTACAGTATTAAATAGTTACATGTAGAACATAAATGCAAAAATGCAATATGTTCAGCCTTTTGTTCCAACAGAATGACACTACCGGTATTGTCTTACATCACATGGGATCATTGTGACATCATTTTGTTAACATTCTTAGTAAGATACTTTTAATAAACCCAATCATTCTAATTTCTATTTCACCCCCTGTCCACACACAACATTTTCAGTGACTAGTCATGATTAGCTACCGTTTCGCGATAGTGATACCGTTTCGCGATAGTTTTACGACCAAAATTGTAGGTGTGGACGCTCACTAACGATACGTCGTATAACGAAACTAGTCTAACGAAACGCAGGTTTGGGCATCGTTTCGAACTGAAACTCGATAAAGAATCACGGACATTTTGTGTGTGGACGGAACTAGTCTAACTGGGCGGGGCTTAACGTGACCTCGAGCGAAAGGAGATATGAGCTCTCATTTCTGCTTCCAGCTGACCGCTGCGCAGCCAGCTGATTATACATAAATATACTGCATGCATTGTTCCAGTGGCACAGTCAATGCAAATACTAGTACTAGTGGTGCTGCACATGTGTTTCGGTTTCGGTTTCGACTGCGCAGTAGCAAACAGCGCACCTATACGACGTTTCGTTATAGAGTTTCGGGATAACTTTTTTGTGTGTGTGGACACCCTGGAATTTATACGATGATTCTTTAGTGACGACGTTTCTTGTGTGTGGACATCCTGGAATTTATATGATGATTCTTTATACGACGTATCGTTATAGAGTTTCGGGATAAATTGTTTTGTGTGTGGACACGCTGTCAGTGAGACCATCGAATGGTAATTAGGTAACACATTCCATTCTTGACGAAACACATTAAACCATTCTGAATCAACACCTGGGGTCGACGTGAAGGTTTTAATTGTATGCTAAAATTCATCAATATGCATTTATTGAAGCCATGAAACCTTACAATGTATCTGATCAGGGCCCTGTAAGTGTAACATAGAGTTACAATTAATTATTTCTCCTTCAATCAATAGAAATTCTTACATTCATTGTTGCTAAGGTTTGTCCTAGCTAACAACATGTAATGCATGCAATATGCATTCTGACTCTGAAATAATTTGTAACGAGGCACTTTACAACGATTTGTGCATTAGATTTGATTACAATACGAAAATTTCCTATGGTAAGATTGTATAGTAAGAAAATTAATTAATTTGATTAATTTGATTTTTGTGTACAAATCGACAAGCTCAATATCCTTAATAACTCAATGAACTATTTAAAAAAATTAATTCTCCCTTCATCACCTCAAGATTAAACATACACATTGTACAGGTATGTGTTTGTAAGTTTAGAGGTCTAGACGAAATATGTATGGGAGTCAAATAATGGAAATCACATAATGATAATTGAGAACCATAATGCTGCCAAACAAACAAACATACTGTCAATATATTTACAGCTGTCTCTAATGGCGAATAGCACTTAAAACATGAATAGATCTACCGCTAATAAGTCAATTAGGACAGATTCTCATTTTCACTGAGTGATTTTTCTATTGCTGCCTACAAATGCACAATGTTTGTGAAATACAGCGAGACAAATTGAAGTGCACCTCCAACTGATGCAAGTTTAGAATACATTTCATTTCCAATATTGTGTCTTTGGCAATGCTGTGTTTGTGCACAAGATTGTACACTACAGGCAAACATAATACTGTAAATAAGTTAATTAGAATAGATTTCCATTTCCACAAGTGCCTTTGGCAATACCGGTACACAGTGTACAAAGTCACTTAGAATAGATTTTCATTTCCATCAGTGCCTTTTTACTGCTGTATATAAAGTAGTGCTTTATACTTCTTACAGGCCGACATAAACTCATGTACCAGTACCACTAATATGTCATTTCCTAAACAGACCAAATCTAATTTCCAATAAGTTTCTTTTGTATAGCTGCAAACATGTACAAATGCACAATATGCCTAATATGCATAAATTGAAGTACATGTACACAGAAAACAAGGCAGATGTTTGCTGAAAGGATGAGCAATTCTGATAAGTGCAGCCATAAAACTGCTGTCAAGTAAATAAGGATGCAAGGATTTATCTGTACAGATTTTCTAACCCATATACCTGAACGCTGATCTGTATAATGATGAAAGCAGAGAATACATTTGTGTTGAATGTACATGTAAATTCTATATCAAACTAATTTTCATATCTACTTGTTGTGTATTGGTCCCACAAGGCTCTATGTACAGTGTGTGAACATTGTACAGATGATCATGAACATGGAAAATATGTACAGGAAACCAGTGCAATGAAAACAGTTTTGATTGTTGCAAATTGATCACACCATACCTTCAACTGTTCAAGAGATATATAAATTGTTTGGGATAGATTAGAGAACTTGTGATCAATCTTGATCAATATTGGCAACTTTTTTATAAAACGCGCCTACAACTAATGTACATGTTCATCAATAACTACCGGTAAGAGCCTAGAGGCGTTTCCCTTTGTCTCCCTATAAATACATACATGTACATGTACAGTGTACATGAACCTTTATGTGCATTATACAGTGTACAAGCAATATTAGGAACATGTGTAACATTACCGGTAATTCAACTGCAATCAGCAAACAAAAAACAACAGCAAATTCGGTGTACATGTACAAATGTAAAACAGCCCTCCTCTCCCTCCTCTCCCTCCCCTCCCCCCCCCCCCCCCCTTCTCCCTATCCTTTTCCAAAGTGAGATTTTGAGGATGAACTTTGGTGGTGGTTGTTTTTTTAATATTTTGTGTGTCCCTTATATTAAACAATCTTTTGTGTGCAGTGTTCTTTTATTATTTTGTTGAAGTGTCCTACTTTGATATGAACTATTATTGATTATATTCATGAGAGGCAGGTGCAATTGACTTGCAGATTGGAAGAGTAGGAGTAGAAAAGGGTAATATGCACCTATTTATTGTCTGGTGCCAATTTTTTTATTTTTAGTATTGATTATCAACAGGTATTTGATTCATTAAAAGAAAAAGGTTATTTTCAGATTTTCACGTGAAAGTAAACGTATTATAGTGCATCTACATCAACATACTACTACTACTACTAATAATAATCTTTTAGCCCACTCCAAATTTTATTAATCCGAAATGAAAATTCTTTTTGCCCAATTGATCGTGAGCCCGTGAGCCCGGCAGCCACTGAGCAGCGCCAGATCAACGTTGCTCTATCCCTTATTGTTGAACGCCAATCTACATGTACCCCTAAATTGTTGAATTAAAAAGGTAGATGTTCTCATTATTTAAAAAAACATATTACCGGTACCGGTACAGCTCAAGAGCTGAATTACATATTTCACGTAGAAATGCGGAGTAAAGTACAATGTGATAATGATATGAACTTGAAATAAAATTTATTTCCTTTGTTTTGTTTCATTCATTTGACTTAACCAATTACATGGATTGCACACTGGCAGTCACACTGGAAGAAAATATCCAGGAATCTTTATGATCCTGCATTATTGCCGGTGAGACTGTGACTGCACATTTCCATAATACATACTACCGTACTTGAACTTATGACGGTTTCGTGAAACTCTGCCCTGTTGGTGATGATTTTAATATCTGCCAGAGTGGCCACATTTCACTTCAGTTGATTTTGGCACAAAAATGCAGTTAGAGGGGAGTTCTTACATTGCACCTAATATAGTAAAGTATTTCTTCAACATGTACAGTGAGTGTGTAATGTGTACATGTATACCACTGTATCGAAACAATACTAAATATTTGGTGTACAAAAGAGATCTGTTTACAATAATGATGAAAGCTTCAGGAACATTAAATATCCAGTACTTTGTAATCTGAGTTTAGGATCTCCACTAAAGATTAACAACTACAAAGTACATGAACTGTACCAACCCAGACAGATGTGCTGTTTAACTTTAAATACAAATTGCGTCAAAAAAGCCAGTCACTAACAGAAATGTTGTTGTGTGTCGGTACTTCACTGTTGTGTACACCAAAATAATGAAGAGAAATCCCATGTTTATAATGATATTGCACTCAAAATAGTAGTTATAAAACATATTATACAACGCCTACTAAGATTCTTGCAACCTCATTGGTCAATTCTTAATCACATGGCATGCGCTAACAGTACCATTGAACGGCATCATTGACGCGGAGTGCAATTTTGTTTGATCCTTTCGCACCATTGCACTCTGACGTCACTAACGATGTACAAAGTATATGGTGAGCTAAGTGACGTCAGAGTGCAATGGTGCGAAAGGATCAAACAAAATTGCACTCCGCGTAACAATAAACATAAAGGTTGGTACGCGCGGCGCATGTTACGCGCTTGGTTGGCTGTCTGGTTAATAGTGCGCGCTCACTATCAGCAATTTCATCAATTGAAAACAAACAAAAAATCGCTGAGATTTAGGCCTAGGAAACCCGTTTTAAGGCCGTCCGAGGTGTTGTATAAAACAAATAGTGAATGGTCTTTATTCGTGCAATGGAACAATATTTTGCATTCGGTGAAAGATGAGACGCTCCATTCAACTCGGCTGCGCCTCGTTGAATACAGCGTCTCTTATCTTTCACCTCGTGCAAAATCTCGTACCATTGCACTCATGACCATTCACTATTTGTATACTAATGGTCCCTGTAGTCAATGCACACCTTATGTGCTGAAGACACAAACACTGTAGAAATTGACTCCCACAAGTTGAATTCTAGCCAGATTTTGATCAATTCCCCCCACCCTCTAATATGAGAAAAGAATGAATGTATAGTTGACTGTGACGTCACATTATGTTAATTCTGATATGATAAACATGTTCGTGCACATATCATGTTTTGGTGATTGTTCAGCATTGAAATCTCCTTTTTCTAATCCACAACAAGGACTCAGTTTCATATGATACTTTTTTTAATTAGATAACGAAAACAATGTACAGAACATTTAACAACTTACTACCAAATCTAACCACACATTTATTAATGAAACATTATTATGAGATTAATTTGAGTGATGGCATCATCACACGATAGCTCAGTTGGTAGAGCAGTGGTCTCGTAATCTGGTGACCCGGGTTCAAAACCAAGGCGATGCACCAGTGCCTTTTGGTAAGGCATTAATCTTCATTACCAGGTCCCTCGGAGAGGACCTACATGTAAAGCTGTCGGCCGTCTGGTTGCTTACTTACAAGCATTTATGCTTTCTTAGCAGTCAGGTAAAATATCCACCACCACCATTCACACTGCTAGAAATCATCTTTAAAAATCTTTCTACTGGGAAGTGGGAGTGAACCTTTGCTTACACTGTATGTCATGCTACATGTAAACACAGGTTTGCTCCAACATAATGATGCTCAAGCATTTCCTATGAAAAGACGTATTAAGAAAACTATGATGTGCCTGTGCAGATGTCTCTTTCTCTTTTAGCTTTACGTGAATGCAGCCAGGTTTTGCACAGACATACTGTTCATGTACATTGGAAAGTGGAAACTACATGTACATGTATAATAATGATCACTTGTCCATATTTTGATTACCGGTACTGTAGTTATGACAATTATAAGACTGTTGTACTTAAATGAAGGATAACAAAGTTTTCAGAATACCACCCCAGGTTATATATATGGCGCTGCCCACTGCCAGCGAGGCTTTTGAGAAGTGCCATCTACATGTACATGTACAACCCTCACCAACCAACATGCCTTGACAACACAACTTACTGACTGAATTCAAGAAATCCAAAGCTGATTTATTTGCTTCTGCTAAAGGTAAATCAACTGCATGCTCGGCATCTCTGTAAAGAAAAGAAAAACAGGAGGAAGTTACAATATATTTTATTGAAAATAAGCTGTGTTTACTATGTACAATGTACAATGTAACTATGTAAGAACATCAAAACATCAAAGGTCTTCAACTCCTTTAATGGGTCATACAATTATTGTATGATCGGAACCAACAAGTTCAGAGCAGGCCAAGGTTGAAATTAACATGTATGATTCAAATTGGAAGGTCTTAATTTCTTCAAAGTTCAATGAAGTTTGAACATTGTAAAGTCCAAGGGGAAGTCCAGTGACTCCAGTCCATACCTGCCAACATTTGAAAATAAGAATTAAGAATTTTTAGCACGGTATGCCTTCGAAAATAAGAAATCGCAGCGGCAGTGTAACCGGCATTACCCCCTAAATCTGTACCAAAAAGCGAATAAAAATTTGATGCTCGATCATGCAGGCATTCAATGCACACAATATGTGAACTCTCAAATCGCAGCACATTATAAAACAAGCTTAACTTGGTTTTAGCACAAAATAAATAAATAAAATATTTTGTTTTTAATTATTTAAAAAAAAATTGAAAATTTGGAATATTCTGGATTTTCAAGTCCTAGAAATCCGAAAAAACTGAATATTCCAGATTCTTCGGAAGGGTTGGCAGGTATGCCAGTCCAGTAATAACAGTAGATGGTATTTTATAATAAAAACAGAAATGAATCAGATGCAGGGAAATTTGGGCAATATCTATAAAGGAGGAAAGGAGCATCAATTTTTTTTTTACCCCCCCCCCCCCCCCCCTTTAGCAAAAAAACACAACGACAAACAAACTTGAGGGGGGGGAATTCCTAAAAAAAAACAATATCATAAATTCATAGTCTTAAAGATAAACTTGAGTTCTGGTATAAAAAAGAAAATGAATTCTCACAGAACCAAACGAAACTTACACTGGATGTTCAAGATTACAAATAAATGTCATTTGCCATACAATTTTGGTAGAATATACAGGCTGAGTTAGTAATGAGCATAGAAAGATAAGGAAATCAAGGTAAGTAGGCCTGACACCTCTCTCTGTTGTTGTCCCTCCGCTTTTCGGAGATCAGCGAGTTTATCACATTCGAAGTAGTAGGCTGCTGTAAAAATGTTATAAAATCCTTAGTTGGAGGGTATGGAGTGCAGGCGATGGGCATGAATTTTGTAAAGATAGTGAAGTGTCATCTTTAAAATAGAATCATTGACAGTGGAGGGAAGGTATGGATCATATGGCAAGAGAATACCATTTGTGTAGTCCCACATCTTTCTGTGTACAGTGCTTGTTACTTTATCAAGACTGGGCCAAATTGATTATGATTTTGATCAACTTTTCTGATCCATTCCACACTCTTTCTTTCACAATGCAATCACATGACCAGAACTAAACTTTTTCTTTAATCATAATCATAATCAGAGTTTCGGATTCAAGATTTATAGTCTGTCAATAGGACACTCAGCACTTCACGTCCTTTGTGACACACACACACACACCCCTTTTATCTGCAAGAATCTTCAGAAGTAAAGGAGGCAGATTAAGACGAAGAAGAAGAAGAAATCATCAACCACACAAAAAATCAAACAACATGATTCAATTTCAACTTTCAATCATTGTCTCACTCTCAACTCAAGAACATGATGAATTATTACAAATCTAAGAAGAAATTAGAGTTGGAAATTAGACCGTCTAGAAATCTAATTTGATTCAAATTTAATGAATACAACATCTGAGTTCTGAGATACCCAATATGCCATTATACCCATGACTCCTTCACATGATGTACAAGTTGCCATTTTGATAATAAATACCAGCTTTGAACATGTTGAATTATTTATGTTGAAATCTGCAGGGCACTTATTGTCTACGGTAGCTGACTTACCCGCTCGCCTCATCCTCAGGGGCAAGTTGCAGTCCCGACGGCCCGTCCAGCGCACCAAGTACGTCCATCATGTGAATAAATTCCTCTTTCTATCTTGTAGGTTTGGGAATTTTAAAGTCAACACTCCAACTGTATGCCACTCTGCTTTTTAGATGAAGAAGGCCTCTAAAGCTAAGAATGGTTTCGAGTGTATTTACCAAGTCAAAATATCATCACTCATCGAGCTCACTCGATCTCGAACTAGCACGCAAAATTACCGTGTACAGAAACGATAATTTTAGTGAGTTACTACAATGATCGTTCCGTGTATACGTTGTGAACGCATTAATGGCGATAGACGATTGATCTGTATTCGATATTTGACAAGGCCAGTAGGATCACTATGGCATCCGTGTAATGGCTAAACTCATTTTTAGAGGGAAATGTTTTAAACATTATATCTTGCATTTAGTCAATCGAAGCATTAATAGATTCCAAAAATGTAAAATTCTATTTTTATAATAATTTCTCAAATGAAATATCTATAGTTCATGACAAAATATCTCTTTTTATGTATATATTCAGTTAGTATTTTTGTTAACAACCCTTTTAGAGTGTGGAATAGTCTATTACTAGTATTAAGTAGGTTTCATATACACAAAGTTTACCTCATCACTCGTGCGGCGCCGTGGCTTAGTTGGTAAAGCGCCTGTCTAGTAAACAGGAGATCCCCGGTTCAAATCCGGGCGGTGCCTTGAATCATTTTTGCATTTTCTGTACATACCCGGTTCTGTTTCTCTTCATTCTTTTTTTCTGATATCCTTTTTTTTTGACAAATCTATTACTTTATGGATTAGTTCACTTATATTGTGGTATAAGAGGAAATTCTAAAATCATTTTTCATTTGAAACATATGCAAGAGATTGGGATAAATTTCACTGTCCTGTTATAGCGTTAAAATCAGGTTAAAATCCATACCGGGGTATTAATTTATTTGTTAAAATTCTTTGGAATCTATCTCATGAATTTAGGAGGCAATTAAAACCACAATTTTTAAATCTTGATTTTTTTTTTTGGTCTACCCTGCTTCGCAGGGGCGTACGCAGGGGGGGGGTTTTGGGGGTTCAAACCCCCCCCTTTGGTATTTTTATGTATGTAAACCCCCCTAAAAAAACCTAAAACCCCCCCCTTTGGTTTTTTTTTTTTTTTTTTTTTTTTTTATTATTTAAAAAAAAAAAAAAAAAAAAAAAAAAAAATTATACCCAAGGCTAACCTAAATAAGGTGACCTTACCCCCCCCCAACGACCAAAAATGTCAAATTATGAAATTTCGAGACCAAAAAAAAAAAAAAAAATGTGTCCGCTTACCCCCCCCCCCCCCCCCCCCCCCCCCCCCCCCCCCACTGAGCGACTTTTCGGCTGGCTGAGTCGTTGCGATTTTTTTTGACCTCCAAAAAAAAAAAAAGTGTCCGCTTACCCCCCCCCCCCCCCCCCCCCCCCCCCCCCCCCCCCCCCCCACTGAGCGACTTTTCGGCTGGCTGAGTCGTTACGATTTTTTTTGACCTCCAAAAAAAAAAAAAAAAAAGTGTCCGCTTACCCCCCCCCCCCCCCCCCCCCCCCCACTGAGCGACTTTTCGGCCGGCGCGATTTTCAAATTTTCGGGAGCAAAATATTTTAAAACCCCCCCCTTGAAAAAATCCTGCGTACGCCGCTGCTGCTTCGGCTATGTATTAGGCCTTTAAAAAAACGTTGTATATTGCCGGCTTTGCGACCGACCCAAACAATTTGAAATCTATAGTCGGCTTTTTAAAAAAGTTTTCAAAACTGAGAAATATCAGCCCAAAGAGGGAGTTTAAAAAAAAAAGTTTTCAAAAAAAAAGATTTCCCACTGACAGACCCTGCATGTTTTGGCACTTAAAGGGCAATACAACTTTTTTTTATTTAGGCCTTAGCATCTTCCTGGCCTTAGTTAGGGGAAGTTATCAACCTTCTTTATCATACGGTAGTCAATATTTTTCATACTTTTATACAAGACGCAAGTCATTTTGTTACACCACGACGTACTAACTCAAAAATAGGAGACTGGGGTGGTATTCTGATTTTTTTTATAAATCTAGCGTGCGGATAACTTGGGAATCTCCATATTTAAATTATGGGGTCATATTATGAAAACAATGTTATCTTTTAAGTTAGCAAAACAATGTTAAAGATAACAAATCAAAACTAGGACAGGTAACTGGCTAATAAGTGTAAAGTTTAAAGAGACATCTGCACAAGCGCCAATGGTAAGTGTTAGCTCCGCGTTTTTTGATTTTTGTTTTGACAATTAGCATCATTTCCCTGACATAAAACATTGTTTTTAGAACACTGTCCCCCACCCCCCCCCCCCCAAAAAAAAATCAACAAAAAAATCAATCAATCAAAAAGCAAGCCCTCCGGATCATCGTTGATGCTCGGTTTACAACTTATCAGAACGTTCTTACCTGCTTTGATATGGAAACACTTGAGCAAAAAAGACATTCGCTGTGCACATCTTTCATTGGAAAAAGTATTTCCAGGAACCAATTAAAGAACATCTTACCCTAGATTACTCAGTAAAGAGTTCTTAGACATGCTAAGAAATTACCTGAACTACGTTGCCGAACAAACAGAGTGAAAAACAGCCCCATACCATCACTTATACGCATCTACAATTCTAGTTAACAAGAAACAAATGTTTTTTAATACTACCAATATTATAGTTGTGATGTAATCCCATCAGTGCAATACTTGAAGGCAAACTATGGTTTCAATTACTGATACACACAATGTATGAAATCAAATTTTTATGCAGATTATTATATATTTTTATACATACCGGTATACCACTTTTATATTTATACTGGGGTCTAATCTTTGTATACAAAGATTAGACCCCAGTATATCTTTATAATAGAATCACTACATCTTCTGTACCGTTAAAAATCTGTGTTAACCATTTATTTTTAATTGTTTAAATGACTGAAATTATCTTCCATGGCCAATGTCACAGTTGTCTCCTCTTCCTCTACCACTTCTACTCTCCTTTCTTCATCTCACCCTTATCCTTACTTCTCAATCCTCTTTCTCCTTCTGCTTTTGCTTCTTCATATGGTTCTCCTTTCTTATAGTCTGGATGAAACGTTATAACCTTTTCCTTAGAGTAGCTATATATTACCTAGAGTAAATTTTTGATTCGTACAATTTGTCATATAAGTATTTATTTTCTTCATTACTACGCCTCTATCATTTGTAGTTTGTATAATGTGTAATGCTTGAATATTGATATTGATACCTTTTGATAGTGTTACTATTCGCACATTCCTCTGTCTATCATCTTACTATCCCCACTTGAATCTTCTTCTTCTTCTTCTTCTTCCTCCTTCTCTTACTTTTTCTCTTCTTCATCCTCTTCTTAATCTTACCATCCTCTTTTCTTTTCCTTCTTTACTCTACATCATCATGTTCTTCTTCACTTTTCTTTATCTCCTTTTTATATAAAATGAGTTAGCGAGATCAAATAATAAAAAATAAGAATTTTAAAGTTAAATGTTATTTTTAACAGTTTACCCATAAATTTTGATGTTATTTGATATGATTGTTTTTATATATTGTATTTTACATTTGTAAAACATTGCCCAATTCGGCCTTGTAGGCCGCGATGCATTGTTGTTCTTTTATTCTCAATAAAACCATTATCAGTTCAATTCGACAAATTTCAATAGGGAGATTCCAAAGTCATTCATGTACATGAAATATATTTTATAAAACTACACAGAAAACAAAACACTAAACTTGTACACAGGATTCAAAAGAGAGTCAAAATATTTATTTACATCAATTCAATGTATGCTCAACTTTCTATACATGTTCATTTGCACAGTAAACATGTACATTATTATGATCATTAACAAGTAAAATATACAATTGTGAGCTGATAATGCTCACTAGAGAAGGAAAAAAAATTCTCCCATGAAAGGCCATGGTAGATAAGCAAGCTCAGGTGAAAATATCTTGTAATACAAACAAATATTGATTACTCCAAGAAAATTAATCCAGGCATTGATTTTGCAGACTTTCTTTATCTTCAATTCCATTTGAAGTGTACATGCTTTATGTGAAGTGTACATGCTTTATGTGAAAGTACATCTTGTTGATGTCGGATAATTACCTAAAAACACATCTGCTACAGCAGAAATAGATTACAAAGAGAAATATGGAGTAACATTAAGCATCATGATCATTTTGGTGTCAACTTATATTCAAAGTACCATAAAACTTTGCAAAGATTGGGGATCCCAATGACCAAATATCTTGGATTTGCTCACATCAAATCACAGTAAATTTTGATGGGTAATCCAACCCTTGATATAAGATCATATATGTAAGCAGACAAAAAAGGATAAACAGAATGTCGAAAGTTTGAAATAAATTGGCCCAATAATAAAGTTATGAATGCGATCACTAAATCTATGTGAATCTCAAATTGGAGGTTTGGTCAGTGGATTGTGACGCAGTCGCAGATAACTCTCCCATTTTTTGTGTTCAAACATATTATTAATTTCTGTTTTTCTCCGTTGGGGCACTACTCACATTATATTATGGATAGCATATTATTATAGGTCATTTAAAAAGGAAAGACCATCTCGAGTCATACATTTGTGAAAAATTCTAATTTTATTTTCTGTGTTTGAAAAAATGGGAAAGTTGTCTGCAACTACATATCAGAAACATTACCAATTCAGCCATTTTTAAGAGCCCATATCTATAATGAATACATCTTTCAAATCATAACTTTCTCATTGTTGTCAAATTTCAATAAAACTTCCACTAGTCTACTTCTCTGATTTTTCTGGTTTCCTCCAGAGTAGTGTGCTATCAAGGTTGGATTTCCCGTTAACAAATAAATAAATACCCTACAGTGTAGTGGGGTAACATTAAAATGATTAAATAGTTCCCGGCATTTAGTGGTAACTAGGTTCTTGGAATGTAATTTATTTGAAGGGAAAATCCCCTGATTTTCGTTGGTTTTAATAAAAGCAGAAAAATGAGAGAAATAATTTTACTCAAAAATTGCTATTTTTGCCCTTAAAAAATGTTTCGTACAAAACTACATGCACCCTAAATATAATTATTGCAATTATGTTTTTTACAAGACCCCTGTATCAAACAAATATTCTCTGTCATCAATAACTAAGAAAATGACATTTTAAGAAATGTTGTGCACAGAGCAAATTGGAGAGGACCTTAAAGTCAAAGTGTTGCTAATATTGCTCAAACTTTCATGTTGTTTCACTTGTTTTTCTGCTTTTATTAATACCAGCTATTCTTGAGGGTGGACTTCCCCTTTAATGAGATATACATTGTGGATGAATGAAGGGATAATTTAAAATTTGTGATTACATCAAATCTTGACCCATTTCCATCTTGTTTTAATGATAAGCTCAAATCTGCATATACCCCTATGTTGTGTTGGTTTGGGTGTAGTTAATCAATGCTTTAGGTAACATAGTGTATCTGCAAATGTTTATATTTGTCACTTCTACTCGACATCTCGCAGTACAGTGGCATTTGACAGATTTTTATTTTATTTTTTACAGGAATTGTGTACAATTTCAACAAAACTGTCTTTGAAATATGTTGTACTTCAAAACATTTCTTAACATGACATAGAGATTTCAGGGGCCACAGTCACCATACATGTAGATCATTTACAGTAAAGAAACTGAAGATTTTTTTTTTTTGACAGTTATTAGGGCAAACAGTTAAGAAGTACACATAGGAATATCATCATTTGTATTTAGAATGATACACAATGATGCAACATGTCTAGGCAGAAAGAACAAAAACAATTTGAGTGTGTGTGTTTTAGCACAGAATACACTGAAATAGTCAAAGGGAATGATCATTAGAATCGTTCAACATTTACAACACATAATCAATTACAAAATCTTCTTTCTCCTTGCAAATTGGCACTACATTATATACATATTTTGTGGGAATATACACTACAGGTGTAATTCATACAATTTCATTTCAGACTCATGTTTTATCAGTAGAATATAAAAGAAATCAAGCAGAAGGAGTATTGCCAATTTAAGGATGGCAAAGTGATTATCAAGCCCTTTAGAATAACTTATTTTCCAGACAGCATTAAAAACAAATTAACCCATATGCAAGATGTTGGGAATTGTACCTCATAATTGAGCTGGGCAACATTGCATAAAACTTTTTAACTTTGCCATCAATGAGAACTACCATGATAACAGGGCTCAACAGCCAATTAAAAAAATCAAGGTTTCCATGGTAGTTACAATTGATGGCAAAGTTACCATCAATGGTAAGTTTTATGACAATGAATGCTCTGGTGGCTATAGCTCCTTGCTCATTTTTCATGAAGTACAGCCCAACCTTCCTAACCACAAAATAGGAATCTGTCAAAGCAAAATTAGGGAGCAGTGTATCCTGTATGCTTTTATGTAATTTCGAGAAGAAAGAGATAAATCTGGGGTTCATAATGTAGCATTAGTTTAGAGGGAATCAATCCTCCAAAATGGGGATGGCTGGCAGGTAAGACATCATCAGAGAAAAGGTTGGGTCAGGCGGTTCTGAAGCTTGGTCGTCGATGAAAAATTACCATAGAAACAAGTATAAATACAACAAGGAAGATATCATTAGGGTCTCTACATGGGATAGTTGAGCATCACATCTTGACGGGCGAGTTCCAGCAACATAGGGTCGTCAAAGAACTTGTTGATGCTAACATCCTCGCTAAGTCCCTGGAGAAAAGAAGGAAGAAGAACAAAAGACGAGGTGTAATACTACTGTTCATTTTGTAAAAAGTCAACTTTTCTACACCCAACAATATGGCAGTAAATGAGTACAAAATTATGGTTTGGTTTGTTGTTGTCGTTATCATGATTATCATTATGAATCAGTCGTATAGGCAATTTAACTATGTCCCCTCTATTAAAAACACATCCCTATTAATGGAAAGTCTAGCCTTCAGCTATCAAATGTAGGCACCTGGTTAAAATATATGAAAAATGTAATAATTGTTTAGTATGAAGTAACTGTTAATCAGTCAGAGGTGGTGTATTATGTACCCATTTAAGAAATAAAATTGAAACCAAACGACTGCTCTACTGTTGTTTTCCTTGCTATTGTTGTTGTAATTTGAGGCACCTGGATAAAGCTTTTGGAGGGGCTGACCCCATACAAAAATTGGTTTCCATAAACGAATATGACAAATCTACCTTGCGTCTTCTTGTCTTGATCATGAACTCTCTAGCTAGATGAGTGGCTGGTTGAGGTTCCAAGGGTCGGATGATGATACCTTTATCCAATGGGTCACCAGGGACAATCTACAAGGGAGGAAGGGGGGATGAAAAGATGATTAGTAATTGTGGAGGTGACGTGGTCTAGTGGATCACATGGTTTGCGATTCAAGTCCCATCGTGGTACTGCTGTCCATTGGCACTCAACCCAGATGAGGTTAACGGGTACCTGGTTATAATTAATTACAGTACTTGCAATGCTAGAGAGCCATGATGGCAGCCATGCTAAAGCCGGGGTAATAAGTCAAGTCTAAAAGAAATGAGCGCTATACAAGAACCCACTTTTATCATCATTATTATCAATCATTAATAATAAATGTTGCTTCTCACATGGCACCCCTGGAACAGTATTACCCCATTATAGCCAAGTAGCCAAATAAGTAGCACTCTGGCATATCAAATACTCATTTATGTCTGGGTGTAGAGAGGCAAATGTGTTTTAATGTCTTGCCAGAGGATGCTAGTGCTAGACTGGGATTTGAGCCCGCAACACTTAGATTGAGAGTCAAATGAATGAACCAATATGCAGAGATGCCAACCTCTTGACACACAAAAAAAAAAAGACTGAGAAATCAGATTTTGGAGAGATAAATAAGATTTTCACCAAAACTGCACAAGCATATGGGTACCATGAGTGCCGATTAGCACAAATAACAGGCACCAATGCACGTAAGAGATGCATTGAATATTACAAAAGCTATACATGAAAACCCACTTTCTCATCTTTAGTGGCTACATGGCAACACTTCTGTCACCTGTTTACACAGTCAAACCTCTCTTAGTGACCACCTCTCTATGAAGACCATCTGTCTTTAGTGGCCACTTTTCCTTGGGTGGCCTTTATAGACAAATTTTGACTGTAGTAGTTTTACCATGGTAATTCAAAAGCAATCTAGAAGCCTTTATAAACGGATGATCTATCTGTGCATGTTGTTATGGAAAGTACAATTTCCAACAAGAATTAGAAAAAGAGAGACGACACAATGTACCTGCTCCAAGATGAAAGACAGAGAGTCACAAAATTGAGTATTCAAGCGCAAATATACATTGATAAGTGTTCAAGATGAGATAATTTACCTGCCAATGATGGAATACAGAGAGACAGAAAGCCTGTCCTTGTGTATGGGTCCTAAGATCCGTCTCAAAGCCGAACGAATCAATCGCTGGAATGAAAGCCTTGATGGTGTACAGCGGTGACCCTGGCACAGGTGCATCCTGGGTAACGTGACCTCTGTAGATAGGTAAAACAGTAGATAGAGGTTATCTCTGCAATGGTTTGGTTGGCAAGGGGTAAGACAATTGTATTTGGTTATACCATGTTCCATAAATGTATGATACCAGGCCCCATTTCACAAAACTTGTCATCAGTGACAAATGACAGTTTTTGTTATAAGCCAGTGAAATCCTTGCTTCTGATTGGTTATCAGCAGATTTGTCACTGATTTTTGTAATTTGTCATTGAAAAAAAGCTTTGTAAAACGGGTTCCTGATATTGTGGAATTATGAACATAGATAACATTGAAAGTATCAATTTCATCGGTCTAATCCAATCTACCAGTCTAACACGCCCGAGGCAGTAGCCAAGGGTGTTTGGACTGTTTTGAAGGTACTGAGTGTGGGTAATTTTATTAATACCCGAACAAAATGATGTGGGTTATTTGTTTTATGAGATAATGTTTTAATTATTTTATAAAATGATGTTATATAACATGATTTTACTAATGACCGGTCATTAATAAAATGACGTGGTCATGTGTACGCTCTCAACCAATCATTTGATTGGGATCCGCTTCATCATCTTATAACAGTAATAACTAAATTTTGCACAATTGATTTTAGCAGAACGCATTTGAAAAATATGAAAGTAAAAACATAAGAATACACTACAACAATGAACAATACATTAAAGATGATCAAATAAGATGGATTGCCGTTGATTTTAGTCTGTAACCATGGCAGTAAACTTACCTCCTTCTTGCAAGTACAGTATAGACAGCTGACACACAATCAGCAGGTGCTTGCACTTCAACAAAGTTGTATGGCTCCATTAATCTTGGGGTGGCCTGTAAGTCAAAGTGGTATTAGAGTTGAACGGTAATCTTTAGTAATTACAGAAAATATATTCCCACAAAGTTGAACGAGTACTGAACTGAATGCTGCATGGAATGTTCAAGACTGATAATGATTCCCTGAATAAACTGTAGAATAGCAGAGTAACTAGCGCAGACAATTAGTGAAATCGAACTAGCGGTTCCTACCCACATGTCTCCTTTGTATAGATGTGAGTTGTGCTTTGCATTTAAAACTATTTCCCACTCCTTGTCTCCACAGTCTGTCAGTCTGACAAGCAAGAATAACACCTTTTCCTGGAATATGGACCTGGTGCCCAAGTACTTGGCTATGGTAGCTCCTCATATTTTAAAGATGCATAGTAGTGGGTTTTCATGGGGAATTTGACACACGTTCTGGTGCTTACCTAATGACAGATGTTGCCAGTCACCAAGAGTGGACTTCACTTTTACGACAGACAGGTCTTGTGTAATGCACTGTGCCATATCCTACCACCTTATACAATTCTCATCATACATATATCAAATTTCCCTCAACTTCGAGATATAGGCAAGTTGGAGTATTAATTCTACTGTGGGACTACAGGGTTCGCTGCACATACACATTAATTGGTAATTCAACCAAATCTAGTGTCAGCGAATTATGATGCAATTTACAAACATGTACATGGACACTGACTACTATTTGGCGTTAAGAAAAGGTCTACGGTTCATAACATTTAGTTTGCAGGCCAACAAATAGCAATCATTTTTCCAAAGTATGAATGGTTGGCAGTTACGCTAAATTCCATATTTAAAGCCCCTCTGCACAAGTTTGGCATGGAGGGATTAGACCTCCCTGCAAGGTCACTGGCACGTGGTTATCTCATCAAATCAGCTCTCAATCAACATAAGAAAAAGGGCATCATGGGGGATCAACGGGTACCGCTTAGGCATTGTTGGCTGTATAGAGGGCGCAAGTAGCTATAAGTAGTGCAGTGGGCCTTAACACACCCTGTACCACTTACCATAAGAAAGGCCGAGTATGCAACTCTCCTAGATGTGGGAATGACCTGCCCTCCTCCTCTGTGGATGGGTTCACTGGCTATCACACCATCAAGAATCTTAAACTTGACGTTACGGATCGCTAGCACCAAAAGGAAATCAGAGAGAATCGTTAAAAAGACATGAAGAAAACAGTAACATAGGACCTCTCCATTTAAAGATAAAGTTGAGTTCTGGGGGGCGTTTCACAAAGCCTTTTTTCAATGACAAATGACAAAAATCAGTGACAAATCTGCTGATAACCAATCAGAAGCAAGGATTTCAGTAGCTTATAACAAGAACTGTCATTAGTCACTGATGACATTTTTTGTGAATTTTTTTAGGACCATTCCATGTTTATAGGGTTTATGGGAACATCTCATATAAGTGTTTCTCTTACAAAAAATAAAACATTCAACTACAAGACTTGTATACTTACGTTCATCACAAAGTGGCCCCTCCCTGGTACCCCATTGGAACCCCTGCACGATACTGTCCTTAACTGAAGTCAGTAGATCTTTGTCCACCTGATCAGAAAAACATACACACATGAACAATCAGTTTCACGCCTTCAAAGCCACCATAGTTTTGAGCAATTGTTATAAACCAACAATAAAGAGTTCACTTTGGACTTTAAATGCTTTGTTTCCTTGTTGAATCAAGCTTGAAATATTCCTCACAGGGATAAACTTCACAATAAAAATACCTGTCTCTGTTTAAGAAAGATATTAATATAAAATTATTAGCACAAACAGCTGGACCGCTACTCCGGTTGTTGGGCAGGACTAAATAACAATATATAGGGAAAACTCACACATGAAACCTAGTCAGGACTAGGCTTGTCCCCTAATCTATGACTTAACATCTGGTCTCAGACCTATCGGGTCATGAATTTGGTTCAAATGAACATATTGGAAGCATATATGCGATCCTAAAATATTCAGTGATCGTTGTCGCGGTTGAACTCGAGTCTAAATTATGATATTGTAAATAATAAACTCTTTATGTTGTATATTTCCCTCTCAAGGTCAAGATATTAAAGACCGTCACCACTACTGGGTCAGAAGGGATTAGACCACACAGAGAGCCATCGAGGTCACTGTGACAGGTGGCTATCTCATTAACTCAGCTCTCATTTAACATAAGAAAAAGAGGATCATGGGGGACCAACAGGCACCGATTGGGGAAGTTTTCTATATAGAGGGAGCATGTAGCTACAAGTACGGCAGTGTGCCTTTAATTAAGCTATAAAACAATGTTTCTTGACTAAAATCAACTGTTTGGAAATTATTTATCACAACTACATATTCTGAGATTTTTATGGTCGCAGCTACCATTGTACGGCCATAGTCGCTGATTGATATTTTTCAAAATTTACCAGGAGCAAAGTAAATTTTAATATTCAATTTTTCTCAACAGCAGAAGTGTTTCAGGGGCTCAATTTTCTAGTGCTTATAATACATCCACAGGGGCGTTCAAATATATCAAAATTGTAAAGAATCACTATTTGCCCAATTTTCAAAATTTCCCAAAACTTTGTATTACCTTTAATACAGTTACTTACTAACTAAAGTAAAATACTTGGATGGGATCTTAATAATCTCAGGGAATTTTAATTATCCCAGCTAAATGCTAAGTAAAATACTGACATAATATAAAGTATTGAATTGAATTGAATGTGGGCCTGGTCCAGACAAGAGCACCTACCTCAGATGGCAGTGTATCATCAACCAGGATATTTGGTCCTGTAGCATCAGGTCCAAAGGCCCAGATGGACCTGGCAGCCAACAGATCCCAGTCGTACTTGGTCTGGAAGAACTCTCCCAGTCGTTTCCTGTCATGAATAGAGAAAAACAAAGGCTAATATTAAGAATATATTAAGAATATCCACATAAGAACGATGAATATACAGGTGTATGTAACATGATTTGTGTACTGCTTCAAATGTAAATTTTGAGAGGTGCTCTGACATTCGCTCTAGTAACAAGTGCTCAGGGATTTATATTATCAGAGATTTAGGGTTAGTATGAGGTTGCAATTGGTTTTTAGGATAGGTCTATGGATAGGGCTCAGTTGGATTGGGTATAGTGTTTGGTCCAAGGCTGAAGTTCATAATTTAAGGGCAAGTCCACCCTAATATTAAGTTAGTTTTATTAGAAGCAAAAAATGAGAATAACAGGTCAGTGAAAGTTTGAGCAAATTCTGATTGAAAACAAGAAAGTTATGAATTTTTGAAGTTGCGATCAATCAAACACAAATTGGCAACTCTGATCAAATCCCCTAATCTCTGGCTGGTATTTTTGTCAACTTTTTCCCATGATGAATCATGTGAAATCTACTAAACAATGGTGTTTTGTTGATACAGTTATATCTCCATAGAGCTGAAGTTCCAACGTTTGTATATACCAACATGTTGAAACAGAAAATCTTGCTTACAATGGCTGCAGTCACCAATATCACGTTATGTTTAATTTACCTATTCCATGAGATTTGGACGACTTCATTCTCAATGTCTTCAGCAAGATTCTTCTCCAGTGGTTCAGCAATCATTGTCAGCTTGTTCCTGAAGAAAAAAAATCATCAAATTTATAACACAATCATTGAAAGATTAACGGTTATGCCTAGGTCACATTTGCTCTACGGCTAGGATATGACGGCCATAGGCCCCCAAAATCGGGAAATACCTGCGGCAGCCGCAGATTATCTGCGGTGGACTCAGGCTCACCATGGGGCGTATCCGTTTCTTTACAGGGCGCCGTAGGATTATAGCGCATAGTACAATCACACAAATGCTTTTCTAGCTGTCAGTAAAACACAACAACAAACCAACCTACTACATGCACACATATGCAATCTGTGAAGGGTAGAATGCTACTTCAATACCAGATTTTGACTTACTTCTTGTTAGGAGTTTCAGCGAAGCATTTGAGAGAAGATGTTTCCACAACCGTCTCGCAGAAAGCCACAACAGGATCTGCTACTTTGATGTCTGCAAGGAAGGTCAAAGGTCAGGTTGTAAATTACAAAATATTGGTAAATGATACAGAAGTACTTCAAAGGATTGTACTGTTAAGCATGGCATGTTAAAGACACTATGTCCCTTTTGCA
This sequence comes from Strongylocentrotus droebachiensis, assembly GCA_035222895.1. Taxonomy (NCBI): domain Eukaryota; kingdom Metazoa; phylum Echinodermata; class Echinoidea; order Camarodonta; family Strongylocentrotidae; genus Strongylocentrotus; species Strongylocentrotus droebachiensis. Next base: position 76,323 of record JAVYIG010003778.1, on the reverse strand, counting down.
GCCAACATCAAATTCTGTAGAGCTTTGCAGGAATTATAAATATGTCACATATGTCCTATCTGTGAAATATAAACATTAGCAGTGTCCTAGTATTCAAATTATGCAACAAAACCTGTTTACCTTCTAGACTTCACTGTCAGACACTATTGAGTGACTGACTGACATCTTTTTTTCTTTGGGAATTACATTTTTAAAATGAGCTGTAACAGGTACATAAGCATTTGTCTACATCAATAACCCACTACTTGTAATGGCCAAAATTAAACTGATTGAATCTTTGTGCAGTTCAAAACGTATGACCATTCGGTAAAAGGGTCTGAAAATCAGACTGTTACTTAGGTGATTGCAATCACTTAAGTCGATTTGCTGAAACATGAATGTGATTCTAAAAATCAGTCGGGCACCATTCTCAAGTGGATTAAATGCAATTACACAAGACCATTGCTTAGGTGTAGCATGTAGGAGGGGGTCTAAGCATCTTATTTTCCCCTCCTTTCTCGCTTTGCTTTTCTTTCTTTCTTTTAATCTTTTTTTTGTGTCTTCACCATTTGATGGGGAGCATGCATCCCTCAGCCACAGGGGAGAGGGGGAGGGGGAGGGGGAGGGGGGAGGGGGAGGGGGGGGGGGAGATACCTACCGATTTCTGAGTACATTTTCCTGAGATCATGCATAACGCAGTCTAGATAGAGCTCTCCAGTACCAAGGAGCACATGCTCTCCAGATTCTTCAACCTGTTAAAACAAGCAGTAAGGAAAAAAAAATCAAACTACAATCAGATACACTGTATAAGCATGGAAGGTTATGCCATAAATGAAAGAGAAACAAGCCATTCCTCACACTGTCTAGTTCATTTTAAAATATATATCATTGAGTTCCAGGGAACCACAGATAATGTTATCAATTTTCTGCAATTTCAGTCTTCCATCACTATAAAATAGTGTACATTACTATATACCTTGTGAGTAATGAATTGTAGTTGTGTTTACAATGTTTGATCATCCATTCCTTCCTTCATTCATTAATTCATTCATACAATCTTTAATTGTTTCAGGCTGGGGTGTGCATGTTATATCAAAATCAAAATCACATCCAATGAGTAAAAATGGACTTGTGATTTCTGAGCTAAATTGTACCTTTGTTGAAATAAGGGGTAGCTTTAGTTGTTTGCTTCATTTCGTTTCACTTGTTCGTTAATTTACTCTTTCATTCATGCTGGGGGCATTGACAAATGCCTTTCACACCAAATCAAATCATATAAACTAATTAACAGTGATAATTAACAGAGCTCCATGATACCTTTGTTGTGATGAGTGGGTAGCTTTTGTTGACTTTCCTTAGTCCATCCAGCATCTTAGGTAACTCCGACGGATTGACTGGTTCACAGGCTATCTTGATGACTGACGTTGTATTGAACTTCAGAGGTCGGAAAATATACACCTTCAGGAACAGTGAGAGTATTGATCATAGATGTTAATAGTCTCAACAAACCAGATGAATATTACACATTAACACACTATAAAACCAGACACTTTCGCACCATGAAAGATTTGCAAATTGCTAATACTGGCCATCTTAGCAGCAGGAAACTTTTGTGAAACTATATCAGTTTCTGATTTGATAGTTTTCATCAAATTGGGCAAAGCAGGCCTGAAGTTCTGTCAATTATATCTATTATCATAAACCTAATGAAAAAAGCTAAAAACATAACAATTCTACATCTACGGATTTGAAAGTATCATCCATTATACATTATCTAAATTTGCTCAGAGTCAACAATTTCATCTACTTCTAGCTTATATACAAAGAGTGCAATAAAAATAATAATAATCTGGAGTTAAATAGAACTTAATATGAAATACCGTCTCTAAGAGCTTTACAGCTATTACCACCCGGCCATCGGATTCATTCACGCACAATGTGCATCATCTCCACTCCCTGAGGAATATTCCTGCCATATGGTCACCGTGAGGGCATATGGCAATAACTAACACAAAGGCTTTGTTCTCTTTACCAGGTCCCCATTTCTCTCCTGGGTACGGAGTAGCAAATATAGATTAATGCCTTGCCAAAGGACATTAGTGCCATTCGGGGATTGGACCCCTGACCTTGGCATTCTAAGTCAAGTGCTTAAACCACTCGCCTTTGTTTCCAGAATGGCCAGAGTTTGCCTGATTCTATATGATCTTACCTCATCCAATCCTCTGCTTTCTGTGATGGTGGCAGTTTTGACGATGGGTTCGTCCACTCCTTCGATCAGCACCCAGTTACCTGCCGGTACACGATTCACTTCTATCTTGTACCTGTTCATCAAAAGATGAAATCATGGAATATCCAAATTACTTAATTTTCCATTGCTTAAAATATACATGTATCGACAGTGGCATCTAAATGCACTAAAGAGAATCACTCTCCAGTCCATTTTCAGAATTTCAAAATACTTTGAAATATCTTTAAGGGGTCAGGATTTTGTTTTCCCTATTTATTTCATCATTGAAACAGATACATGTACAAGTCATCTCTTCTCACATCATTTGTATGTCTATGCTCTAAAGCTACATGTCCATTAAAAGTCAAAGGGAAAATGTGGTATCTTTAATAGTAAAGCAGATCTAATTTTGGATTCAATTTTCTTGGAATCCATGATGCACCATTCTGTCCATCTTGTTTGCTTTCATACAAATGAACTTATTACAAAGGTTGGATTGCCCTTTAATTATCTACAGTTTAACAACTGTATTATTCATATCCCTTGTAACTTTTAATGTTTTTCGTAGCTCAAGAATGAAATATGGACTGGTTGAACTAGGGCCTTTGATGAACACTTTTAGAAGTAAACTTTAATGTCACATTCTAAAGAAACATAAATCAGAACTAAATCAATTTCCATATTCTTAAAAATTACAAGACTTGGTAAGGGTAGGAGTAATTTAGTTGTTAACTGTAATCCATGGTGATCCTTTAAACCTCCTCATCTTCCAAGGTGCGGTTCTCTCCCAAGACCCGGACCTCTTCGTTGGCATGGATGGTTCCTAAACCTCTCTATATCTGTAACACCTTCACATACCTCCATTGACCGTTTAAAGTGACTGGGTAACATTGCCTTAGATTCTGAAACACAATCCTGGATTTAGCTCATGCTGCAATCATAATTATAAACCTTTAGGTCAGTCAGGAATCCCATGACTTTTACAAGCCGATCGCCTGTCAGATTATCAAGATATTTATGATTCAAAGTAAAAATTTCATTTTTTGTTTTCTGAACTGTTTTTATAACACTAGTCTATTGGCGATAATGAGAATGGTAAAACCGGTCACTCAAAGATTTTTACTTTTTTGAGGCACTTCATGATCATTCTGAAGTGCAATTTGTTTAGGGCTTCAATATTGCACCATATCACAGACACTGATAACACGTAGGGCCATGCATCTCGGATTTAACATTGCTAAACGATGCCTTTAACCCTTGACCTTTGACCCACCTTGCCTCTGAGATCCAAAGCCTTCCCACCATGGTGATCCTGGAGTCCTCTTCGTCTTCCAAGGTGTAGTTCTCTCCTAGGACCCGGACCTCTTGGTTGGCATGGATGGTTCCGCTCATCACCCGTCCAAAGGCGTGGAAGCTCACCCCGTCCTCTGTGCTGTACATCTTAGTAGTGTGCAGCATCAAGGGGGCCTGGAAATGAGATTATCGGTAATTATATACCTCTCTTTAGAAATCTAGCCATCTGATTGGTCAAAATTGCAGTCGTGAATTTAGCCATTTCCCTCATACCCGTCTACCAGTCAATAGTCTTTTGAAAAGTACCCTCATACCCGCCTACCGGTCAATAGTCTTTTTAAAAAATGCCCTCATGCTGCGCTCCCCATTGGTTTGCATGTTAAAATTGTCTTTGTGTGAGCGCGGACACCATACATTGATTTTTGTCCGCGATTTCCAAATGATTTAAACTTTCAGTCATTTTTCCAGCGAAGAATAACAGACAGTTTCTGAGATTCTCTGTGATGTTTTAACCAATCTTTACTCAATAAAAGGATAAGGTAAGAATTCTTGGTAAATTTTTGTTTAAATTCGGCGTATAAAAGACATATCAACTGCTTTAATATTCAAGGTCTAGCTGTTAGGCCTCTCAAAGCAGTTGATATCTCTATACAATAAAATTTACTTTTCACAAGCAATCCTAAAACATAAATCGTGTGCAATGTATAAAAAAGTAGGGCCCATATTACAGCAACAACAAAAAAGAAAAAGGAAATTTAAACATGAATCTCCTTTGAAACACAAATTATTTACCTCTGAATCACAGTCAATCATGGCATCACCAAGATCTGAATCAACTGGCCCTGTGTAGCAGTGTTCCACCTTGCTCTTAGCATTGTCCGCTGGCGAGGGTATGTGATTCACACACATATCCACAAAACCTGCAAAAATCAATAATACAATTACTATATTTTCAGGACAATGAATTTGGTATGTGATTTAATACACAAATGTCTACAAATGTTGCACAAATTATGGCACATTAAATAACGATGACCAATTTTCTGTTATTTCAAAAATAATTTCCACACTCTGGCTCACTACATTATGGTGATAGTATGTGATATACTTACAGGAACGTTTCCACAAATCCTACAAGAAAAAGTCACATCAAAAGATCAATAACTCTAATCTTTTTTCTTTTTTCTACTGACTATGTACACACTCTTGCTTGTTACATGCTCATGATCGCATGTGATTTGGAAACATCTCCACAAAATATGAGAAATAAGCATCATATGGCCGTTTCACATGTTAAGATATTTTGAAAACACGATTACAAATTATGTCTCACTACTTTAGGGCGAACATGGAAGGAGTTTAAATTTTATTGATGAATTCCTGAAGTCCATTTTAAATCCTACAAAATAGTGAAATTCTCTAAGTGTTTTCTTTCTCATATATGACTTTATGGTCATGTGTGTCATTTGCTATCGCAGTCATATAACTACAATCACAATTCATCAGTAAATGAACCGTGGGTTGAAATTTCAACTAACGTAAAGAGTGAAATTACAGCTCCCTTTTCAACCTGCACAACCCAAGTTTTAGATATGTCCAAAGTCATTGCAAAATCACTGCTGTTTTTCTTCATGTAGAAATTGATCAGGGCATTGGATCCTTTTGGTTTCCTGCCATACTGCCTCGGTTTACAAGAAAACCCTAATGACTAAGGTCTATTTGTATATGCTTTCATCATTATGTTTTGAGTGGAATGAAACTTGAAATATTCCAAATGTGTAAATTTGTTTCCTTACCTGTGAAATCTCCAAAGAATTTTCTGCAGATGAGTTTGAGAAGGGGTCTGATGTTGAGTCTCATCTCTTCCTTGGTTAGGTGAATACTCAACTCATCCAGTACACCAGGGAGAGTGGAGTCAACATCTCCAACAACCTGCAGCATGTACAGTGCACAACAAAGAGACAAGAAAGGGTTACCACTCAAGATTTACAATATGTACAGTTAGAGTGGACTCAACATCTTCGACAACCTATAGTGAGCATAATACATAAAAATACAAGAAAGGGTAACCAGTCGCAATGAAGGCAAGCGTATGACCTTGTAGTGCCATAAGGCCAAAAAAAAAAAATCATTTGGTTGTCCTCGACCGCCCGCTCGTCATTTTCGGGCCGCTCGTATGTTTTTTTGTTTTTTTTTTTCTTTTTTAAATTTTATTATTCAATTTTTTATATTTTTTATTATTATTATTATTATTATTTTTTTTTTTTTTTTAATTTTATTTTTTTTGGGGAGCAATCTTAAATGCCAAACATACCATTTTATGCATTTGCAAGGATCAAAATGCGTCCCGTTGCCAGTTTTGTCTTTTCAGTACGCAATTAGGTATTTATTAAACTTGCCATTTTTATTTTTCTATGTCAAAATGCCGTTCATTCAAATCAGGTTCTGAGCATTCTTAAACTCATTTTAAAGCCCATCTGTACTAGTTTACAGGAGGGATTAGACCACCCTGCAAGGTCACTAGACAGGTGGTTATCTCATCAAATCAGCTCTCATTTAATATAAGATAAAGAGGATCATGGGGGACCAATGGTCACCGATTAGGCATTGTTTGCTACATAGCTGGCGCAAGTAGCTATAAGTAGTACAATGGAGATTTAAAAGGTGCTGTATTTCAAAGCCCAAAATACTTTCTGTGTTGGTCTTGATATTCATTGTACATGAAACTAGTCTTTTACCATATTAAAGTGTTTTATAGACTTTGTTTGTTTAAATGCTTGACAATCCCAATGATTTTTTTTTTTATGGAAAAAAAAATATTAAAAAAGAATTAAAAAATGGGGGAAAAAAAAAAAAAAAAGACACAAAAATGAAGTTTAAAAAAAAAAAAAAAAAAAAAAAAAAAAAAAATCCGCCCGCCCGCCCCTACTCCAGAAAAGCAATCGAGGACAACCAAACAATTTTTTTTTTTTGGCCTAACTGAAAGACTGCAAGATCAACCAGTCAGAATAATACTTAAACTACATTTTCCTAAGCTGCACTTTAAGGGGACCAATCACACACAAAGAAATCAAAAACTGTAAATCCTTTAAGGAGATAAAATACCCTTACAGAACTCTTGAGACATTCAAATTGGTAAAGATTAGAAAGATATGGAGATAAAAATGATTTAATATATGAATATATAAATGAGTTAACTGAGAGGTTGAATTCCATGCATCAAAGCACAAACATATGCAAGGCAAAATGCCTGTTTGCAAATTGGTCCCATCTAGTGTGACTAAAGTAAATAGAGAGTAGGAACATACCTGAGCAAAGAGCTTGTACATTGGTTCTAGGATGAACTCTATGAAGCTCCTCTGTGATGTACTGACTGGAGGTTTCCTGGTGAACTTTCTCCTGCAGGAAATACAAACAGAGAGAGAGAGAGAAAAGCAACATGATGGGGGAGATTCCAGATCGGAAAGGGGGACATTATCACAATTCTAGCCTCCGAATGATGCAAAATAATAATGAATTACTACTGCAATGTAACCGCTATAAGACTGCACAAGGAAAACAAGAAAAGCCATCTGAATAGGCATGTGTTCTTGAGTTCCAATATAATTATTTTAAAAGTTTTATTTATAAGTCTTTATAAAGAGGTGGTCGCTATTGCAAGCTTTAATGTAATATGTTAATTTTTTTAGTAATTTTTAATTTTCTTGGTAATTTAAGTGATGAGAGAAATGAGAGAGCATTAAGTGTTCTTCAAACTCACGTTTTCTGGCTGAAGTAGATATCTCCCCAAAGCCTCTTGGCAAACTGCTGGTAGTCAATGTCCCCGTAGGTATCGGTGTAGATCTTAGCAAATGATGACAGGGTAAAGCAAACGCTGTACTGGGAGCTCGCGAAGCAAACATTACCAAGGAGAGGAGATACAATCTTCTGATCAGCCTCATCCGTGTACACGCTGGTGAGGAGAAAGAGAATGGTTGGGGTTATGAGCTGTTTGGTCGTAGCTCGAGTATTGGGGGTGGAATATCTTTGTTATGTATGGGGAGGGGGATGAGGGAGGGGGAGAGGGTTCATATATCACCACATATTCAATAATTAAAAGCATCTTAATACTCATAATCATCTTAATGGTCTTCATTACCATCATCACCAAAACACAAGCATCCTCACAACACATGCAACATGACTAAAACCACTATCACAGACACTATAGTGAAAACCAGCATCATGATCATCTAGATTATCATCATTATCATCACCATCCTACTCTGCCTCCTCCTCCTCCTCATCATCATCATCATTATAACCATTATCAAGATCACCATTATCATCATCATTATCATCATCATTATCATCATTATCATCATTATCACCATTATCCTCATCATTATCATCATAATCACCATCATTATCATCACTATCATTATCATCATTATCATAATCATCATCATTATCATCGTCATTATCATCATTACCATCATTATCATCATTATCACCATCATTATCATCATCATAATCACCATCATTATTATCATCATAATCATCATCATTATCATCACCATAATCACCATCATTATCATCATCATTATCCTCATCATAATCATCATCATCATCATTATCATCATCATTATCCTCATCATAATCATCATCATCATCATTATCATCATCATTATCATCATAATCATCATCATTATCATCACCATAATCACCATCATTATCATCATCATAATCACCATCATTATCATCATCATTATCATCATCATTATCATAATCATTATTATCATCACCATAATCACCATCATTATCATCATCATTATCATCATCATAATCATCATCATTATTATCATCATTATCATCATAATCATCATCATTATCATCACCATAATCACCATCATTATCATCATCATAATCACCATCATTATCATCAACATTATCATCATCATAATCATCATCATAATCATCATCATTATCATCATTATCATCATCATCATCATCATTATCATCATTATCATCATCATCATTATCATCATTATCATCATAATCATCATCATTATCATCATCATTATCATCATCATTATCAACATTATCGTCATCATAATCATCATCATAATCATCATCATTATCATCATCATTATCATTATCATCATCATTATCATAATCATCATTATTATCATCACCATAATCACCATCATTATCATCATCATTCTCATCATCATAATCATCATCATTATCATCATCATCATTATCATCATAATCATAATCATTATCATCACCATCATAATCACCATCATTATCATCAACATTATCATCATCATCATCTTCATTATCATCATCATTATCATCATTATCATCATCATTATCATCATAATCATCATCATTATTATTATCATTATCATCATTATCATCATCATTATCATCATTATCATCATCATTATCATCATAATCACCATCATTATCATCATTATCATCATCATTATCATCATAATCATCATTATCATCATTATCATCATTATCATCATTATCACCATTATCCTCATCATCATTATCATCATAATCACAATCATTATCATCATCATAATCACTATCATTATCATCATCATTATCATAATCATCATCATTATCATCGTCATTATCATTATCATCAATATCATTATCATCATCATCATTATCACCATCATTATCATCATCATAATCACCATCATTATCATCATCATTATCATCATAATCATCATCATTATCATCACCATAATCACCATCATTATCATCATCATTATCATCATCATAATCATCATCATTATCATCATAATCATCATCATTATCATCACCATAATCACCATCATCATAATCACCATCATTATTATCATCATTATCATCATAATCATCATCATTATCATCACCGTAATCACCATCATTATCATCATTATCATCAACATTATCATCATCATAATCATCATCATAATCATCATTATCATCATCATTATCATCATTATCATCATCATTATCATCATAATCATCATCATTATCATCACCATTATCATCAACATTATCATCATCATAATCATCATCATAATCATCATTATCATCATCATTATCATCATTATCATCATAATCATCATCATAATCATCATTATCATCATCATTATCATCATTATCATCATCATTATCATCATAATCACCATCATTATCATCATTATCATTATCATAATCACTATCATTATCATCATTATCATCATCATTATCATCATTATCATCATTATCACCATCATTATCATCATCATCATCATCATCATAATCACCATCATTATCATCATCATTATCATCATAATCACCATCATTATCATCATCATTATCATCATCAATATCATCATCATTATCATTATCATCATCATCATCATTATCACCATCATTATCATCATCATAATCACCATCATTATCATCATCATTATCATCATAATCATCATCATTATCATCACCATAATCACCATCATTATCATCATCATTATCATCATCATAATCATCATCATTATCATCATTATCATCATTATCATCATTATCATCATTATCATCATCATTATCATCATTATCATCATTATCATCATTATCACCATTATCCTCATCATCATTATCATCATAATCACAATCATTATCATCATCATAATCACTATCATTATCATCATCATTATCATAATCATCATCATTATCATCGTCATTATCATTATCATCAATATCATTGTCATCATCATCATTATCATCATCATTATCATCATCATAATCACCATCATTATCATCATCATTATCATCATAATCATCATCATTATCATCACCATAATCACCATCATTATCATCATCAACATTATCATCATCATAATCATCATAATCATCATTATCATCATTATCATCATTATCATCATCATCATTATCATCATTATCATCATCATCATTATCATCATCATTATCATCATAATCATTATCATTATCATCATCATAATCACCATCATTATCATCATCATTATCATCATCATTATCATCATAATCACCATCATCATTATCATCATTATCATCATCATTATCATCGTCATTATCATCATCATTATCATCATTATCATCATCATTATCATCATAATCATCATAATCATCATTATCATCATAATCACCATCATTATCATCATCATTATCATCATTATCATCATAATCACCATCATTATCATCATTATCATCATAATCATCATTATCATCATCATTATCATCATTATCATCATCATTATCATCATAATCACCATCATTATCATCATTATCATCATCATTATCATCATCATTATCATCATAATCATCATCATTATCATCACCATAATCACCATCATTATCATCATTATCATCATAATCATCATCATTATCACCATCATTATCATCATCATAATCACCATCATTATCATCATCATTATCATCATAATCATCATTATCATCACCATAATCACCATCATTATCATCATCATTATCATCAACATTATCATCATCATAATCATCATCATAATCATCATTATCATCATCATTATCATCATCATCATTATCATCATTATCATCATCATCATTATCATCATTATCATCATCATCATCATTATCATCATCATTATCATCATAATCATCATCATTATCATCATTATCATCATAATCACCATCATTATCATCATCATTATCATCATTATCATCATCATTATCATCATAATCACCATCATCATCATCATTATCATCATTATCATCATCATTATCATCATCATTATCATCATCATTATCATCATTATCATCATCATTATCATCATAATCATCATCATTATCATCATCATCATAATCACCATCATTATCATCATTATCATCATCAGTATCATCATCATTATCATTATCATCATAATCAACATCATTATCATCATCATTATCATCATCATCATTATCATCATAATCACCATCATTATCATCATCATTATCATCATCATCATAATCACCATCATTATCATCATTATCGTCATCATTATCATCAACATTATCATCATCATCACCATCTTCAGCACCACAACAACCTCCACCACCACCATCCCCACCACCACCATACCTTAGCAAGCCATTGATCTCATCCACAATGTGCCTCAGCTTGTAGTAGGCATCCGTAGGAGGCAGTTTCAGCTCCAAGACCAATCTGTCAATCTTGTTGATGCAGATGGTGACGGCCAGCTTCTCCTGGACGGCGTGTTTGATCACCCTCTCTGTGTTGAGCATCACCCCCTCGGCTGCATCCACAAATACCACCACTCCATCAGAGATCCTGAAAGCAGCTGTCACTTCGTCCGAGAAATTGACATGACCTGCAAAACAATTGAAGCAGAAGAAGTAGTAACTATGTTAGACTTCACTGGTTTTTCTAGACACAAAAGACTAAGATCAAGTTTTATGTAATGATTTTCCAACTTGTTATCATACTTGCATAGGGGATCTCTTTTCTTTTTTAAATGTTTTATCAGTATATCTTATAACGTGCCTGTAAAAGATAAATCTACCCAAGATTGAAAAATGTTGTAAATTGTACTCAATAGCGGATGATAAATAATCATAATATCTTTTCCTGAATAAAAGAAGGAATAATATATATTGCACTGTGAAGTTTGCATTAATGGACAACATTGTGGGGTATCATTTCACAGGGACACAAGAATGAGAGCTTACTTCATAACGACTTATACCATTTCTGATACTATAATTTTACGTGCATTGCTCACGAGGTGTTGCTTCCAAGGCCTTTTGTCCAGTGTTTGAAGAGGAATGAATTTTATAGATTGGCGCAGTGGAATAATGTCTTTTATGCAAAAGACTTTTAACGTAGTGGCACGGAAGGGCTTAATACCTACATGTACGTCACACTGCCAAACAGGATTTAGAAGGACTTTTAATCAACCATTTCTTGGCCATTAAAAGTGATGTAATTTTTCAGTTTGGGTATTTGTCAGATTGGAGTCAGTCAGGCTGATGAGAAGTTCAAAAATTCATAACGTTCATATTTTTAATTGGATATTGGTTGACTTTCGCTAATTTGTTTCTCTCATTTTTCTGCCTTTACTAAAACCAACTTAAAATCAGGGTGGACTTCCCCTTTAAGTGGCTTACCTGGTGTATCCATGACATTGATGAGGAAATGTTTACCCTTACAGTCAGGCAAGACCAGGGTGACAGGTTGAGCTTTGATACTCACTCCTCGCTGAGGAGCAGAAAGAAAGATAAACAACCATTGAACAAACATGGCAAATATAATTTCTGATTTTTTAATATCATCTCCTTCATCATCATTCACCATCATTATCTTCGTTATCTTCATAATCATCATCATCACCATCATCACCATTATCATTATCATCTTCATCATCATCATCATCACATCATCATCATTATCATCATTATCATCATTATTATCTTCATCATCATCATTATCATCATTATTATCTTCATCATCTTCATCATCATCATCACCATTATCATCATTATTATCTTCATCATCTTCATCATCATCATCATCACCATTATCATCATCATCATCACCATTATCATTATCATTATCATCATTACATCATCATTATCATCATCATCATCATCACCATCATTTTCATGTCTATCATCATCATCTCCATCATCACCATTATAATCACATCATTATCATCATTTTCATGTCTATCATCATCATCATCATCACATTATCATCACCTTTAAAAGGCAATCTTGGGATAACTGCAGTCACAGCTTTGTAAATCATCATCATCATCATCATTATCATTTTATACTTATACAGAGGGATGAGGAATAGGTAGACAAGGGAAAGTGAAACCAAGACAACCATGAAAACTTTAGAATGTTTTCAGCTTACCTCATGTTCTGTGAATAGAGTGTCTGTGTACTTCAGCTGCAAGGAAGAAAATGTTTAACAAAATCAGCTCACTTTCATGGATGAACATACACAAAGCATTGAGATTTGCAATCCCATTTCATGAAATGCCTTTAGAACTAAAGGCTTATTCACTGGTAATAAGAAGAGGGAACATGTATGTCACAAATTTCACAGCAGTCTATAAAGACCACCCCAGGGAGATAAGAAAAGTAGTCTTTATAGGCAGGTAGTCTTTGTAGACAGGTGCCTATTGTACATGTTTCAATGTGAAACTATTTTCAAAGGAAACACAAAATATGTTCTTTGTAGACAGGTGGTCACTAAAGCAGGTATGACTGTACATGTAGTACAAAACAAAACTAAGTTTGTTACATGAATAATAAATACTACATAAAGGGAATCACACTTCGCTTAATCATAACAAAATTGTTAAAAATAACATAATTAAAAGACTAAGGAAATTACATATTTATATTTAAAGCTTTATTAGCTGATGGGCATGCATACTTTGAAAACTTTTTGGTAAAATGGTGTAGATTTACAAATGTTATAAGAACTTACATGTTTATCGTCCTTAGTCCTCAGATCTGGATGCGTTTGCTCAAGCAAGCAGTCAACAAAGGTCGTCTGCAAAGTAAATTCATAACATCACTTACTTCATCATAAAATCATCTTTCATAACATGTTTGACATTGCTCTATAGTCTGAACAGTAGAGTGATATGCAGCAGGCATCAACACATGCTACTATATTACTCTAAAACACTGCAACTCACACTCTTTGTAAAAGTATATTTCTCCATCTGAATTGAATAGCTTGTGATTCTTAAGCCCAACGCGCAATATACAATCTTCCTATGATCCAAAGGATTTACCTCTCACAAATTGGAAGGCTAATTCCTGCGCAACCTAATTTCCATACCCTTTACAAAAGAGAGCAGTGCTCACCCAAGCATGAATTATTTTCAAACTTTTTGGTGTCATATGAAAGTTGAGTATATGAGCTTTCCATACGTATATAACTTTTCCCCCTAGAATCATATATTTGTTATTCGGCAGCCATTTCAAAAGTGTATAGTTTTTTTCGGGACACACTGTATAACTACAGTATTAAAATCATCAATCTTCCAGATTTTGTTAAATGTTTATTTCCAATGCTACTGCAAATTCTTCAAAAATCAGATAATAGTCAGATTGTATAGAGTGAGGAGGGCTTGTACTATTTCACAATGCATTGTGCATGAATTTATTTCAATAGAGACAAGTCTTATAAAGGTCAAATGAGCGGTAAGAAAGACCGGGGGAAAACAGCAGCATTAATCCGTAACAGGAGACTCCCAAACCAACCACTGGAGCAGCCAGACGTCCTTGAAACGAGGCGTCACATACAGTATTCGGGGATTTGCTATTTTTAAAAAATTAATCAGGTTTCCATTTTCATGTATTCTATTGTTTGCTTGTTTGTTTATTTGTTGTTTGTGTCTAACACAGCCCTTTAAAAAAATTATCATGGCTATTAAAGACTTAAATTGTAAAACAAATGCCACATATTTCATGTGCTGGTCGTTTTATGCTACAAGGGCTTAAATGGATACATTATTTGTCACTAACCTTCCCATGATGCAAATGTCCGGCCAGGGTCACATTCCGGATGAGATTGGGGTTGTCCATCATGTCTGCAAGGTACCTAAGGAAAGCATGCAAACATAATATCAATCACTTGGCATCAGTTGAAAAGTATGGTGGAGTACAGGAGGTGTTCATGTCCCAAGTCAAATTCAGGGATATTCTGAAAAATGAGCATGCTCCAGCAACATTTGCTGTTGGGTTTACATACATGCCAACATTTGAAAATCAGAAATCTGTACACTATGTGCGCAAAGCGCACATCATGGGCGCGAAGCGCACATCACAAGCGCAAAGCGCGAAGTCCTTTTAGCCGGGGTCCAGGGCCCGCTTTAGGGCCCTGGAAGCTCTGGGTTTCCAGATGCTCTCTGGTGCAATCTGAGCCATTTCCCCTAAAATTCAACCCAAGTTTATGGGTAATTTTTGTGTCATACCAAACAAAAAAAGTGATTAAAGTGAATTCCACATTTTAATTTATCCTTGACCTTGGCAGAGGCAGAGCAGATAATAGACATAGATTTAATTAGCCACTCATGCAGAGTGATGCATTTAAGTCTAGTTACTTTTTAAATAATTATACATGACATAGATCTATGCATAAAATGAGACTGGCAATAATGGTATTCAACTTTCCAGACAACAGTCAACAATCCAAAATTATTGTAACTCATTGAGCTACATGTAAATGAGGTTGTCAAAATCAATGTCAGCAGAACAAGACATCTGTTGAAAAAATATAATTATTTCTTCATGAAAGGAAGGAGCATTTGGCTATGGGCACCACATACTTTCAAGTTTCAAAAGGGAAATCGTTCCTTGTATTCCTGTTTGTACTTCTGAATTCGTCTTGCTGCTATTCCGCTCATTTTGACAGATTTTCTTCCGAAAAAATCACAAATCACAAAGTATACGGTACCTCGAAACACGTACTTTGCATGGGGACCCTATGCATATACGGTGCGCTAGCCGCGATAGCGAATGCATGCATGCTGATATGCGCATGCAAACGTATAAAAATTATACTTACGAGATTTGCCAGCGCAAGTATTTACGTACGGAAATGTTACGTACGGAAACACATATCAGAGTGCACGTGGCGCGCAGCAACACGCTGCCACTGTACTTACATATCAGTGCACGCTGCACGCACCTTGCGCAATGCAATCCGTTCAGCACTCGATCGGATCAATGCTATGTATGGAAAGCCAAATTCCCCAAAATCGGAACGTTCCGTTTTTTAGGGCTATAAAAACTTCAAAAACGGAACAGTTCCGTTAAAATCGGAATGGTTGGCATGTCTGGGTTTATTATTAAATACTAATGAAAAATAAATCCAAGAGCAAATATTGCAGATAAACAAGCATCCTCTTTTAGGTAAGGTTAGGGTTAAGGTAAAGGTTAGAGTCAAGTATAGTCTCCAGTCCAGGGTTGAAGATAGATAATTTAGTTAGTACAGGAAATTGACTACAAAATCATTTCCCCCATGGCATGTATTGTAGAACCAATTCGGACGCGAAGCAAGTAACAATGCCATCAAACAATTACTGCCAAAAGCTTTAATCAAACGGTTTCCCGCATACAGAGAAAATCAAAAGACTGTACAAGGGCTGTGCAGAACAACTCAAGGAACAATGAATGAAATATTCCCCAAAACAAACTCAGGACTAGCTTCAGGGATAACTTACTCCATGTCATAGGCTGTGGCAGGCAACTCCTGTTCTGTGAGAGTGAATTTCTTCTTTTTGACGGGTGCGATGACTGGCTCTGTAAGCAGAGGATAGATAAAGAGAGCATAAATAAATTGATACTGAATCTATGATGGTGTGGTTTCAAAAAAAAATTCCAATGTGAGTTTTTTATCGACTGTAGAGATGAACATTGTAGTGTGCTAACATTACAGAATAATGCATGGCCCTCAGAAGGAACAGCAGTGATATAAAACAAATTATTTTAAAAAATTATTAAAAAAAATAAAAACAGCAGTGATGCTGATGAGACCTCACTGTGTAAACAAACTATTACTTTAATAGAATGAGTTTGTTTAAAGTCTACAATTACAAAATTACATTAAATCTTAAGGCTTACAGTAATATTTTGTTTTCTGTCCTTAGGTGATTTCTTCCATGGTCGAGAATTCCTGGCACACATAAAACAAACACTTTTTTGCTAGTAACATTTACTTTTATCATAAATTTAAAAAATGGTTTCAATAATGAAGGATATCATATTAATTTCCATTAATCATCTGTGGTTTCTCCTGCTTTGGGATGGGCCCTTTTGAAATTTCTTCTATGCTCTAATCTCTCACATTCCAGTCTCTATATTCACACTAACAAGATTTGGCATTCATGGATCTTCAGCAAGTAAGGTATATCAAAAATACCAAAAAAAGTTGGATATATCAATAGAAAAGTAATAACAAACTGCAAAAATCCTAACAAATATCATTTCTCCAATCATTTAAAGTTTGAAAGAAGCTGTCGACTCAAGTTTTTCGGCAAAACAAACCTGTAAGTGGCTGTGCATCTTCTTCATGCGTGATGGTCTCAACGTCCGGTCCATAGATCTCCTCTGCCGTCGGGTAGTACTTCTTATCTTCATGGAGGACCACGGCCTGGCTGGTATCCTCGTCATCGTGATCATCGATGTCGTCGACACCCTCATCATCGTCCCCCTGCAAGATTGAGATGTAGGATAATTAAGTTTAGGAAAGATGACATTTGGACGATAAGAAATTAGTTCTATGACACATTCATATTTTCTTAATTACTTTACTAATTTTTTTTCTCTCTGGCATTTGGACAACAACTTCTAGCCTACCAACTATGATAAAAAAATAGATTGTTTTTTCGCTCATGTATCTTCCTGAAACCTAAAAGATACATTATTCAATAGAAATTTTGTGAAAATAAATGGGGGGGGGGGGGGAATGATCAAAATGTTGTACAGGAGATGTATTACATGTTTTCATTAAACTCAAGGATGTACTGTATTGTACAGCTTATAATGTATGACATTTTATTTGTACAACTATTTGTTGTAGCACCTTGCGTGACCTTTTTTGTCAGAAAGTGCACTATAATAATAATATCTATATCATTATTATATTACTTACCAAAAGACCCAAAATATATATCTTTTTAATACCGCATTGGCAGTTTAAGAGAGTGATCATCGAGGTTCTCAACAAACTTGGTTTTTATCATTCAGCTACACTCACCACATCAAAGTCTGCCATTGTATCTACCGACATCCTGAACTCTCGTTAGATAAATTCTTGACCAATTTCTCGAAGAAGTCAGCGTTTTTGTAATGTAAATGGAAGGTAAGGAAATAGCCATCGCTGGAGTATCAAATTTTTATTTTTTTAGCCCACTTATAGGACCATTAGTATCCTTTTTTGTGTAGGAAAAAATATTAAGACATCCTCTATTGGCCTCTTCCATATTCTTTGTATTGTTTATATATTTGCTTATATGTATAATGTATTGTTAAATGTATTTTTTATGAGATTCTAAAAAATCAGCAAATTAGAGACAATTGGTGACACCTAGTAAATAGCAGTAAGAAACAATCAAACAATCATGGTAGAGAGTGACCAACAGGGTTCTCAACAAGCGATTTTTCATCATCCATCTGCACTCACCATATCAAAGTCTGTCATTGTATCTCCCCTGCCATTCCGCTCATCATCCGAATCACTGTCCAGCTCAGGACCAATGTAGTTCCCAAACTCATCATACAGATCTGCATCCATGGTGGCTTGCTGGCTGGTGGGCTAGATGCTGGAGGAGTAATAATAATAATAATATTAATATTCCGCTTATACAGTGCGAGTCAAAAAAAGGTTTACACCTAGAAAATTGCTAATTATTTTAAAAATCATCTATGAACAGTAAATTAGTATACATCAGGGCCTGACCTTTACTTTTTTTTTAGGGAGCCAGCCGGGCTCCTCAAGCACTTTTTCAGGGAGCCCGCAGGGGTTTCAGGGAGCCCAAGTTTATCACATTTTTTTTGTGGTCATAATAATGGTCATTAACTATTAAAAAATTAAAACACACCGTCACGATACCTTTTTTTATAATCATCAGCGCCGGGACCATGGAGGGGTGTATTATTAAGTGTAAATGTGACCATGAGGATTAACTGACTGTACTGAAGAATTAATCTTACAACTATTATGAAGCCCTTTGGCTACAGTAACAGTCTAACATTGGACTTTAGGTTTTATCAGAATGAGATATAGTCACTCTTCCTCGCTCCGTCTGTTTCAATATGTTCAGTCAATCATCCATGCAATCTTCATTATTGCTCAACAGATTGAGCAAACGATAATATCATATTCAGAGAGGAAAGTAACTGACAAAAACAACTTTGGAAAAGATGTTTAACCACGAGGAACATAACTTTTTTTTCAGAATCTTCCCAAAATATGATCATTTCATCCTTGCTCAATCTGTTTCAACGCATTTTTCAGTTTCCACTCAAATGGACACTCATCTTTGCTCAACCTATTTCAAAATAATAAATTCTCACTCAATGAATTTATTAAATTAAAAAAACTTAGCAGCATCTTCACCTCATCAAGAATTACACATTTGGAAACTTTTGGTGCAATAATAAGTCCAAATCACATCAAAGTTATAAGAAAAGTATTGTTCTTTTTTTTTTAATGCAACATGTAGACCAAGAGGCAGACATACTAGCTAGTCTCAGCAAAACAGTATCAGCCTTAATTCGACGTGACTCACTGTTTTCATGAATGAAATCTTGCAAATAAAAGCTCAGTCGTAATAGCAGACGAAACGTGATTGAAATAGTCAAATACTTTCTTTTTTTTTTAATAAATCAAATGACGTATTACTATATGACAGCAAACCCATGAGAGGCTAAATTACTTTCAGTTTACAATAAAAACATTTTGTAAAATACATAAACTGTAACACACAACAGTTTATAGTAGTACACAAACCTTGCGAAAACATATGAAAGAAATAATAAATTCATTTATTGATTGCCGTTAAGTTAGTCCAACGACATTCAAGTCAAACTTTTTTATTCCATATTTTATTCTTTTCAGTCCCTTTGACCGTTTATACACGCCGTTTTAACGATTAGCCACGAATCTCCCTAATTCTTACATATGTTCACAAAACAACAATCGACCCCTTTTTACACACGCCTTTGAAGTTTGTAGTTCGTAAAATTATGTTCAAACAATAATCAAGTCCATCCAGGTACGCACGCTGCAGAATAAGCACTCACGATCACAAACGCACATGTATCACAAACACGAGTCGACGTAAACATACACTCAGCTCTGGCAACGCAGCGACCACGTGCGTTTGTCTTAGTGTGTACATTCTCTGAGTGCACCGACATACAATGCAGAATGTATTGCGCACTCGTTACGAGTGCGGAGATATAACGTTATCATGCATGGCATTCCTGCACTGATCTCGATGTGTTTTCTTTTGCAACTCATTATTCGCGCTGGAGTTGAGCCAAGTGTGCCTTGGAATGCCTAGCGCATATTTCATGATTTTGACTGCGGAATTTGGGTTTTTAGATGGATTAAATCATGGATTAAAGTGCTGGTAAGAAACAGCATTTTTCGTGGCTGATACTAGAAAAACTTAGGGAGCCAGCCGGGCTCCTCAAGCACTTTTTCAGGGAGCCCGCAGGGGTTTCAGGGAGCCAATGGCCACCGGGCTCCCGATTAAGTTGAGCCCTGTACATATCATGAAAGAGTGTTTTATCCCGAATCTTTTATTATCATTTTGTGTGGTACATGTGTATGTGTTCAAGCTTGGATGAACAGGAGGCTCTGTTTGCGAGAGTGCAAAAATCGACTTGCGCCAAAGTTGCTTATGTGATGTTTGAATAAAACACTTGGGATTTGGGTAATAATTCGGTCTTTGCAGATCCAAATAACATCTCTAACATATTTAATCATGCCACACATATCAAAAATCAAATATCAAACATCAAACAACATTTTTGCGTATGTGTGTGTGTGTGTGTGACTTTGCTTCTGCAAAAAGCATAGCAATGCGTTTCATTCGGTACATTCAATCCATTCTCTCACTCCGCTAATCTCAACATAATACATACTGTAGGCATCACTCTGGCGCAAGTCGATTTTTGCACTCTCGCAAACAATGCCTCCTGTTTATACAAGCGTGGACACATTCCACACAAAAATGATACCAAATGATTTGGGATAAAACACTCTTTCATAATATGTATACTAATCTACTGTTCATAGATGATTTTTAAAATAATTAGCAATTTTCTAGGTGTAAACTTTTTTTTTACTCACACGGTATAGCGGTTAATACAAATGTCTCTAAGCGCTTTACAGATATACTATTACCCCAGTCATTGGATTCAGTGCTTGCCTGCACACACTTTGTGCACAATCTCCACTCCCTGGGGAGCATTCCAGCCAGGCATTACTTGATGCTCAAAAACTGTTTGACCAACAACGACGGTCGCATCCTACCGGGTACCCATTTAACAACTGGGTGGAGAGTAGCAAGTGCAGGTTAATATCTTGGCAAAGGATATTTGTGCCATGTCGGAATTCGAACCCTCCACCTTCGCATCTCCCGTCAAACGCCTGAAACCAATTGACCACGACACTCCCAGTACCAAAGAAACCAAAGTAATTCCTGAATTAAGCTGCAGATCAACAGACTTAAAATGTCATTTTAGGGACAATTTTGGATGCAATAGAGGAAAGAAGTTTCAAACAGTTGTTACAAACAACAGTGACACAGGGGCCAGTTTCTCGAAACCGTCATAAGTCTAACTTCTTGACTAAATCAGCGTTAGTGAGCTACTTGTCCGCAACGTGTTTCACGAAGCCCTCTTTGCCAAGTTCAAAGACAGCATCCTAACTAAGTAGTTATGATGCTTCAGACCCGTCATATCCTTGTCAAAATTTGTTAGTCGATGGGCAGCGCCATCACATGCCATTTGTTGGGTAAACTACATGTTTGGTTGGCAAAAAAAGGATAAGAAATCCTCCAACTATGATCTTTCTACACATTCACTTAAACAGGGAGTTATCGTTTTTTATATTTGAAAATCTTATGAAAATATACCACGTTTATATCCAAGGATTTTCCCACTTAATGAAATTGATTACACATGTTTATTTCCACATTGTAATATCCTTGAAGGGATGGGTTTTCTGCCACAGCAGGCAAGCCATAGTCAGAAGTGTATTCTCTAGTTTTCAGACCCATATTAATTTTGAGATAAACTCTATCTTCAAATGTGTAAACTGAATTGTTTAAAAATGTGTTTTAACGCTTTGAATGTTGAATTTTTGTCATTTTAATAATGTGCAAATGTATAAACTATAAAATGAAAATGTCTGGGAGTACCCATCACAAAAACATAACTGATTCACTCATGAAATAAAATACTCACAAATACATTTAACAAGTAATTATATGGTATAATCTACACAAATTTTGAAGTATATTGCATTTCTTATTCCCTGGTACCATTTTCATTTTTTTTCTTCATTCCTAGTTGAGTTATTCATTTAAATAATTGCACTTTTCCTGAAATTCCCTTTTTTTTAATCCAGAGAATTGCGACTAAGGCTATGTCATGGCTCCTCTTCTCGCCGATAGTATCGATTTCACAAGATGTCTATTTAGTATAACTCTTTGTGAAATGGTTTAGGAAGATAAGAGACATCTCAATAGATGGCGGATAAAGTTTATGACTGTCTTGTCGTTGGTTTCAAGTAAGGGGCCCCTGCTCTCTAAGTTGATTGTGCGAGGAAGTATGATGATCTAATCAAGATCTTGTCATCATTTACTTACACAGATGTAATACGTCCTAATGTGAATTAATTACATGAATTTAAATGAGGATCTGAGATTACAGTCGCTAACTTCACGCACTTACATGTACATGTATGTGCACCCCTTCGTCGGTACGGTATGCAATTGTAATTGTGCAGCAGTTTGCCGTGAAACCTTTGAAAAAGTGTATTATCAGTAGGGACTAGGTCTGAGTCATCACGGGTTTTGCCGAACCCGGGTTTGACTTGAAAATTTCGGACGGGGACCGGGTACCCGAAATTTTCACCACTGCACTGACACTAAAAATCGTGTGCATGCAGCGGCGGGAGTTAGACTAAGTTGCTGTTCTAATAATGCGACGGAAAGGACAGTTACTGCTTTCAAAACAATAAAATAATCAATTGAATTAAATTAAGATGCTTTAAAAAATAAATAGATATCGTTTCAGTTGACGGTAGGTGTTTTCATCGCTCTAAAATTGAGGCTGCAAGAAAGGAATCACGCTTCGTGGTACCGATCGAGTGCGTTCAGAAACGGAAGTGGAAATAGATCTATGACCCACTGAAGACAGAGCAAGAAAGTGCCACACAGAAGACTAAAATGTTGATCAGACTATTGCAATTAAATCGTAATATTCAAGGCATTAATTTAATTGTCAAATTATATCCACAATATAATGATTTACCCTTGATAGTTTGAGGAAGGAAAATAAATTAAAGCTCTTGAAATAACATCGAAGTGCCTTTCGTTCGTTCTAAAAATGCATGTATAACGGCAAGCAGAAGTTACGAGTCAAGCTTGATATGCATGTTTACATCCCTACACCGTCATCCGACCTGATCGGAACAATAAGCATTAAACCGATTAAAAAACATCACTTAAGACTTTGAGGGACTCCAATTCAACAAAATTATCGTAAAATATTTATTTGCTTTGACAAATAATATGATAGATATTCATATTATCTTACAGAAATAATGATATTTCATGAGCTACGTACTCGAAATCGAGTTCAGCTAGCCATCAATTTGAAATGAGACGTAGTTGTCATGCAGTAGACTGTAGAGGGCAGTATGCAGCAGAGAGAGGAAAAAAGCGCGGGCCTGAGATCACGTGATAGTCACGTGACTATTACGTGATTTTTTTTTTCCCTCTCTGCGAGCTGCCGTATTCTGTCTACTGCGCTGCAAGCATGACAACTCGATATCGAGTACGTAGCTCATGAAATATCATTATTTCTGTAAGATATTATGAATATCTATAGTATTATTTGTCAAAGCAAATAACTATTTTACGGTAATTTTGTTGAATTGGAGTCCCTCAAAGTCTTACGTGGTGTTTTAATCGGTTTAATGCTTATTGTTCCGATCAGGTCGGATGACGGTGTAGGGATGTAAACATGCATATCAAGCTTGACTCGTAACTTCTGATTGCCGTTATACACGCATTTTTAAAACGAACGAAAGGCACTTCGATGTTATTTCAAGAGCTTTAATTTATTTTCCTTCATCAAACTATCAAGGGTAAACCATTATATTGTGGATATAATTTGACAATTAAATAATGCCTTTAGTATTACGATTTAATTGCAATAGTCTGATCAACATTTTAGTCTTCTGTGTCGCACTTTCTCGCTCTGTCTTCAGTGGGTCATAGATCTATTTCCACTTCCGTTTCTGAACGCACTCGATCGGTACCACGAAGCGTGATTCCTTTCTTGCAGCCTCAATTTTAGAGCGATAAAAACATCTACCGTCAACTGAAACAATATCCATTTCAACGAAAAAAATACACGGTGGCGACGGGCGATTCGCCCCTTAAACCTCTGAAATCGCCACGGTAAAAATCAAGACGAGGGCGAAAAAAAATCAATATATCTTGAAAAATCGCCCCCGCCATGAATTGATATTCCCTAGGAGTTAATAAATCAATTTATTGATGTGTCTGAGTGAAATCTCCGTTCCAACTACCAACTCCAAAACTAGAAACTTCCATCAACATTTTAAAAGTTTTGTGAGTTGCAGCGGATCGGCGGTCGTACCTACTGTAGCTAGATCTACGGCGGTATCCGCCTGCCTGCGCCTAAGCTCCCGGCGGCCGGACAGGCCACCGGCACCGATGTAGTTTCGTGCACAGCATGAATGCATACGTAGTTCGCACACGTTCACAATACACAGAAACCTACTAGCTCAGCTCCAGCGCGCGCCCGCACGCTCCTAGTATGAAGCAAATAAGTATTTGCGAGTGACGAGAGCTGAACTGCTAGCGACCAAATTGGTACGTAATATGTTTATTTAGTCTTTTTTCTGGCCCTAATTTTTATCATGGACAATGCAATCCCATTAAAAAAAATGTTATTCCGTCTAAAATTGTGTTATTTATAAGTTAAAACCATTAAATGCGAGTATATTTTTACTGTTGTCCCACATACTGATATATTTGTTATCACGAAACGTGCAAAATCAATGCCGGATTTTTTTTCTGTAAAATCGGTATAAAGCAAGTTTCGTACACAGAAATTGAATTTTGTTATAAAAAAACCGTAAATAAATATATAAAGGATGTTCCTACTCCTCAGAATTTTTCTTACAACTGTTTAATTAAATTAAATTATTTATATACGATCGATGCCAGGCCAATTGTCATGAGTGATGACATCAATTTCTGTCTACGAAATGAAACTAGCTTTGGCTTGGCCTTTAGAATTAGAGTCTATAAAAAAAAAAAAAGGCCATGATTTTGCATGTTTCGGCATAACAAATACATCCATCGGTATGTAGGACAACAGTAAACATATTTACTCACATTTAATGGTTATAAATGTTATAAATAACACAATTTTAAAGGGAGTTAGATCTAGTCTACATTTTTTTTTAATGGGATTGCATTGTCCATGATAACAACTAAATTTGGGACAGAAAAAAAGACTAAATAACATATTACCTACCAATTTGGTTGCTAGTAGTATGATGGCTAAGGAAAAACACAACTTATTGTTACAGCTTACAATATGGCTTTAAGGAAGTAGCCCCTTGGTTTTTTTTAGGCAATGGGGAAAAGTAGCCCCCATAACAAAAATTAATTCCTAGCCCGCGTGTCAGTGATAATATTTTCTTAGGATATGAAAAACGAAGTACAGTTAAACAAAACAATCCTTTTGACAAGTTTTAGTTACATGTATATGTAAATCATAAAGCCACACGTTTAACACAAAGTGAATAAATCCTGGGTATCTGAATGTCTGCAATACTCTACATGACATATGTACGCTACAATAATTGTATCTATATTTGCCTTTGCTTGGAATTTAATTAGGTAAAACCGTGTTTAATAAAAAATACAACCTTTAAAAAAAAAAAGCCCCCCTGAGCTCCAAAATAGCCACCGCAAAATAATTAAGGGGGGCTATTTTTTTAAGGGAAAATCTGAAAAGAGCCCTCGTAAAAAAAAAAGTAATTTTTTGGTTGATCCATTTATTTCTAAAGCATATTTATTTGATTATATTGAAATATAAGTTTGTGAATTGCATATTTTTAGTTCTATATTTCAAAATATCAGTGTGAAATTTAATTTTGAAAAACCCGAAAACCAAAAACCGGGTTTCAGCTCGACGGTCGGGGCCCGGGCGGGGACCCGTTTCGACTCAGGCCTAGGGACGCTGGTCCGAGTATGAGGATTGTCCGCATAAGCGAGGTCTGTGAGGAAATCCTCGTAAACACGGACCAGTTGCGTCCTTAAAAATAAGGAACGTCTTCATTATTTATTGCAGCCGCTTTTTTTCTGCGGCACTCTGCTGGTTTTGGGTTCCCGATCCGTGCGCTGGTAGTGGTAGTAATAAAATACCCCAAGTTCACTGTCAACTTTTATTGGTTGTCCGTCTTCCCCAGGATTATTCGCTCATAACGTGAAAGTCTCTGTACAAAGTGAACATGAAAGTCTGTGTACAAAGTGAATGTGAAAATATATCGCCGTTGAATTGGCATTGCAATACAACTCCCGTACGTCATACGTTACACAATATGCAATTCATGGGACTAGGCCTACACTTTACCTGGGAAGCAAGGTGCCATATCCCCTCTTTTTCACGACCGGTAAGATACAACAAATATTTAAAACATCAAATTATTCCATTATTTACAAATAAACATTTCAATATGATGAAGTAACTCACCCAATCCTGATTTAAATGATGCTATCTGAGACAAGAGAAACTGCCGAAGTCCGTTGCGATTCGTTTACAAAACGCCAGCAGTGAACATGCGTTGTGTATGCAGTCTAAGTATCAGCGCCATGAAATCCTAGTCTACAACTTATGATTAAATCATCTAGAAACCGAATTCGTATAGCTAGAAAAAATTGTTTCCTATTATAAAATAGTAATAATTTGTAATTTGATACTTCTTGGAAGAATATAAAACGATTTATCAGTTTATCATTATTTCTATTTTTCATGCTCACATTAAAAAGAGTCTTAATGAATAGACTAGGCAATTCTTAGTTTTGCTAGTTTTGATTCAGACAGAAAACTGAGATTTCCATTTGAAATTTATACTTATTTCTCGTATTTCTTTATTTTGTCTTTTTAAGCAACAGTGTACAACAGGAACCAAATATGCTGACACATGTGATCAAAAAATGATTAATACTGAAAAGGGTAATGGAATGACACATAAAACAATATCTCAACATGAAAAAGTTGCTTATCAAAATACAATATATTTACAAGCGGTGAAGCGGGATTACAAGTAATTATTGAAATTCCATGTGTCCATGAGAGATTTTCTCTCGATAGCCGAGTGTCATAATAACCTGTAATATGGAGAATCATAAATAATTGGTTTACCGCAGATATGCTAGATCCAAATAATAAAAATAGGCCGAACGTACCTTTAAAAAAAAAAATGGCACTCATGCTATATGAAGATAACATCTCTAAAGTTCAACAAACACTCCAACAGAACCTATATCAAGCTGCCCAATCATTACCAGAATTGGGGTTTATTAATAGCCTGGCTTATATCAATAAAGCAGATTTTATTGTTGAGAAATATTAAGTCATTCCATCGCAACTGAAAGTCTTCAAAGCACGAAAGGCACTCATCAAGAAATTAACTAGTAAAAAAAATAGTAATTAAGGGCATGCAATACCCTCTATAATGTTGCTAGGTTTTGCCTTTAGAAATAATATCACTTACACCACATTACAGTTATAAGCATCTTCATCGTTTATCATCATCTTCTTAATTTATCATCATCACCATCATCATCACACAGAGGATATCACCAAAAGCAATCCATACCAGCATCATAATCATCCATATTATCACAACCATTCACGTACATTTTGATACCAGGGGTGACTAACAATGCTATTGAAACTGCCTTACAAGAAATAGGTTGATTTTTGTTTGTAAGACTTTGCTATCGTGTTTCGAGCTTTATATTTTCTCCCCAAATTCGAGGGCCTAGTGTCCCTTTATAGAAGATCGAAGAGCGCCATCTAGAGCAAAACTCGATAGAGGCCGATGCGTAGAGGCATGCATGTTTCTAAAAGTAGCCACAATCCTAACAAGGGAGGTGAAACTATCCTCCCTTTCTTGATGCACACGGCACTCTATATGTAAAAAAAAAAATATCGCCACATGGTGTATCTCAGCTACACCATGTGGCGATATTTTTTTTTAGGAACGTGTCTTTTAAGACTGATTAAGTAATACCTACTATGAATAGATTCCCCCCCCCCCCCTAGTACCTGGCCGCTTTTCTGCGGGAGGGGAGGGCTCACAATTTTCTTGGTCATCCCCCCCCCCCCCGGTGGGGTCACTCCCCCGCAGAGGGTGACACGTATGCCCGTTACCACATATGCATATAACCCCTTTTTGCGGTCAATTTCAAGGACATTTTGTGAAATTTAACCCCCTTTTTTACGTTAAAACAAAGACAAAATAGTCCTTTGGAATACCCCTATTTATAAGAGTGCAAGTACACTTTCGCAAATTTACCCCTATTTTACCATATTTCAAGGACAAGACTCGACTCCGAGAATTTTTCTTCCCGGTTTTCTCTTTTCCCTTTTCCTGACCCCTATTTATCAATTTCGAGGACACCTGTGCACCCCTATTTTCTATATTTTCTAAGAAATTGAAATAGACGGATATAAAATCATACGCCATGATCGATCCTCTGGCTCTGGAGGTGGTGTATGTTTCTATATCAGAAATGATATTGCATTTAATATTATGGATGCTATAAGTACTGGAGATACGGAATCCCTGTGGATAAATTTGCTTATACCAAGATCAAAACCAATTGTTGTTGGTGTTCTGTATCGACCTCCGAAAAACAATTTGTTTATCGAGAAATTGTCCAATATTCTTGATACATTAAAGAAGGATGACGAAATAATTCTTTTAGGAGACATGAATATTTGTCTTCTTCGCAAATCGCTACTGGCTAAAAATATATTGACTTGTTGAGTCTTCATGGGTTTAGTCAACTCATTAAAGAGGCAACACGCGTTACACCTACATGTTCTTCTCTATTGGATCATGTTGGTTGTACCAAAGAAAATAAAATAAGTCAAAGTGGTGTCATTGATCTAGGTATTAGCGACCATTATTTTACTTTCTGTACACGGAAAAATGTTAGACTGGCTATAGGTCATCACAGGACTAATGATATCAGATCCATGAAAAATATACAGAAGAGTCTTTCAATCTTCAACTATCTGTTGTTGATTGGTCACGAATAACTGACTGTACAGATGTAAATGAGGCATGGTCAATATTTCAACATGTTTTTATCTCAAATTTGAATATGATAGCGCCACTGAAACGGATAAGAATAAAACAAAGATCAGAAACTTGGGTGACTAAAGATATTCTTTCCCTAATTCAAGAGAGAAATATAGTATACAAAAAATGGAGGAAAAGAGCAAAAGATGAGAAGCTCTATAAAAGATACAGAGTATTAAGAAATATGGTCCAAAGAGAGGTGAAAAAGGCTAAACTCGATTACTTACAAAACAAGATAGAAGAAAATAAACAAGATTCGAAAAAACTTTGGCAGAATCTAAAAAGCTTAGGATTGAAAAATAAGAAGCGAAAAGAACAAGAATCTGTCATTAAAATTGATGGGGAATTATGTCATGATAAGATGGCCATCGCTGATGAATTCAATTCTCATTTCACAAATGTGGCTGCCAAATTAGTAGACAAACTCCCCCCTTCCAAAGACTTTTTCAGCGCAGACAATGATTGTATTCGTGACTTTTACGAAAGAAAAGGTGTACATGAAAACAGCTTCGAGTTATTACCAATCAGTGAACAATTTGTTTTCAAAGAGTTACGTAAGTTGAATGTATCAAAAAGTACTGGGTTAGACTTGATTCCAGATAAATTTCTAAAAGATGGTGCGAAGGTTTTATTTAAGCCTCTAAGTTACTTAATGAACCTATCTATCTTGACGAGTACTTTTCCAGAAGATATGAAAATAGCAAAAGTGACTCCACTTTATAAAAAGAAAGATAAAACTGATGTTAGCAACTATAGACCTATTAGTGTTTTAAGCGTAGCATCAAAGATTCTAGAAAAATCGGTCTGTGTTCAAATTGAAAGATAATTCAAAGAAAATGATATAATTTATGAATTTCAATCTGGTTTTCGACATGATTATTCGACTGAAACATGTCTAATTCATTTGACTGATTATTTGAGGAGAGAAACTTCCCAAGGGCGCTTTGTTGGTATGGTGCTCCTTGATCTGCAGAAAGCTTTTGATACAGTTAATCATTGCGTCTTATTGAAGAAGTTACAACTAATGGGTTTTGCTAAGGCAAGTTTAGATTGGTTCAGATCCTACTTATCTAATCGGCACCAAGTAGTGGCCATTCATGATATTCGTTCCAAACTAATGCCTATAACATGCGGTGTTCCTCAGGGAAGCATTTTAGGCCCAATTCTATTTTCAAGTTATATAAATGATATGTGTATTTGTATAAAAGACTTCAAACTATTATTGTACGCAGATGACAGCGTACTACTCTATTCAAATCCTGATCCTAAATATATTGAGGAAAAGCTCAGTGAACAGCTGTCTACGTGTGTCGATTGGATGACTGATAATAAGCTTTCTTTACACTTGGGAAAAACAGAAAGCATTTTATTTTGTTCTAAAAGTAGTTCTAAAAAGTCATTTGAATTCAAAGTGACACACAATAATCAAGCAATCAAGAGAAAAGAGTCTGTGAAGTATTTAGGCATTGAGTTGGCTAGCGCAATTTCATTTTCATTTTTAGTAGAATCAGTTGTAAAAAAAGCAAATTCTCGTCTGAAATTTTTGTACAGATATCAAAGTTGTATGGATTTAAAAGCAAGACGTACACTCTGTTTTGCTCTTATTCAATGTTTATTTGACTATGCTAACCCTGCATGGTATAGTAACATAAACAAGTCAGATCAAAAGAAGTTGAAGATTATACAGAACAAAATGGTGAGATTTATCAACTGTTCTGGTCCAAGAACTCATGTTGGCTACAGCGAACTTTCTAAAGCTGGTTTTCTTGAAGTCGACCAAAGATCAAAACAACTCGCATTGCATCACGTGCATAAAATATATCATACTAGGTCGAATCATTATATTCGATCCAACTTCGATCTTGTTACTGACGTACATGATTATAATACAAGAAATAGACGATTCAACTTTAACTTACCAGAAAGAGTAGGTAGTATTGGAAATTCGTTTTATTACAATGCCATAAAACATTGGAATTCCCTTCCCAATGGTGTAAAAGAAATAGGAAACTATGATCATTTTAAGAGGAAATTAAAGGAATACCTAATACTTGACAGTCAGAGAAGAGAAGTGAATGACATGTTATATGATTGAAATTTTTATTCTTCTGTCGGTTCATACCTTTTCATGTTGTATATACTTATGTTTTCGTACGTTATAGAAATTCTACAAATTCATCATTATTTTCCTCTTCTTCCTTCTCCTCTTTTTCTTCTTCTCCTTCTTCTTCTCCTTCTTGTACTTAATATCATTTCTATCATCAGTTTAATGTTGTTATTATTATTATTATCTTTAATAAGTAGTTCTTTTAATTTTCTTATCTGTCTGTAAATATTACTATTTTAACTTATTAATTTTATACATGTTTGTAAGGGACCCCACTGGAAATAAGCTCTCGAGCTTTCGTGGGTTATCCTGTTCAATCTGACTTATGTTTGATCTGTTATTATTGTATATTGTTGTATGTTGGAAGCTTGTCGAATAAAAATCAATCAATATTTCGAGGAATATTTTGTCCGCGGACATTGCTTGAAATTGACCCTTTTTCCGCGATTTTGGTAACGGTCATCATGCGGTCCGGAAGTCACATTTGAGTCCGTCAAACTACTCCAGCTCCCTAAATTTGTGCCAGGGATTTCTAGCGACTTTGTTATCCCTGTTTTTTCCTCTCAATAATGGGTAGGACTCATGGGCGCCCTATAGATCTTCCATTGCTCATAGGCCTACAGATGCATGTACATGTATACATTTTGTCTTTTCCCCAAAACCTCCGAAACAATCAATTTAAATGAATTACTCTAATCAGGTAGGCTATTCATTTTCATGGGTAAGGTTGGAAAACGGGAAAATTAATATTTACTATACTACCACAATTTATTTCAATTAGTCAAATAATGATATTTTAAGCAAAAAGTCCTCTCCCTTTAAATCTTAATTGCCTTCTTTAACTTACAATAAAAATCGACCATCGACATTCATCTCTCTCTTTTCAACACACACACACTACACACCACCCAGGGGCGTCGCCAAAGGGGGGGGTGTGGGGGTGCGACACCCCCACACCTGTCAGGATATTGTCGGTAAAATTGCGCTGCCGTCGGGAAAAAAGAGAAAAATGGGAGGGAAAAAAAAGAGAGGGAAAGGGAAAGAAAAGGAAAAAAAAAGAAAGAAAGGAAAAGGAAGGAAAGAAACGAAAAGAAACGTAAGAAAAGAGAAGAGAGAAAGAGAAAGAAGAAAAAGAGGGAGAAGAGGAAAGAAAGAAAAAGAAAGAAAAGAAAGAAAAAAAGCTACCGCGCTTCGCGCGGGAGGGGGGAGGGGTAGTGAGTTCAGACGAGGATTAAGAGTCGAGAACGGTACAACGAATCATCTTCTTTCTCTAATAATTTAATGAAATGTGAAAGCTTCTTCGCTTCGCGGGGGATGGGCGAAATTGTATTCAGACAAGGATTAAGAGAAATTATTTAATGAAACGTCAAAGCTTACTCGCTGCTTTACGCGGTAGGGGATAATTGAATCCAGACATGGATTAAGAGTCGAAAACAGTACAACGAACCGTCTTCTTTCTCCAATTATTTAATAAAATGTCGAAAGCTTCCCCTCATCGCGCGGAAGGGGGGGAACTGAATTCAGACAAGGATTAAGAGTAATAATTAAATGAAACGTCAAAACTTACGCGCTTCGTGCGGTAGGTTATGGATTAAGAGTTGAAAACGGTCCAACGAATCGTCTTCTTTCTCTTATAATTTAATGAAACGTCAAAGCTACCGCGCTTTGCGCTGGAGGGGGGAGTGATTTCAGACGAGGATTAAGAGTCGAAAACGGTACAACGAATCGTCTTCTTTCTCTTATAATTTAATGAAACGTGAAAGCTTCCGCGCTTCGCGGGGGATGGGCGAAATTGTATTCAGACAAGGATTAAGAGAAGTTATTAAATGAAACGTCAAAGCTTACACGCTTCGCGCGGTAGGGGATAATTGAATCCAGACATGGATTAAGAGTCGAAAACAGTACAACGAATCGTCTTCTTTCTCCAATTATTTAATAAACGTCAAAAGCTTCCCCGTATCGTGCGGAAGGGGGGGGGGATTTAATTCAAACTAGGATTAAGGGTCGAAAACGGTTCAACGAATCGTCTTCTTTCTCTAAAAATAAAATGAAACGTGAAAGGGTGAAACTGAAGTCGGAAAAGGATTTAGAGGCTAGAAAGGTTCAACGAAAAGTTTGTTTTCTCTTATTATTAAATGAAACGTGAAAAGGAGGCGGAAACTGAATTCAGACGATTGATTAAGAGTAGAGAACGGTACGACGAATCGTCTTCTTTCTCTACTAAATTAATGAAATGTCAAAGCCACGCGCTTCGCGCGGAATGGGGGGGGGGGAACTGAAAAATAATTTAGCTCCTGGCCACGGGTTTACAGGGTTAAATTTGTAGACATTGGCATTAATACATTTTGGCGGTATTTGGTCGCCATTTCAGTCGGTAATTGGTGGCTAGTTTTGACGGTAATCGGTGGCCTCTGCAACCCCCCCCCCCCCCCCCCCCACTACTGAAAAAGGTCTAGCGACGCCCCTGCTACCAGCATAACAATGATCAGTCATGGATAGGGAGATATTAATTACCAGGATGTTTAACCCTCGAGGAGTTTTTATTTCAACTTGAGTGTAACGCGTCTCCATGTATCCGACGTATCGGGAAAGAATCATTGAAACCTAATGTTTCAAATGAAAACTAAATGAGCAGTCACAAAAGTGTGATGAAAAAAGAGTCGAAAACAGTACAACAAATCGTCTTCTTTCTCCAATTATTTAATGAAACGTCAAAAGCTTCCCCGCATCGTGCGGAAGGGGGGGGGGGGTGAAACTGAATTCAAACTAGGATTAAGAGTCGAATACGGTTCAACGTATCGTCTTCTTTCTCTAAAAATAAAAGGAAACGTGAAGGGGTGAAACTGCATTCAGACAAGGATTTAGAGGCGAAAAAGGTACAACGAATTGTTTTCTTTCTCTAATAATTAAATGAAACGTTAAAGGGAGGCGGAAACTGAATTTAGACGATGAATTAAGAGTCAAGAACGGTACGACGAATCGTCTTCTTTCTCTAATATATTATAGAAATGTCAAAGGGAAAAGGGAAAACTGATTTCAGACAAGGATTAAGAGTCGAGAACGGTACAACGAATCGTCTTCTTTCTCTAATAAATTAATGAAATGTCAGAGGGAGGGGGGAAACTGAATTCAGACAAGGATTAAGAGTCAAGAACGGTACAACGAATCGTCTTCTTTCTCTAATAAATTAATGAAATGTCAGAGGGAGGGGGGAAACTGAATTCAGACAAGGATTAAGAGTCGAGAACGGTACAACGAATCGTCTTCTTTATCTAATAATTTAATGAAAGGTCAAAGCTACCGCGCTTCGCGCGGGAGGGGGGGGGGGAGTGAATTCAGACGAGGATTAAGAGTCGAGAACGGTACAACGAATCATCTTCTTTCTCTTATAATTTAATGAAATGTGAAAGCTTCTTCGCTTCGCGGGGGATGGGCGAAAATGTATTCAGACAAGGATTAAGAGAAATTATTTGATGAAACGTCAAAGTTTACGCGCTTCGTGAGGTAGGTTATAATTGTATTCAGAAATGGATTAAGAGTCGAAAACGGTCCAACGAATTGTCTTCTTTCTCTAATAATTTAATTAAACCTCAAAGCTACCGCGCCTAGCGCGGGAGGGGGGGGGGTGATTTCAGACGAGGATTAAGAGTCGAAAACGGTACAACGAATCGTCTTCTTTCTCTTATAATTTAACGAAACGTGAAAGCTTCCGCGCTTCGCGGGGATGGGCGAAATTGTATTCAGACAAGGATTAAGAGAAACTATTAAATGAAACGTCAAAGCTTACTCGCTTCGCGCGGAAGGGGATAATTGAATCCAGACATGGATTAAGAGTCGAAAACAGTACAACGAATCGTCTTCTTTCTCCAATTATTTAATAAAACGTCAAAAGCTTCCCCGCATCGTGCGGAAGGGGG
This sequence comes from Strongylocentrotus droebachiensis, assembly GCA_035222895.1. Lineage (NCBI taxonomy): Eukaryota > Metazoa > Echinodermata > Echinoidea > Camarodonta > Strongylocentrotidae > Strongylocentrotus > Strongylocentrotus droebachiensis. The sequence continues at coordinate 40,633 of JAVYIG010003778.1, read as the reverse complement.
GGAATTTAATTCAAACTAGGATTAAGGGTCGAAAACGGTTCAACGAATCGTCTTCTTTCTCTAAAAATAAAATGAAACGTGAAAGGGTGAAACTGAAGTCGGAAAAGGATTTAGAGGCTAGAAAGGTACAACGAAAAGTTTTTTTTCTCTAATAATTAAATGAAACGTGAAAGGGAGGCGGAAACTGAATTCAGACAATTGATTAAGAGTAGAGAACGGTACGACGAATCGTCTTCTTTCTCTACTAAATTAATGAAAAGTCAAAGGGAGGGGGGAAACTGAATTCAGACAAGGATTAAGAGTCGAGAACGATACAACGAATCGTCTTCTTTCTCTACTAAATTAATGAAAAGTCAAAGGGAGGGGGAAACTGAATTCAGACAAGGATTAAGAGTCGAGAACGATACAACGAATCGTCTTCTTTCTCTACTAAATTAATGAAAAGTCAAAGGGAGGGGGGAAACTGAATTCAGACAAGGATTAAGAGTCGAGAACGGTACAACGAATCGTCTACTTTCTCTACTAAATTAATGGAATGTCAAAGCCCCCGCGCTTCGTGCGGAATGGGGGGGGGGGGACTGAAAGATAATTTAACTCCTGGCCACCGGTTTATAGGGTTAAATTTGTAGACATTGGCATTAATACATTTTGTCGGTATTTGGTCGCCATTTCAGTCGGTAATTGGTGGCTAGTTTTGACGGTAATCGGTGGCCTCTATAACCCCCCCCCCCCCCACTACTGAAAAAGGTCTAGCGACGCCCCTGCTACCAGCATAACAATGATCAGTCATGGATAGGGAGATATTAATTACCAGGATTTTAACCCTCGAGGAGTTTTATTTCAACTAGACTTGTCACGCGTGTCCATGTATCCGACGTATCGGGAAAGAATCTTTGAAACCTAATGTTTCAAATGAAAACTAAATGAGCAGTCACAAAAGTGTAATGAAAAATGAAGATTTTCATCACAAAACGAGTCGAGCGTCATTTTTGAAAATCTCAAAGTAATACCACCTTCGTAAAATACAAACAAGAATGCCTTTCACTTGATACCCCGCTAATTCCATATTCCATATAAAGGAATTATTTTGAAATTATTATAACAATTATCAAAACAAATCTTGTTATTTTCTTTATATTTTAGTAATTTCAATCGAAAATACTTCAACTTGAAAAATGTAGAGATACAATGTAATGCATTTTGAGACGAAACTTTTAAGATGTTTCTCGTCTATGTCATACTCTTTACATGTACCAATTCATACATTAAGAATTAACCATAACAATGATATAAATCCATCTAAATATCATTAGAAATTATTCTTTAAAATGCATTGGTAAAAAAACAATTCAAACGATCATTATGAGGGGTAACAAGCCCCCCCCCCCCCCCCCCACCACCAAAAAACAAACAAACTCAGTGTTACTTTGGGTACGCGTATGTTCCCTCTCTTTGAATCACCTCCCTATCTCCGGCGCGTATACGTCAATTAGGGCCGGACTTTGTTGCTGAGATTTTTAGAACACGAATGGGGCCATGCCCATGCGTTATGGTTCAAGGCATGGCCACACAGAGGACTTTTTCTGTTGGGGATCGGGGCAAAATACAATGAATTATTGATAAACTGAATTCAGATAAGGATTCAGAGGCGAGAAAGGTACAACGAATAGTCTTCTTTCTCTAATAATTAGTGTAAAGTCTAATGGAAGGGGAACTGAATTCAGACAAGGATTGTGTGCAGGGGCGTCGCCAAAGGGGGGGGGGTGTGGGGGGGTGCGACACCCCCCCCCCCCCCACCTGTCAGGATATTGTCGGTAAAATTGCGCTGCCGTCGGGAAAAAAGAGAAAAGGGGGAGGGAAAAAAAGAGAGGGAAAGGGAAAGAAAAGGAAAAAGAAAAGGAAAAGAAAAGAAAGAAAGAAAAAGGAAGGAAAGAAACGAAAAGAAACGAAAGAAAAGAGAAGAGAGAGAGAGAAAGAAGAAAAAGAGGGAGGAGAGGAAAGAAAGGAAAAGAAAGAAAAGAAAGAAAAAAAGAGGAAAAAATTGTAAAAGGGAAACAAAAAAAAACGGGGTTGAAAGAGAGGAGAGAGACAGGAGAGATAAGAGCCTGAGAGAGGAGGAGTGGGAGTAAAAGAGAGAAGGGGGTTGTTGGGTGGAGTCGTCTCGTCGAGGAAGCAAGAAAGACACGGGTAAATATGTTGCTATGTCGGGTCAGCTGTGTCGGTATTCTTGCTCGATCCTGGTGTAGTATATCAATGCAGAAGTTTGAAGTCGGTGAGATGTATATTGTCGGTCGGCTGACAAGTTTTTTTCCCTACAAACTGTGACTTTTTATCCGCTGTGACGACTTCAAGAGTGACTACTACTACAATACTTGTATTTTCTCGAAGTTTCACTTTTTCCTATAATATCAGCTAAAGAAATCAGAGGTTTAAAATTTTTGGGGAAACTAAATTCAAACAAGGTTTAAGAGTCAACAACGGTACGACGAATCGTCTTCTTTCTCTATATTGTAATGAAACGCCAAAAAAAAATCCGCGCTTCGTGCGGAAGGGGAAATATGAATTCAGACAATTAGGGCTTATTAAGAGTCGAAAACGGTACAACGAATCATCTTCTTTCTCTAATAATTCAATGAAACGTCAAACAAATTTGCGCTTCGCGCGGGAGGGGGAAGCTTTATTCAGACAAGGATTAAGAGTCGAGCACGGTTCAACGAATCGTCTACTTTCTCTAATAATTTAATGAAACGTCAAAACCTCCGAACTTCGCGCGGAAGGGGGACAACTAAATTCAGATAAGGATTAAGAGTCGAAAACAGTACACCAAATAGGGCTTATTAAGAGTCGAAAACGGTACAAACGAATCGTCTTCTTTTTCTAATAATTTAATGAAACGTCAAAGCTTCCGCGCTTCGCGTAGAAGGGGAAACTGAATTCAGATGAATAGGGAGTAATAAGAGTCGAAAACGGTACGACGAATCGTCTTCCTTTCTCTATATTGTGATGAAACGCCAAAAATTCCGCGCTTCGCGCGAAGGGAGAAAACTTCATTTAGACGAGTCGAGAACGGTACAACGAATCGTCTTCTTTCTCTAATAATTTAATGAAACGTCAAAACTTCCGCGCTTCGCGCGGGAGGGGGAGAAACTGAATTCAGGCAAGGCTTAACAGTAGAGAACGGTACAGCAAATCGTCTTCTTTTCATAATAATTTAATGAAACGTTAAAGCATTCGCGCTTCACGCGGGAGGGAGGGGGGAAACTTCATTAATACAAGGATTAACAGTCGAGAAAGGTACAATAAATCGTCTTCTTTTCCTAATAATTTAGAGGCCTATTACCCACACCCCCTAATGAGCGCTCTTTAAGTGATTCGCTTGCTCACTACCGCCCTCCCTAAAATAAGATCCTAGCTCCGCGCCTGCATTAAAATATATCAGCTATGATGCTGACTAAGTTGACGAAATAATTCGTATATTTATGTCGTCGAGGAAAATGACCATTTGCGCATATGCAAGTACTATAGATAGTCCATAGGAAAAACAATTTAGCCTTCGGCCCCGGGTTTATAGGGTTAAATTTGTAGATATTGGACATTTAATTTTGTCGGTAATTGGTCGCGTTTTTTTGTCGGTAATCATTGGCCTCTACACCCCCCCCCCCCTCACTGAAAAAGGTCTAGCGACGCCCCTGACACCACCGTGACACATAATCACACCGCCCCCCCCCCCCACACCCACACACACACTCTCTCTACTAACTTTTGTATTTTGGTTTTCTTTCTTTTCCCCCCCCCTCTCTCTCTCTCTCTCTCTCTCTCTCTCTACCTTTTCTCTTTTTTTTGCGCACTCACTTCTAAACCATTCACTTGAAATAGCAGATTACAGGGACGTTCAAATCGATGTTTTATTTTCTGACATTTTAATTCAGAACATTCATAAGAGCATGTACATGTAGCTTTAATAGCATAGGCCTCTGCATGTTTATTTCAGTATTTATAGCAATCAATCATTAAAGATAAGCATGAGTTCTGGTAATGATATAGAAAAATTAATTCTCACATAATCCAAGAAAACTTACATTGCATGTTCAAGACAACAAATAAATGACATTGGTTGAAAATGTATGGGGGCCGAGTAATGAGCATAAAAAGATAAGGAAATCAAGGTAAGTAGATGTGCAAATGGGAGTTGTGGTTTTTTATCGAATATGATTTCCAGCAAGTTTTTGTGGGTTATCTTTTATTCTACTGATTCAAACAATCGATCTACTGCAGGAAAAATAATCCAGAATAAATCAGAGCAATTTCCTCTCAAAATACGATTTCCATACCAGAGCTCAAGATTATCTTTAACAACGTCATAAGACAGACGACAGACACTACAGCATCAAACATGTTGACCATTGTACATGAGACTGCGAGTAAACTAGAGATGGGGAATTCCCTTTCATCGTGTCTGGCTATGCAGTCATGTACCCCCATCGAAACTGAAAACCATAAGCGAGAACAAAGGAAACAATCATGACGATCAATATTGACTACAATCTTTGCTTTTTCAGTTGGCCTACATCGTACTTTCGTTTCCCTTTGCATTGAATTTAATTCTCATCCTCTCATATCTTACAGCGAAAAGGTGAGGGAGCGAGAATTCCATAACTCAATCAACATAATTATGTAAAAGAGGGAGAAATAGAGATAATTATAGAAAGATATGAAGTCAAAGAGTTACACAAAATAATGCCCTAAAAGGAAAGGGAATTACGTGGGAAAAATCATAGGTCGGAAGGGGTAGACTGAGAAAGAGGAAAAATAGACAGACAGAGAGAGGGACAGAAAAACAGATAGCGAGCGAAAACTTATTATAACTAAAAAGAGAAGGAGATGGACAAAAGATAAAAGAGCGGGAAAGAAGAGGAAAGACAGATAAGAAGATAGGGAGAGGTGAGAGGAGTGTGTGGGAGAGCTATGAACGAATGCTATACACAACGAGAGACAGAGAGAGAAAGAAAGAGACATAATTTTAGAGAAGAGTATGAAACATAATTAATTATAGATAAAACAGTAAGAGATGGACAAAAGGTAAAGAGCGGGAAAGAGAAGGAAAGTGGAGAGACAGATAAGAAGACAGGGAGAGGTGAGAGGAGTGTGTGACAGACCTATGGACGAATGCTATACAAGAGAGGTAAAAGGGGGACAGAAAGAGAGGGGGAGAGGGAGCAAAAAGCAAGATGTTGAAACATTATTCATTGTATACACATGTTTGAGAAACTGATTTACCTTTTTGTTTATACAGTTAACACTTAGTTATTCATACCCCTTGTAAATTCGATTTTTTTTTTGTGTGTATTTCGTAACTCAAGAATAAAAGGTGGACTGGTTGAATTAGGGCCTTTGTTTAATACTTTAAGAGGAAGCTATAATTTTTATGTAACATTCTCAAGAAAATAGATCGAGTCAAATTTATTGTTCACACACTTGAAAAATTATAACATATATCCATGATGTATGCTGCATTTTCATTTGTTTATGTATATTCTTTTTTGGGGGGTTGGTTGGTTAGTTTGGCCGTTTTACCTAACTGCTAAGAAAGCATGTGCTTGTGCTTGCAAGGGGACCGACATCATCCTTTAAGTCCTCTCCGTGGGACTTGGTTATGAGGAATAATGCCTTACCGAAGGGCAGTAGCGCATATAGACTTAGATTCGAGCCCGGGATATCCCAGGTACGAGACCATCGCTTTACCACTAAGCCTGGGGGATACTCAGATTTGGTTTGGACGGGGTGTGCCGCTCAAGTATCGAAACCCCTACCCATTATTAGGGGGCATTTTTCTCGAAAAAGACCCATTCACAATTTTGGGGTGTTTTTCAGATGTTTGCCTGATATTTTTTGCAAATTTGGAAAAAACGGAACCATTTTAATGGTATTTTTGTTAAAAATGGGACCCATGTTGAGGGATTTTTTGTGAAAAAGTGACCCGTTAGAGCGGCACACCCGTATGTCCTAATATGTGAGACCCCCCGTGACCAGTGAGCCATCTCCTCTTATTCTATCTGGATTTTTACTGTTATTCGATTGTCTTGTAAATATAATCAATCAAAACTGAAATGAAAGGTTAATCACTTCTGTTGCTGTCAGAAGTAAGACAGGACTAACAATGCCGAGGGCCCTACTTACATACATCAATGCGATAGCACATGCAATCAAACAATGACAATGTTTAAATCTTCATATACTTAAAGATAAAGTTGAGTTCTGGTCATGCGATTGCATTGTAAAAGAAACGTTGTGGAATAGATCAGAACAGGTATCTAGCATAAGTATTTGTGTGTACTGCAAGATTCTGGAATCATCAAAATGATAAGAAATTTTGCCCAGTCTTGGTAAAGTTACAGCACCGTACGCAGAAAGATGTATTTGGGACTACAAGAACATGTGGCATTAAAATCCGTTCCGATTTGTATGATGTTATAATAAATATGCCATATTCAGAATATTTAGAGTAATAAGGCATTTGAAGAGCCATGCTTTTCAGGGAACATTTTTTATCTGATGTTCTTCCACACTTGCATTATACAATGACAACGCTTACAAATAATTTTTCACCTCTTCCCATGCAGAGCTCAACCTTCTCTTTAAAGCCCCAGTCCCATATAAAGCCGGACCAGCACGGACGAGCACGGACCACTCCGGACCATCCCGGACCATGGTCTGGGGTGATCCGGGATGGTCCGGGATGTTTTGTTAAAAAAATCGCAACCGCCGACCGTCTCCCCGGACCCAACACGGTACCACTACGGACCGCCCCGGACATAGCCCCGGCAGCAGTACAGATCATTCCAGACCCAGCACGGAGCCGCCACGGACCGTCCCGGACCACCCCGGTGCCAACACGGTGCCAACACGGATGACACCGGACCATCCCGGTGCCAACACGGATCATCCCGTGCTGGTCCAGGGTGATCCGTGTCGCCACCGTGCTGGGTCCGGGATCATCCGTAGGGGCGCCGGGGTGATCCGGGGTCAATAACTCACTCCCGGACTGCCACGGATCAACACGGACCGCCCCGGCGCCACTACGGATGACCCCGGACCCAGCACGGTGGCTACACGGATCACCCCGGATCAAACTATTGTCCCGGACCGTCCCGGACCACCCCGGCAGTTTTTGACCGTCAAAAACATCCGGGGTCGACTCCCGGACCGCCCAGGACCATCCAGGACCACCCCGGTGCCAACACGGTGTCAACACGGACCGAATCCCGGATCACCCCGGATGGGGTCCGGGATGGTCCGGGACGGTCCGGGACGTATATGGGACTGTAGCTTAAGGTCTCGGAAATAATAGTCTCAAGTGACCATTTCTACACTCAGTCATAATATAATGAAAGGCTTACGTAAATTCCAATAATCCTTTTCATTTCCTGTATTAAGCATATAAACTTTAAAAACAATTCAGCCATATAGTTGTTAATGAACACGATATAAGTACCCCGTATTATCCACATCTCAAACAATTCCAAAACAAATTATAAGCACATAATAGTTACCTTAACACAATAATACTGTGAATTATCCTTCAAAATTCCTTCATTATCCTATGCCATTTTTTTTCTATTTCATCTGGGACCCGTTTCACAAAGCCTTTTTTTCGATGACAAATGACAAAAATCAGTGACAAATCTGCTGGTAACCAATCAAAATTAGGGATTTGACTAGCTTATAACAAAATATTCATTTGTCACTGGTGACAAGTTTTGTGAAATGGGGCCTTGGTCATTCTATGTACTACTAGTGCAAACTATTACTAGTCCATTACGGAATTACTTTAAAACATAAGGTTGTGGACTGGTCATGCAATCGGCTATTTTCGTAATATAACCAGATTTATGCATTTTCCTTTGTGAAGCGCCTTGATACGAATTATTGCATTCACACGTTACAGATAAATGTAACTCAATAGTGAACAACATAATTGCATACATTAGTTGTTGCTACATGTAATATAAGTAGGCCAAACATATAGCTGGTCTACCTAACAAAAAGTAATATATATGCAATTTCCATTCTGACTATTGAAATGCAATTATTCGTAAGTGGTGAATAAAATAATTCGTATCGGGGCACCTAAGTATAGATTTGGTTACATTACAGAAATTGCGATAGAAATTGACGTAACTTTATGCTAGGAGAAAGCATCTGGTTTAAACAAAAAGAATTTCCGGTTGTTAAGATCACTTTTCGTCCAGAAACGCAACCTCTTATTAATTATTATAATTCTTTAAGAAATTGTCTTATACAAGAATGGAAAAATATTATCAAAAATATTATGTCAATGTACTATCACTTTTTTCTGTAAATATGCAAGTCTACAGCCGGTTGCTTTTTGTATGTGACTAAAGTAAATACACACACTAAGCAACTCACCACCACATGATTTCACTTATTTACACAGAACATTTATAAATAGCATTAAAACAAGTACAAATACTTCTCTGAGCCCAGCAAAGACTTGATAATATTCATATAAATACAGCACTCCTTCCAACTTATAGCGCCAGCGCTTTCGGAAGGATATATCTATATACAAAATGTACACTTTTCCCTAATCATTGTAGCTCTTTTTATTACACTACTTTAATTTATGCTAATCTAATGGAAAGTCAGACCTCATGATGGAAAGGAGTGTCATTGAGACAATAATTGTGGGAAGAATTGTGGGAAGAATTGTGGGACGATCATCCGTAAGATCATTTCCTTGTCTAAGGGAACGTATCAAGTTCAGCCAATGATGACTCTGGATTTGGCCGAGTTCACATTGGATGCTTTGAACCTCCTGCAGCTTTGAATCTAACTTGTCAGTCTCGCATTCAGTCAGGACCAGGGGCAGGACGTACGGTCCATCTCTCTTGAAGCCCACGCGAAAGGCCTCGCGCAGGACAGCCCTAGACTCCCCATCCTGCACATAGTGTGGTGACAGGACGATGACGCAACGGTGACTTTCCCGAAGAAATGACCGTATGTTCTCGGTCTGGTCAGCCCCAACTTCAAAGTCCCGCTGCTCGGTGCATCCACGTAACTTGTACTCCGTCTCTAGCTTGCTCAGAAGAGCCAGACACCATATGCGATCTCTCTCGTTGAAGGACAAAAAGAAGTCGTACTTCTTCTGTCCTGGTGGGATTGGTCCCCGGTAAGGCATTGGGTTATGGCGCGTCCGACCGGTCGCGGAAGCCACCCAGAAGTCAGCAGCGATAAGAATACGCACATGATCACGGAGGGCGCTTCTACTGTAATGCTCGAAGTCGTCACTGAAACTGTCTCCGTTTGTATCAAGAGGCGTTGCAATGAGCTTCTGTCGATGTTCCTCCGCAATACGCCGTAGATAAGCCGCATCCTCGACTTGATCTTCCCCAATGCACTGAGCCCATCGGCGGTAGGTCTCCAGGACATCGAAGTAGTCATCCTGATCGCTATCACACGCTTTCTTGAATTTTGCCACGGCGTGTCTCTTCTCACCGAGTAGGAAATGGACGCGGCCCAAATCAGAGAAATCAGCGTGAACTCTTAGCTCTTGCTGGGCACTTTCAAAGTCTGCCTTTGCCTTGAGCAATAGATCTGTTCTCGACCTGATTCCAAATTGGGCCACAATGTCTTGATCGGTAAGTCTTTGGTCTTCAAACATTGACAGATAGAGCACACCGCGATTTCGATGGCCAAACCAAGACTTCAGCCTTTGGAGAGAACGGTCAAGGAGGCCTTTCGCTTCCGAGTAACGCCTTAATTTCACGTATTCTGCACCGACTCTGCGTGTTGTTATCTCATGGGTATCGTCTATCGATAGTCCTTTTAGGTAACATTCACCTGCATTCATGTGTCGAACGTCAGGGTCATTCGGGAATACTCTGGCTAAAGTCCGTTGGTCAGGGTCGTGATTTAGCAGTATTCCGATAAACACCCAGGAAAGTGAGAGATACGCCGTTGATCTACTTATCTGTATGACGTCGTAAAATAACCGAACAGCCTTCTCAAAGCCCGATTTAATCTTCCGTTGCATGACGTCAGAGATGCCCTCACCCATAACCTTCCGAAGGTAAAGCATTTGGACGTCCCTTCTGTAGAGCGCCAGGGCGTGATCAAAGAACCATTCTGCTTTTCCTGGTGTTTGTTGACAGTATCTTCCCAATGTTGCCGCTCGTTCCACGTACGCCATATACCTGAAGCACCGTTTGTTTTGTTCAAAGTAGCGTATCGCATGCGCTCGGTCCGCGTAGGCCCTTGCTCTTTGCGGATACCCTCGACAATACCCAGAGTTCTCCCCACATTGCAGAAAGATGGCGCGTAATCTCCTTGAGAATGGTCGGCTCTCCCTGATCCGATGCTGCCCAACAAGCATGTGAACCATATTAGCCAGTGCGTTGATATTGACGGGATCACAATCGAGCACGATTTGAAAGAAAGCCTCTGCCTTTTCCTCGTCGCCGAGCTTGTACTCGATAAACCCTTGCAAGTTTCGGACAGCGGTGAAGTACGTCGGACGTTCGGAGTAGTCCCATGTCTCACCCGCAAGGACTCCCTGGTTAGTCGCCAGAGTCAACCCATCGATCTTCTGGAGCTCTTTCCATTCTAGATGACATCCAAACTCCTTGATCTGGAGGGATATGTTATCTTCCTCCTCGGTCACGAATACATCGTCCTCCATCTAGCTGTCGGGACACGTCTAGTTGCAGTTCTGAAGAGCGTCGATTAATTGTCTCACTTTGTTTGAACTCTCGATAATCTGCATACTCTAGATGGTTTCGTGCTATCCAATGGATGAACTGTGTTTCCATTCTGTCATGTTTTCAGTCGCATGAAGTAGTGATGTGATGATCGAGTTCGTTGACTCCGATGAGCATGAATAGAGTGATGTCGCAGCATCCCTCAGCGGCCAACCTGTAGAGTTCAGAAGAAAACAAAAACAAAATTCATGTAGTACAGTGTTATTGCATAAAGATAAAACAACAACAAAACAATTCATGTATTAGTTGCATACAAATATTTTTAAAATATTAGTATTATAAAAACGACGTGTCAGCAAGGTGTCCAGGGTCTGAGTTAATAATTCGGTAGGTGTAGACATTGATCACGGAGCAATAATATTGTCAGTGGAGCAAGTGTCGTACAGCCGCCAGCAACCATAGATAATTCTAATTATACAGTGCGTCCCAGAAAAAACGAAACCGAGAATTATCGATGTTTTATCCTAACTTAATCACAATTATAATTAATAAATGACACATATTTGGAAAGCTTAATTAGATCTTCCTTTGATGAAACTCGTATGATGCATTTTTCACGCATGAGTAAGTTAAAACAATTTGAAGAGAGGGTACCAAAAATCATTTGGCGGGCGGTATCTGACTTTCAAAGAGAGAATCTCATTTCTAGAAAGTTCATTTTTTGCGACTTTTAGTGATGTTTAGCGACAATTAGCAACAATAGAGCGAATGTTTGCGAAAGGCAGTTGGCGACTATATATTAGTGACTGTAAGCAAAAAGTTCTTACAAAGATATAGCAAATATTGGCAAATCCTTTGCCACTATTTGTGAATGTTTGGGAACTTTTGCTAACTCCTGCTACTCAATGGGTCGGTTTTATGGGAACCATTATGGTCACGTGGTCGCTAGCATTGGCGAATCAAAAAGAACTTCAGCGACACCGTCTTACAACCATTTGCAAAGGCTGACGACTGTTTTACAAACGCTTGCAACTGTTTGAGGAAAGATAAATTTCTTTGCGACGAGAAAAACTGTTTGCGAACTTTTTTGCAACCTTTTACGAACCTTTTGCAACATTTTACGTACCCTGGCGAAACCCCAAATTCGCTAAGTTTGAAAGCATTCCCTGCTCAGTGAGATAATGGGCACATGAATTACATTACACAAGACCTGTCGATCGTAGAAGCAAAGTCCACTCTCTCTGTGAGTACACACCTGTTTTGGGGTAGACACCCGAATGGTGTTAAATTGCCCATGAAAATCCACTTTGTCAGATAATTTCTAATTTACTTTGTATCTCAATCGTTTGAGAAAGCGCTGTGCAGTTTCCTGTCCAATGTTATCTTTCTCTATTTATGTTCTATATGACACGTCAGTCCTTCCGCCCATTCCCCCTCTCTTTCTTTCTCTCTTTAAAATGTACACGTACTTGAATCTGCCTTGCCTTCCTCATTAGGGACTTTTAGATTTGCGTGGACTTATACGTGTGACGTCCATTCAAGGCAGTGCATTAAAAGGACGTCGACCGTAGCAATCCCCATTGTCTTCGTGCGAATCTAAAAGTCCCTATTCACTCCCGTTAGACAGCCATTTAACATTTTCCTCCATTTCCTCTCCTTCTTTCTCATTGCTCTTTACCATGTTGACACATAGTCACGTAGCTTACATTATATTGACACATGCCCTGATAACCATGCAACTAATGTAAATTATACATATTGTATTCCATATTTAAAGACGGATTTCAAATAATAAGCTATTTTTGTAATGTAATCAGATTTAATGCACAAATCATTGTTAAATGCATCGGTGCAAACTATTTCATTCAGTGCACCTGTTACGAATAATTTCAATAGTCAGAATGGGAATTGAATTACACGTACATTTCGTGTTGTTAGGTACATGTAGTTAGGACAAGCCATAATGTTTTTCATAGCAGGCAATAATTTAAGTAATTCGCATTATGACATTTGCAATATTCATAACAGGTTAATGAAATGATTTTTGGCATGAGACTTAACAAAGATCTATGAATTTTAACGAAAATGGGCAAGACAATAATCAATCTTGTGTTTTGAATATATCTCGTCTATCCATGTACTGATGTCTCCCATATTTTGTTATGTTGTAGCTGAAACTTTACTCTTCAAAATGTACTAGACTCAATTTGTGATCAGAAGACGAAATCGTGTTCGAAATTCCGATTTAAGGTGAAGACTGCTAATTCTGCCATTATGGCTTTTATGTGTGAACAGTACCATTTCACATAATTAGATGTGAACGAGCCTTTATCCACTTGCATAAACTTACTCTGGCAAGGTGTAAACACAGTACCCACGTTCTTTATAAATGTGAACACAACCTTTCTTCTACGAGAAAGACTCTGTGACCTCGCACTGATTAGCTACGAATAAATAGAAAATGTATTTACCATTTTACATGGAAAGAACATAAATTGATTTAGCAGCCCGCCCCCACCCCCCCCCCCTTCCCAGCTGCTATCTTATTTCTTTCACTTACCTCCTTACTCTCAATTGTATATAAATATATAATTTTTATGTGTGTGTTATTTCTGTTGTCAATCTTTATGTAAATCGATCATATTATATTTGTATTATTGTTATTTGAATGTTTTGTATTTGATTTATCAATAAATGCAGAAATATCTGCTAAAAAATATCAGCAGATCAATGGTGAGGTACAGTGGCGGCGATCCCGGAGGGCGGGGTGACACGTTTCCCCCTTAGGGGGGTCGTCCCCCCCCCCCAAACAAAAAGGGGAAATTGTAAAAGTGCCCCAAAATACTGACAAAAGACTGAACACACTTCAACATGTACGAGTGAATATTGTAGAAAAGTAAAGTGTGAAAAAAGTATATTGCTTGTTTTTATACTATAAAGTTTTACTAAGGAATGTAATTGTTTAATACAACCAAACTTCAAAAACCTGTGAGGGAGTAGTCACTTCCGTCACCTTTACCCCACTCGTTCACTATGCCCCCCCCCCCCCATAAAATAAAAAACACGTGGTTTATCCGGGGGTTTATTTCTAATTCGATACCAGTGATTTACAAATGTTGCTGAAATGGCATTATTTTTCCCTGAGCTTCCGGGGCTCTGCCTCCTGGACCCCGGCCTGGTTGCTCATCTGACCGTAATTAAATGCCTAAAATCCCTGAGCTTCTGGGGGCTCTACCCCCTGGATCCCACGCCACTTTATGCTCTACTTGCTTCGCTCCACCTGATCGCAAATACTTTAGCCCCCCACCCCTTCCGACTTTGAAAAACGTTCCGCAGGGCCTGTATTTAACATGTAAGAGTGGTGATGATGCGGATTTTTTCTCCCCCCCCAATGTTTTTGCTCATTACGTCACTGCTCCCTCGCATTTTGTCCACCCCCCCCCCCCTCCCCCGGTCATGAAAAGAAATCGCCCCCCTGATCAGGTACAATAAATTATTTAGCTTAGTAATATTAGTTATTTAAGAAGGGGACAAAAACGTGTGATATGATGTGTTGAATAATCGAGGTTGAGACACACGGGCCCGAATTCACAAAGCAAGGTCTGAGCTCAAACCTTGCTTTGTGAATTCGGGCCACGGTGTGTCTCAACCTCGATTATTCACCCATGCAGATATGACAGAAAGAAGTTTCTATTTATGTTATGCAGTGGACCAAGAGCACAGAGAGCATTTTCTTTCATCAGGGAAACAATACTTTCCCTCTCTTCTTCTTCTGCCAGGAAAAGTACAGTCCACCCGTGTATCACGTGCTATTAGGCAGGTCTGGTGTTGTGAATGTACAGTGCACATTTAAAACTTCTACAATATTCTATGCGCAGCTAAAAATAAATCATCGTTCCCTTCTAACGAAGAAGGACGTCTTGTACCTCTTGCTTAAAAGGTTCAGTGGAGGCACAGTTGACAAATCCAGCAGGTAGCAAGTTCAAAAGCATGATGGAATCAGGGAATAATGACTTTTGGTATACGAGAGTCCTTGCAAAATATGGTAATTGGAATTGCTGGCTATGTCCACGGTTGGATAGTTATTTTGGAGTTTAAAGGGAACCTAGAGCAAGGAATTAATGCTGTCACTATTCTTCCTGTCAATTTATTGTACAGTTATGAATATATTCATGTATTAAGAGTAAAACTATAACATCTAACTCCAAATGATTCAAACAATCATTTCGTGGAGGATTTATTTAAAGACCAAAACTCCCATTGAGGTTTCTACATGACTGTGTTAAAGGTAAAGACCACTAGACCAGTTATGGTCATGCGATTGCATTGTGAAAGAAACGTTGTGGAATCGATCAGAAAAGGTTGATCATCTAGCATCTAGCATCTAGCATCTGCAAGGTTCTGGAATCATCAAAATGATAAGAAATTTGGCCCATTCTTCGTAAAGTTACAAGCACTATACACAGAAAGATGTATATGGGACTACCCTATATCTCTCACAGTCAAATAGATATAATAATTTACCAAATATATCAATTAGTAGGCGGTTTCCCGGCAATTTTTTTATCATCATGTATTAGTCAAAACATATTCTTTCACATGATTGGTAATGAAAGCTTCCATTTCATTTTTTGAAATTGGGGCGTTTCCAATACTGGTCTTTACCTTTAATATTATGTCTCGGTCAAATCGGCATGTCACCTATTCGTCTCCTTGACGAATTCAATGTCTAGTTATTATCA
Source organism: Strongylocentrotus droebachiensis (assembly GCA_035222895.1). Taxonomy (NCBI): domain Eukaryota; kingdom Metazoa; phylum Echinodermata; class Echinoidea; order Camarodonta; family Strongylocentrotidae; genus Strongylocentrotus; species Strongylocentrotus droebachiensis. The sequence goes on along the minus strand of JAVYIG010003778.1, from coordinate 25,173 downwards.
TTATTATTGCAATGGTCTACCTCAATTTTCTAATTACTTCCATCACTGAAGAAAAATAAAACCATCCAACATGAGGGTATTTGTATACGACCAACTTTCAGGGCAATATAATTATATGTTTTGCCCAATCGCGATCACCTTATAGGGACATAATATATTGAGCAAGAATCATCCAAGTTGGTCTGTCCTACATTGGGCAGACGCATCATTACCTTCATCATTTTTCGCCCAATAAGAAGAAGGAGTAGAGGGAGAAGGTGAAGGAGAAGAAGAATGGTGAAGAAGAAGAAGAATGGTGAAGAAGAAGAATGGTGAAGAAGAAGAAGAATGATGAAGAAGAAGAAGAATGATGAAGAAGAAGAAGAAGAACGATGAAGAAGAAGAATGGTGAAGAAGAAGAAGAACGATGAAGAAGAAGAAGAAGAATGGTGAAGAAGAAGAAGAATGGTGAAGAAGAATGATGAAGAAGAAGAAGAATGATGAAGAAGAAGAAGAAGACAGAAAAGAAGAAAAAGGAAAATGAGAAGACGACGATGAACAAGAAGAAAAAAATAGAAGACGAAGTACACGAAGAGGAAGCAGAAGAAGGAAACTAAATATAACGTAATCTAACACCTCTAAGTATCTATTTATGTCCTCACTATACAGTACAACAACGCGACAAGGGATACTGTTATGTTTCTGATTCAACGCCGCTATCTGATTTAAATGATTTAATTTTATATCAACTTGATAGTGCAGTGTTACAGTTGTTTTAACTAGGCTTTTAACTCTTATTTGATGTGGATATGTTATAGATAACGAAGAGATCTTACAGCAACATCCTGGTTTCCGAAGTAATTTTGTTTCACATCTCCCGTTGGTTGCCTAATCATTTTGCTCAGATGAAGATTGTGATGTTCAGAGCCTCAGACACACTTACATAATGATACAGATCTGCGACTACTAGTACATGGGGAATTAAAACCATATGTAATTCAGCTAGCGCTGCACTTTTGACCGCGGAGTAGGCTGTTTCAAAGTTATTTCAACGTCGTTTCGTTAAACCAACGTCAAAATATTTACCACCCCAAACCCTGATGGGAATAGAAATATGTTTTATGAAATCATCTGGTTCAGTATATTAGTAGGCCTACTGCCAGTATTCCTCGTAGAAGTAGGCGCACATCATGTTCACTTGGCCGCTCTTTCGAAGCGAAGGACCGTACACGAAATAATATTTTACTTACTTTACTTACTTTAATACACGATGTTGTATAGGTCTAAGCCTGTTCATCGATCCAAGATTCTTCCATGATTACTGCTACTTAATTGTGGAGGGAGGAGGTTGTGTAATAACATGAGACACACCTAGACCGGCTCATACAAAAGGCTTGTATTCTTTGACAAGTGACTTTATTTTCGTGCATTTTAAACCTAATGTTGAGCTCTGGTATTGGAATCATAATTGTTATGATAGAAAATTGCTATAATTCATTCTGGATTGTTTATCCTGCAGTAGATTGGTTGTTTGAACCAGTGATAAAAACCACAACTCCTATTTAAAGTGCACATTAATAGTGACCCACCCCCTGTTTATGGCCCATTCCCAGATCATCACTCAGCCACTAAACATTATACCAAATTATTGTTTGGCACAAAATTGTCATTTATTTCTTATCTTGAACATTCAGTGTAAGTTTCGTTGGCTATAATACCAGCACCAGAGAGATGAGACGTTAATTATTGTCTCACCTATAGCTCCAGCTGCCAGAACTCAAGTTAATCTTTCACTGAAATCACTATCGGAAAAGTCTTGAATTATTCTATTACACGGGAGTAAACTATAACAAAGTCACGTACCTTTTGAACACTCAGCTAGCTAGATCGACCTCCTGTAATGCAACATCGTTACAAATAATCCAATAGTATTTCTCTGCACAATAAAACCATGCATTGTCTTTCACAGAGCTGGACCGTTGTCGTTTTGGTGTACATGTACTCGCAATTTGTACTCCGCTGTCGCTCCCACTCAAAACCACGCTCAGTGCTCGTAGAAATGTATCTGAATTACTGAATGTTACGGTTCAGTAATGATTAACAAGCCGAAGGCAAACTTATGAATATGATATTGATCCCTTTGATTGTTGCATCAACTCACATGTGAGTTCCGGTGCATGTGGATGACACGAACCGTTGGATGAGCAAGTCAGTTACTAGTTACGGAGAAGATCCGGTGATGAAGTGGAAAAGGAGAGAGTTCCAGGCGGGCGTTATATATTTACCTTGCTATTATATAATAGGCCTATTTGCGAACACAAGCGGTGATTATTGTCAAGGTTTGGTCAGGCGAGGCCGAGTTTGTCATTTTGACAGCTCTCTGATCACTGCTGATGCATCAAAGGTGCGAATTTATACAGTTCAGCCATACATTATGAAGAGTACATTTGAATATTCAATTTAAACGATGTCTATTGAATACATCCAGTTAGCATTTAAAATCAAATCGCAAAGTGATTTGCAACGCTAATGGATTATTGCTCTGTTTTGTGCTCAAAATGTCCTGTAGAGCCCGAAGTGAAGTCTAAAACCCAGTTTGTAAATCACATGTCACAAATCACAAGCACTACATAACATTTAAGCAATAGACAAAGAATCCGGCATAACCATGAAGCAGCGTAATTCTATAGACACGACTGTTACTGATGCATGGCCTGGAGTCATCCCTGATATACGAGTTCCTGGTGCGTTATAAGGCCTGATATCTTTCTAAAATTCGGTGTTGTATGAAGTAGGCCTACTTGACTTGTATCCATTGCAATTACAGCTTAATCCGAAAATCGTAGCAAAATCTTGATTGCAAACCTTTTGGAAATCCCCGTGAAGCACTCGATCGAAAATAGACTCCGGCAAATCAATCAGCGAAATAATAATGGATTCGTCGGACCATTCATAATCATCTGTTCCTGCTTGGCAATTAGATGGCAACTGAGATGACAAGGAAAATATGTACCTCTTGCTGAATGATGCAAAAGTGGTGCAAAAGTTGAGTCGCTACGATCATGGAAAGCTGTATAATTCCGCGATGACGCAAAAGACGGTTTTGTTTGCTTCCGGTAAATCCGACTCTTGTTAAAAATCGTGTAGGTACACGTCTTGCTAAAAAAGTGGATGAGTATGTTAAAAGCAAACTGTTTCAGGTTTTAGATCTAGAATCGTTAGTTTCCTCCTTCTCAATCGTGCAACCGATGTGTGGGGTGAAATCAGTCGGAAGCATCATTCCGCGCGCTCCTGCTTAATGGTATCGCTGAATATTGTCTACGTACGTCATAACGCCTGAAACAGCGCGAACTTGATCCCACCCAAACATAACAGTCCATCTCTTTTTAGAGAATGGTTTGAAGTAAACAAAAGGCTCGAGGCTATTATGTATACGTTGCACATTTCGAGGGGGGGGGGGGGTGGCTCTGAGCGAATGTGCATTGTGTGTGTATACTATACTGAATGATATAGGATCCCATAATGCATATTGCTCATGAAATTGGAATGATAAAATGTTTTTTCCTCTTCCTTAAGTGATCGTGATAATATGATTAATTTTATTGATCAATATAAAGAGTCTTAGAGAGAATGATACTAAAGCTCAGAGGAGGCACACAATATAATTCTATCAAGAATAAACCAGTGCCTCACTCATTTCATGAAAAGACATATTCCAAGAGTTTATAGGCAAAAGTGTTTTTTCTGTCGCAAATTATGCGCATGTGTAATGAGCAATATAAGTTATTTAATGTAAAGTATGTAACCTGCATCGCTTTATCACACGATCCTTGCTAGGAACCATGATTTCCTTATAAAGGCATTATCAATTAATAGCAAATAACTTGAAAATCTTGTTAGGTAAATTATATATACATCATCAATTTTTTGATAAGAAAAACCTTTTTCAAGTTGTATTGATTAGTGTCTGGTTTGACTTAATTCTTTTGGTCGAGTGTATAATACATTTTATATTACTGTATTCATTCTCTAATTAAAAACATTGCGATTCAGGATTCGTGTATTAGATAGGTGTTCTAGATTAGGCATAATTTTTGTGGTTTGTGTATGATCAGGGTAACGTGCCTTTTGTTCGATGTTCGGAATTCAGTTAGTGTATGATTCTGAGAGTGGAACAATAGCAACCATTGGTGCACATAATATAGCGATATTGACTCCCGCATTGACTATGGCGCAATCCAGGGAAGGCGCAAACAGTTCGGGGAATCCCCGTATCCCATGCCTGATGACATCATCCCTGGGCGTGGGTAGTACGTTCACATACCTCGATCACAACAGAAGGGTCACATGGCAAAAATCCACTCCGCATCGAACGATTATTCGCCGTTTGTCGTTCTCATAAACGTGATTAGGGTGGATTATGGGGAATGTAGAGCAAAACATAATACATGTAGATATAGATAGGGATTAAATTTGAAATGACGAGGACACTGCATGCATCGATTATGATATAGGACGTATAGGAGGGTAATGTTTTCTTCTCTTTCACGTCGTTGTTCCTGACCCCCCCCCCCCCCCCCATTCGTCATTTTGGGTCCGGGGGGGGGGGGGGTGCCCTTGTGGCTCTCTTAGCTATACGCCACTTTATAGTATAATGTATTGTATCGTATTTATTAAACTTCATTGATGTACAACAATATTCTGTTTATAAACATATAAATCAATTTACAATGCAATGTAACAAATCAATATTCTGTTTATAAACATATAAATCAATCTAAATGCAATGTAACAAATCAATATTCTGTTTATAAACATATAAATCAATTTACAATGCAATGTAACAAATCAATATTCTGTTTGGAGACATGATGATGTTAGTGGGAGTGCGGTATTACTTTGTTGTTATAATATTAGGGTCTATCATACCCCCACACGTGTGATCATGGCATTCGTCGCCGAGCAAATAATACATTTAGGGGAATCCCACAAGTAATCAGAAAGTCACATAATCATCATAATTATCATTATTATGAACAAACGTCGCATACCTATATGATGGTTTGCAGGCACAAAAATGTCCTCTGGCTTCGTCTTCTTTGTCCACGACACTTAACGTCAGACAGGCGACACGGGGTCATTATGGAACAATAGGCCTACCAAACTATATCTGGATGTGCTGAATGTTGACATTTTGATCTCAAATTCTCAAATCGTAATTAAAATAGGGTGATCACACTGCCTGTGCAAACAGTCTGCCCCGCGAACACACACACACAACAGCAGTCAGTTGGTAGAAATAGCAATTTTTGTAATGTATTTTAAAAAAACGATATTTTTAAATTTTTATTTCACATATATTTTAAGCATACCTTTAACTACAAGTCTGTGTAGTTTCATTGTTATAGGCATGTGGAAAATGTGTTAATGATTGAATTAAAATATTGTCTTTTCAGCCATGTGTGACATGGTCCGCTGATCGCCCATTGACTCGCGCTGCTATTCTGCGTGGTGAAAAAAATGCACCTCAATGTATAAAACTCCCCTACAAAAATGCAATATCCTCATGTGTTTCACTCATTGGATTAATTTGTTATTTACACTCAAGGTAGCCACTACCATAGGCGCCGGAAGTGGGGGGGGTAGGGGGGCAGTTGCCCCCCAGTCAAATAAGAGGGGGGGGGGCAAAACGCATTTTTGCCCCCCCAAAACGCCCCCTCCCCCTCCAAAAAAAAAAAAACCCAGTAAAGGAGTAAACATGGTTTGTATTTTTAATCCAAAAGAACGTAATAATAATAAAAACCTGAATTAACTTACATATACAATTCCATTCAAAGAAAAAGGAAAGTTCACAGGAATTGAATTTCATAAACATTGCGCATGCCACCTATACGGTATTTATCAATGGAGGTCTCTATAATAGCGATACGCGCATATCGTGGACATATTGTGCGAGAATGGGAAAGCGTGTCCGTTTTTTGTTATAGGGGTGAGATGACATGAGCCCCTGAACGTTGGCGTACTGATGGGGGGGGGGGGGTGATGTATTTCTCATTCGAAACATGTGATTAACAAATGTTGATGTTGTGACATGATTTTCCGGCATTTTTTCTCCATTTTTTGTTGTAAGTCATACCTTTTTAAGCGTTTGTTGGAAATAAGAAATTCCCAAATTACAGTCATGCGAAATATTTATATTTTATTTAGAAGCCTTAATGTCATGGTCTGCAAAGTGGCTGGGCTCCAGCCCCCCCCCCTCCTTTTTGAAAAAGCATGATAGAAAAAGAAAGAAAGACGGAGAAAAAAATAAGTGACCTGCCAATGTCACAAATAAGGTATAAAAAATGCTCATCTGCCGGTAATTAAATGCTTAAAACCCCAGAGCTAACGGGGGCTCTGCCCCCTGGACCCCAACAAGGGCTCTAAGGCGGGCCCCTGGATGCTCATCTGACCGTTATTAAATACCTCTAACCCGTGAGCTTCCGGGGCTTTGCCCCCCTGGACCCCATCAAGGGCCCTAAGGCGGCCCCCCTGGATGCTCATCTGACCTTAATTAAATACCTAAAACCCCTGAGCTTCCGTGGGCTCTGCCCCCTGGACCCCACCAAGGGCCCTAAGGCGGGCCCCTGGATGCTCATCTGACCGTAATTAAATACCTAAAATCCCTGAGCTTCCGGGGGCTCTGCCCCCTGGACCCCACCAAGGGCCCTAAGGCGGGCCCCTGAATGCTCATCTGACCGTTATTAAATACCTAAAACCCCTGAGCTTCCGAGGGCTCTGCCTCCTGGACATGCTCATCTGACCGTAGTTAAATATTAAAACCTCTGAGCTTCTGGGGGCTCCCCCCCCCCCTTGGAACACGTCAATTGCCTTACAGAGGGCCCCTGGATGCTCATCTAACCGTAATTAAATACCAGAACCCCTGAGCTCATGGTCTGCAAAGTGGCTGGGCTCCAGCCCCCCCCCCTCCTTTTTGAAAAAGCATGATAGAAAAAGAAAGAAAGACGGAGAAAAAAATAAGTGACCTGCCAATGTCACAAATAAGGTATAAAAAATGCTCATCTGCCGGTAATTGAATGCTTAAAACCCCAGAGCTAACGGGGGCTCTGCCCCCTGGACCCCAACAAGGGCTCTAAGGCGGGCCCCTGGATGCTCATCTGACCGTTATTAAATACCTCTAACCCGTGAGCTTCCGGGGCTTTGCCCCCCTGGACCCCATCAAGGGCCCTAAGGCGGCCCCCCTGGATGCTCATCTGACCTTAATTAAATACCTAAAACCCCTGAGCTTCCGTGGGCTCTGCCCCCTGGACCCCACCAAGGGCCCTAAGGCGGGCCCCTGGATGCTCATCTGACCGTAATTAAATACCTAAAATCCCTGAGCTTCCGGGGGCTCTGCCCCCTGGACCCCACCAAGGGCCCTAAGGCGGGCCCCTGAATGCTCATCTGACCGTTATTAAATACCTAAAACCCCTGAGCTTCCGAGGGCTCTGCCTCCTGGACATGCTCATCTGACCGTAGTTAAATATTAAAACCTCTGAGCTTCTGGGGGCTCCCCCCCCCCTTGGAACACGTCAATTGCCTTACAGAGGGCCCCTGGATGCTCATCTAACCGTAATTAAATACCAGAACCCCTGAGCTCATGGTCTGCAAAGTGGCTGGGCTCCAGCCCCCCCCCCCTCCTTTTTGAAAAAGCATGATAGAAAAAGAAAGAAAGACGGAGAAAAAAATAAGTGACCTGCCAATGTCACAAATAAGGTATAAAAAATGCTCATCTGCCGGTAATTGAATGCTTAAAACCCCAGAGCTAACGGGGGCTCTGCCCCCTGGACCCCAACAAGGGCTCTAAGGCGGGCCCCTGGATGCTCATCTGACCGTTATTAAATACCTCTAACCCGTGAGCTTCCGGGGCTTTGCCCCCCTGGACCCCATCAAGGGCCCTAAGGCGGCCCCCCTGGATGCTCATCTGACCTTAATTAAATACCTAAAACCCCTGAGCTTCCGTGGGCTCTGCCCCCTGGACCCCACCAAGGGCCCTAAGGCGGGCCCCTGGATGCTCATCTGACCGTAATTAAATACCTAAAATCCCTGAGCTTCCGGGGGCTCTGCCCCCTGGACCCCACCAAGGGCCCTAAGGCGGGCCCCTGAATGCTCATCTGACCGTTATTAAATACCTAAAACCCCTGAGCTTCCGAGGGCTCTGCCTCCTGGACATGCTCATCTGACCGTAGTTAAATATTAAAACCTCTGAGCTTCTGGGGGCTCCCCCCCCCCTTGGAACACGTCAATTGCCTTACAGAGGGCCCCTGGATGCTCATCTAACCGTAATTAAATACCAGAACCCCTGAGCTCATGGTCTGCAAAGTGGCTGGGCTCCAGCCCCCCCCCCCCCCTCCTTTTTGAAAAAGCATGATAGAAAAAGAAAGAAAGACGGAGAAAAAAATAAGTGACCTGCCAATGTCACAAATAAGGTATAAAAAATGCTCATCTGCCGGTAATTGAATGCTTAAAACCCCAGAGCTAACGGGGGCTCTGCCCCCTGGACCCCAACAAGGGCTCTAAGGCGGGCCCCTGGATGCTCATCTGACCGTTATTAAATACCTCTAACCCGTGAGCTTCCGGGGCTTTGCCCCCCTGGACCCCATCAAGGGCCCTAAGGCGGCCCCCCTGGATGCTCATCTGACCTTAATTAAATACCTAAAACCCCTGAGCTTCCGTGGGCTCTGCCCCCTGGACCCCACCAAGGGCCCTAAGGCGGGCCCCTGGATGCTCATCTGACCGTAATTAAATACCTAAAATCCCTGAGCTTCCGGGGGCTCTGCCCCCTGGACCCCACCAAGGGCCCTAAGGCGGGCCCCTGAATGCTCATCTGACCGTTATTAAATACCTAAAACCCCTGAGCTTCCGAGGGCTCTGCCTCCTGGACATGCTCATCTGACCGTAGTTAAATATTAAAACCTCTGAGCTTCTGGGGGCTCCCCCCCCCCTTGGAACACGTCAATTGCCTTACAGAGGGCCCCTGGATGCTCATCTAACCGTAATTAAATACCAGAACCCCTGAGCTTCCGGGGGCTCAGCCCCTTGACCCTCTGCCGAGGCTCATGCCCTGGACCCCACGCCAATTTACACTCTACCTGATCGATAATACTCCACTTTGAAAAACGTTCCGCGGGACCTGCATGTAACGTGTAAGACTGGTGGTGATGCAGATTTTTCGTCTGCCCCCCCCCCCCCCCCCACCTTCCGAACTTTTTTCTTATTACGTCACTGCCCCTGGAATGTTTGCCCCCCCCCCCCCCCCCCCAATCCCAAACTGCTTCCGGCGCGCCTGGCCACTACTGTACTGGGGTCACTAAAGTTTCTGCCACTCTAAAATTCAGTCCCTGTGGAATGTTATGGCCTGTTGAATGGTATCTCGGAAAATCGTCATAAATCTTCAAATCTGACATCTTTGAAAAGGGCAGATATACTGTGATGTAGCTGAAAGTCTACAAATTCTTATCATAATTATGATCGGTTTTTCTGAATTATTTGTGAAACACACGAGGAAATAGCTGTGACGGTGATCCAAGTAATTTCCATCGCCATATTGTATTGGCATTGCAAAAATATTAGGAATTTAAGGTCAATATTTGGTGTAAATATGATCTGTGAATATATGATTTAAAAAATGCCCCAAAAATGAACAGTTTGACTTTCCTAATTTGCATAATGAGTGCGCGAATATATAATTAGCTGAAATGACCTCATTTGCATATTTGATGAATATTCATGATTTTATTTTATTACAAGTGAAATATATTTCCATACCTGTCTGATATACATAGGTTTCACTGATGTATCATGTTTGGTTTTGATTTGATTACATATGCGCATATTAATTAGGCGGACTTAGTTATTTTCACAACTTTTTTATATCTGCAGATTCGTAAAAATGGCAAAAATGACTTATTTTGTTGGCTTCTGTTTTCAAAACGGATATATGAATTTTCTTTTTTGTATTTTTTACCACAATGATGATACTTTAGTGTCTGATAATTTAATTTATTATTTGTGTCCAAGAAAGTGATGAATTAAGTTGTCACTTTGTCGAATTATGCCATTTTTGACCATTTTACCATTTTCTGGCAGGTTTTTCGGTAATTTTGCGATATAAAAAAAATGGTATAAAATCACAACGCATTGACCGATTTCAATTCTGTTTTTTGTTTTTTGAAGCTTTCATAAAGCTTGATCATTTGCAAAAATCAAATAACATGTGTTTGTTGTAATTCTTTTTGGTGTGCTATACCTAATTAAAACCCTAAACATATCTAGTTGTTGATACTTACACAAGATTATTGAAGCATTATTTTGTACGTCAATCACTCTTCTCTCACAGATTAGTGTCACATTGAGTCGGACGATTTTTAAGTTTTTTTTAATCCATGCAGAATGCTACAAGATACACATAACATGAGCGTGAACAACATAAATATTGAGAAGGGAAAAAAACTAGTCAACTTCTGTAGTTCATGAACAAAAGTGATTTAATTAAAAATAAACACTTAATCCTTTAAACTGGCAACCCGGAGTGAAATTTAAAGTTGCTATTTTAGTCTACAAGGTTGGCAATATTTTGTTTTTGTAACTTTTCCATTATACATTACAATTATTTGGTTCATTTGACATATTATATTCTGATTTGTTTTAAAGGGGAAGTACATCCTGATATTAAGTTGGTTTTAATAAAAGCAGAAAATAAGAGAGGCAGATCAGTGAAAGTATGAGCAAAATCCGATGAAAAAATGAGAAAGTTATGAACTTTTGAAGTCGGCGATAAATCAAACACAAATAATATTGAGAACTCTGTGACGTATTTTGCGAGCTCTTCTCCAATTTGTTTTTTTATAGGCCTACAGATTTTGTTTACAAACTTTCATTGTCTTTGTTATTGAGTCTTGACAGAATCCATTTGTTTCATACAGGAGTTGTATTTTTTTTAAATGCAATAAGCATACCTAGGGTAAAACTATGATTTTTTTTTTTTGGGGGGGGGGGGGGGGTTAGCACAGGGAAAATGGAAGGGGAGCTCGCAAATATTCATAACTTTCTTAGTTGCTTAAACTTTCACTGACCCATTTTTCTCATTTTTCTCCTTCTATTAAATCAGCGAGGACTTCTCCTTTAAATTATAATGTAGGCTACACAGACCACTGAACTCTAACACTACACGTAGTGTTAGAGTTAACAATGGGACTTTTAGATTCGCACGAAGACAATAGGTCTATCCTACGATCGACATCCTTTGAATGCACAATCTAAAAGTCCCTACTCATATCCCTGTACTGGTGATATGGTACATTACGTGTATGAAAATAAAGGGTGCCAATTTGAGGACGTCACGCTGATTCATAAAGACCTTTCGTATATATGCTACATATCACATTCTGGTACTCGTGGTAGGTCTAAATGCATGGAGGGTGGAAAATGGCAAACTCTCTCGCATTCAGTTCATTCCAATATACATTTATAGTAGAATGAAATGTTACGAAATAGATGGCTCATGAAATGTCATGATATATTCGAAATGCGACAAAAGATAGTTTGAATGCTTGGACAAATTGAATTTTGATGCCACGTGTTTGTGTAGTCCCATATATTGCTTTAGCTGTGTGCAGTGCTTGTCGCTGCACAGTGATTTTTAGAAAGGATGGGTGGATGTGGTATTGTTGATAGTAAACTTTCCTGATGCATGTGCATGCATGGTCAGGAGACCAGGGGCGTAGCCAGAGTTTGATGTTTGGGGGGGGGGGGGGGGCACATACATGTAATCGATCGACGTCCTTGGGAGGGGTCTAAAAAAGTTCAACCGATCTTGGAAATTGTTTTGGGGCACGTGCAATCTCCCCCCCCCCCCCCCCCGTGGCTACGTGCCTGCAGGAGATACGAGGCCAATTCAAATTTTGAATAACCGTTTAGTGTTTGATATCTCGACCTGTCGCTCTCATCATGCTGAAAGACAGTTTTTGTGCTGCACGATGAGAGCGTGAGGGAATTTGTTTTATTACATTGCACTTGTGGAATGTGTCGTCCCAAAAGGGGATTTTGTTATCGAATTTTGCAGATACTTACACAAGTAATATGAAAATTGAACCTTTTGCTTTCGCATTCTAACCCTGAAATGGATGGCTCATGAAATGTCATTATTCGAATTACGACAAAAGATATATAGTTTGAATGCTTGGACAAATTGAATTTTGATGCCACGTGTTTGTGTAGTCCCATGCCCTTCTAGCCGTGTGCAGTGCTAGTCGCTGCATGTGATTTTATAAAGGATGACGGGTGTGGGATGCATGATCGCAAATAGCTCTCAAAACTTATGATAGTCAACTTTACCTAATATACATGTACATCATGATAAGTAGGCCAATTCAAATTTTAACCGTTAGTTAATTGATATCTCGACCTATTATTTGCAGTCATATAATGGAAATAGGCTGCAAAAAATATTTCTTTTTATTCTGCACCATGGGAGCGTAAGTGAGGATAACAGATATACATATTACATTGTAGGCCTACTTGTGGAATGTCTGCCAAAGAAGGGATTTTATTATCGAATTTTTCAGACATTACACAAGTAATAATTATGAGCGACCTTTTGCTTTCGCATTCTAACCCCGATAACTATTTCCTTTGACACCGTTAGCAGACAATTAAGTCACGTCAATTCATGGGAGTAGCTCAGTGAACGGTTTGAACGAAAACGAATGAACAGGTTGAATTCACTAAATTAGGACTATCTTTGTGTTGTTGCGGCGCCACATAATTGTATTATGTCGTGTAAGTGTAACTCACAGATCGGGGAGCATGCAGGCCGATGGGGTGCTTGGGGTTCAGGACGTACCCCTTTAATAAAGAAACTATGTCCCTTTTGCAGCCAACCCGCAGCCAACATCAAATTCTGTAGAGCTTTGTAGGAATTATGAATATGTCATGTACAGTGTATGTCTTATCTATGAAATTCAAGTATTAGCAGTGTCCTAGTATTAAAATTATGCAAGGAAACCCGTTTACCTTATATAGACTTCACTGTCAGACACTATAGTGACTGACTGACATATTTTTTTCAAGATCTTTGTCTACTAGGTGTGTTGGCTCAGTCAGAAGAGCGTCCGCATCACAACCGGGAGGTCGTGGGTTCGCCCCCGTACCGGCCGCGTCATACCAAAAGACGTTAAGATGGGAGTTGCTGCTATACCTTGTTTGGCGTTCAACAATAATAGAGCAACGTCGATCTGGCGCTGCTCAGTGGCTGCCGGGCTCACGATCAATAAATTGGGCAAAAAGAATTTCCATTTTCGGTTTAATAAAATTTGGAGTGGACTAACAGATTATTATTATTATTATTATTACATCAATAACCCACTACTTGTAATGGCCAAAATTAAACTGATTGAATCTTTATGCAGCACAAAACGTACGAGCACTCGGTTAAATGGTCGTTATTTTCCCACTAAAAGTAATTTTCAAGCCCTTTTGTTTTGAGGGAAGTTTTAAATTGGTATTGTCTTTCAAATGCCGTTGGAATATAACCTTTTCATTTGTTTTAGCCTGCAAATGGGACATATAGTACCTTTAAGGCGCAGTTAGGCTTTTATCTGCTCTGTCTGACACAACCAATAGTGACAGAGAAATCCCTGGCTCAAGGCTTTATAGAAATGTTGGTAAAGTGTCAGTGCCTAGCTGCAGATTAACTACGCCCCACCCTTGCCCCCTGCCCCCCCCCCCAATCCTCTTATAATTAATATCCTATCATAGTCCGTGACAAAAGGAGTGGTATTATATAGGACTGCGATTATCGAATTTTATCGAATATTCTGTTCTAATAAATAAGTTGCCTTTAACCTGCGCTTCAATGTCAATTTAGCATATCTCTTTGTCTCTTTTCGTCCTTAAATACACCCTGTCAATTAATTCTTGTGAACAAAGAGCCGGGTACCTGCATTATCTTATAAACAGTGTAGACATTTCCTTCCTCAAAGACCCCAATCATGCACTAACAATATTATTATACGCCTGCATGCACCGTCAAATATTAAGTTCAACGCGATTCGATCTGTAGGCCTACGTGTATGTATGATTGTTTATATAAAGCCTGCTTATTTACTCAAATAATACGTACAATAAGTGGTTGACTTTGGTATATTACTAGCTTCAGGCGACATTTACTTACAAACTGTGTCCAGCATTATTAAGGTAAGATAATGATTCTTTGATATTAATTTCCTATACATTCACGAACAATGCCTGCACGAATGCTCTTAAATCCTTTATCTTCAAATGCAAACTCATCTAGACATGCAAGACTTGTGCACAACTGGGCAATCCAAAACTTCATGTGCAATGAGTTCATTTGAATGAAGGCATAACGATCAGAGAAACAGAATGGTTTGAAATAAATCAGACCGATGATCATTTTAATATGTAAAATCTATGCACTTTGATGAATACCATTTCAATTCAATTCAACTCAATTCACTTCTGGATTCCAACCCTTGCACAGCCAGAGCTATTTATAGACAGTGGCGTAGCATTTGTATGGGGGGGGGGGTGTGCACCCAACTTACAAGTTGTAAAAGCAATGCATTCGTCTCCTCTCTCTCTCTCTCTCTCTCTCCCTCTCTCTCTCTCTCTCTCGCCCCCTCTCTCTCTCTTGAATCCATCTCTCTTTCGCCATTATTCTATTAAAGACACGACCACCGTGCCCCTTTAGCCGAAACACTGTTTATATAAAAGTATTTTGTAAGTTAAGCATATATTATCAGTATCCACCGATCAGTATACGAAGAGTTCACTATTTGGCAATGGAGAAATGAATATGTTAACACAAAAATTTCTAAGTAATTTGCTTCTTTGTGCATAGTCCTGACCATATATTTGCTTTGAATCTGTAATTATAAACTTAATATTTAAACAGCAAAAAGAAATACGTTAAGAATTTATCATCTTAAACCATTGGGTTCGAACTAGTGGCATGAAACGAAAGAAAGCGGGAAAAACGATTTTGAGCACTTGCACGTACGAGGGGGGGGGGGGGTTCTCGAAAGTGGATGATTCCCTATACCCCCCCCCCCCCCCCCCTCCTCATCCCGCATATTCTGCCTCCTTCAGGTTACACAAGACATTATTCAATCATGAAAGACGATGTTTACATTGTAAAGGCTGAAATTTGAGTTTAGGCGGACAAAGTCCAAGATTAGTGTAAAGTCTAGCTTACATGTGCACTGACAATGGCTCCACCCCCCCCCCCCCCCCCCCCGCCACCATACAGAACTCGGGTTAGGATTGCAATTTGATAAAGAGTAGGTAACGGATATAGCTTACTCTTTACAGGGGCGGATCCAGGAATTTCTTCCGGGGGGGGGCACACGGGGGGGTAAGAGGACATATATATTTGTTTTGGTCCCAAAAAAAATCGCAACGACTCAGCCAACCGCTGAATCTGCGGGGGGGGGGGGGGGGTGGGGGGGTAAGAGCACTTTTTTTTTTTTTTTTTTTTTTTTTTTAGGCCGGGGGAGGGGGGGGGGGGGGCACGTCCCTGTTTGCCAGTACATTTTTGGCGAATTTGGGGCTGGATCCGCCACTGCTTTATAGTGCAGAATATTGACCCCGGAGCAATAGTCGCTAGGGGATGCGTCTTACTTATTATAGTGCATACATTTTTGTTGCCAATTTTTGGGTATAGCATCAGTCCAAAAGGCAGCAATTTGCAATTCTCCAAAAAAATAGCAGACCTTTATCCAAGAAAGCAATCCGTTATATGATATTAGGTCTTTCAAATCATTGGATAGACAATAGGTATAAAGTATGTAATCGTAGAAGGTTTCCATGGTGAGGACAGATTTGAGCGAGGTTTGCAGTTATACCGTGTGAGTCAACAAAAAAAGTTAACACTCAGAAAATTGTCATTTATTTTAAAAGTCAGCTATGAACGAAAAGTTATCATTCATGTTTTGAAAGAGTTTTATATCCCGAATCGTTTGGTATCATTTTTTGTATGTGTTCACGCTTGTATGAACAGGAGGCATTGTTTGCGAAAGTGCAAAAATCGACTTGCGCAAAAGTATTAAAGTGAGAGAATGAATTGAATGTATCAAATGAGATGCATGAAAATATTTCATATGCTTTTGATTAGTTGGCCCTGTCACACCGACGAGATGCGATCCAGACCGACACAAGATGAGCAAATGTAGGATAAGAGTTGTGGTTAGGGTTAGGGTGTGGTATATTGGTTAATGTTATAATATCTGAGGATACATTTTTCTCAAAGCATGTGCTGCAAAAGCACTCATTCGTCAATCTTTTCTTTTTTTGATAATTCTATCCTGTATGAACATTTTATTTTCAGTGACGGATATTCAGAATCTGACCATGGAAAAGCTCACAAACTGTCGATCAAAGCGAGAGAGTGCCCGGTACCGTGTATTTTGCTTCCCTTGGGCTGGGGGTGGGTCAGGCTTCTACTCGAGCTTATATCAACATCTACCGGAGCACATCGAAGGTAAGGCTCATCAGTAGTGGCGTAGTGACGTGGCGTACCCCCCCCCCCCCCTAATCCGACAAAAAATAGTGGGAAAGAGAAAAGAGGAAAGAGAAAAATATGAATAAAATAAATAATGACATTTTAAAAAAATTAAAGGAAAAGAGAAATAAAAAGACAATAGTAAGGAACTAAGAAAGAAGGAAATAAAGAAAGAAAGAAAGAAAGAAAGCAATGAATAAGGAAAGAAATTAACAAAGAAGGAATAAAGAAGAAAATGAAGGCAAGAAGGAAAAAGGAAAGAAAGAAAGAAAGACAGAAATAAAGTCTAAGTAAAAGAAACCCACGGCTCTTAAAATTTGTTGCCTCAACACTATTTTTGTTTTTGCAGAGCTTTTTATATACTTGTCAACATTTTTATATATAGATATAGGCCAAGCACATCATCACACTTACTGATATACATATTAACTTTTGTTCTGAATATATATATCTTATTTTAGTAATAACATACTCTATTTATTTATCTTCTTCTTCGTCTTCCTCTTTCTCTTCTTGTTTTTCTGGTTCGTCCCTAGTCCTTGACTTGGGCTTCCTTCTTGTATTACGGACAAGTGCTTTGTATGTTTTTCCGTGTATCTAATTTTCATTATATTTTCCAATATATGCTATTGCAAATTTTGTTTCGCATTCTAATGTTCATTTATGAATTTCTGTTTTTGTTTTGTTCTATTTTGAAGTGTTTTTATTTTCTTTCTATTTGTTGTGTGTCCTTAAAGGTACACTGTCGCTCATAAAGGTGGAATATTTTTTGTTTACCCCAATTTATGGAATTATTTTAAAAATAATTTAAAAATAATAGATCTAGATAATAGTATACATTCTCTGATTTTATTGAATAATAATTTGCTAATGTGTGTTTTGCGTGACTGCTAAAGCATGTGTATGCTAATAAGCTTGTAAACTAGGGAACATACGCCCTTAACTCATAAATGACAGTAAAAAGGATTAATGCCCCACAAAAGGGCACTAATATAGCGCATCGACACGGTTTTGATCCTGGGGCCTCACAGTTACAAGGCCACTGCTTTGTCACTGAACCATGACTTTACGCAGCGGGGGCTAGGGTAGGGGGCACTTTCCATAAATAAAAATAAAAAACAGAAATTGCAATAAATCTTCTGTGTGCCCATGCCTTGAGCCATATTATGCATGGCCGTCCAGAGGATTTTTTTTTCCTATACCTTTAATCAGAACCATGATGAAAAACAGCTTTGCTGATCATTTTGTTTATCCTGTATACATATGTCTCAACGAATAACAAAATAACGAGAGAAAGCATGTCAAAAGGATCATTCAAGCCTAGGATAATGCATGAATGCACATGGCAGTTCAAGGCGGAAATATGATACACAAATTTATACGTGTGCTTAAAAAAAAACCGTTAAACAGGATAAACATACAATGGAAATAATGCAACGAAAGGAAAATAAACGATTTACAAAATATAACAAACATGACTTGAATGAAGTTATACCAGTCATGAGGATACCAATGTAAATATGTACATAGCAACTCTGGTATCCGGTGTGTTAGACTGTATCAGATAATATAACATGTACATTTTGTCGGCGTTGATTATGATCTTTTAAATCGAGGCTACAATCTTCTCTTGCTGATTTTTGTTTGTTTATGGTATGATTGATCTAAAACTCTCGTGACTATCAAGCATCTGATTTATAAACTAATAACTGTTTGTACATACAAAAATGTGCAATGGCCCGCCTTATCCACTCTTATGAGGATATCAATTAATTTGTATACTTGTATAATGGGTGTGTGTATTTATTGCTCTATTTTGTTTTGTTGCTGTTATCTGTTTTTATTGATGATTTGTATTAAATAGCATTGTTACCAAAAAGAGCCTCATGGAAGACCACTATATTTGGTGAAATGTGCCACCCTGTATATACATCAGAAATAAATAAATGAATACAATAAATGGATTTAGTGCGTGGGAACACAGGTTTATAGTAATTATCATTCCGTAGCAATATGGAAGTAATTTACTCTATAGAGGTAAATAATTATATATATTCAATTCCTTAAAAGGCATGGAAAGTGAACATGTATTACGTAAACCAAAACCAAGATGATGATGACATACTTTAATTGTGTTATATTACTAGTTACTTCCGATGACCAGCCGTATAAATACATAAATGCCGCACACGAAATTGAAAAACGAGGAACTAAAAAGGGAAGTTTGGTAGATCGATCATCGAAATTTAGGTGACACGACATTTTAATTTTATTTCTTATGACTAAATATCGATTTATTGGAATTTCCATATACCGTGTGTCTCAAAAAAAACGTAACACTTTTGAAATGGTTGCCAAATTGAGCATATATAATTTTATGAAAAAATGTCTATATGTATGGAAAGCTAAAGGACCAACCTTTCATATGATATGAAAAAATTAAAAAAAAAATCATGCTTCGATGGACAGTGTTCACTTAAGTGTGTGTGTGTGTGGGGGGGGGGGGGGTGGGCGGTGGTGTTTCGGGATTGATAAATAACACTGAAAAAGGAATGGTATTCGAGGTATTCAAAATATCCTTTTGATTCAAAATATCCTTTTGATCCATCGATCATGAATATCTCATATCGACCTTATTTTGTAAGTTACAAGTAATTTACCTGTCCAAAATTGGAAGGAAAAATCCTGCGCAGGCCCATTTTCATACCTCTAACTTAAGTGAACACTGTCCATCGAAGCATGATTTTTTTTTTAATTTTTTCATATCATATGAAAGGTTGGTCCTTTAGCTTTCCATACATATAGACATTTTTTCATAAAATTATATATGCTCAATTTGGCAACCATTTCAAAAGTGTTACGTTTTTTTTGAGACACACGGTATATCATTAAATATTATTCATCGTAACTAAAAATACATGCCCAAAACTCCCCTTATCTATCATCAAGATAGATGCTATTATTTGTAGAGCTGTCATTAATGACTCATGCTAGACCCTTGACTTAAGCTGTGATCAAAATTTAATGTTGCACTTTTCAACTAATTCAATGGATCTCTAAAACGAAACCAATTTGTTAATGGATTTAAATTCATGAGATGGTGAATGTTGCATGAGGAAACAAACTGTACTTTTGTGGGTAGAACTTCCTTCTCTTCCGTATATCATTACTGAATGATGTACTGTCCGCTGATGAATCAAAGGCTGCAACGGGCCCATGCATCATTTTAAAACTCAACTGACAATCCTTATGTACTCCAACTTAAAGTACCCCCTATGTTTTAGTTCTCCCCCCCCCCCCATCCTTTTCGAAAATATTAAACAAACGAAAAGGCATCTGGAATTATTAGAGTATTAGTGATCCCTCCTCCGATTTCTGAGGTTGAGAGGGTTTAATAAATTGTCACAGATTTTTTTTTCTTCTGAATTGTGCGTGTCCTTCCCTTCTCCTCTTCCAGAATATTGGATCTTGGCCCTATATATCTCCATACTCGTGCATAACTCGGTTATTTTTCTAACTTGTTAAAACTCATACTTACAATTCTTTCTCCACTATAGAAGCGAATAATATAAGGAGGCGGGGTACGCCACTGCTTTTTTTGTATATTGATATGAAATGTTTATTTTCGTGATTGACATACAGCTTCGTTTGAAGTGCTTTGTCCTATTTTTTAAAACTTTGTGAAGCATTCGATAATAATGAAAGTTACTTTTATCATACAGTTTTATCCTACTCTAGTTTTAAACCATACTATTTCAAGATATGTAAATTCTTTAACTAATATTTTACTACGATTTTTTTTTGTGTCGGCAAATAGAGCATGCATGGACGCTTTTATATCTCTATGTTTTGTTTTGTTTTCCAATCAAGTCAATGCTGATATTTTGATCTCATTTGGTTACAGTACATGGTATACGTCTGCCTGGTAGAGAATCACGCTTTCAAGAACCGCTCTACAGAAACCTCCAAAAGATGGTCAAAGATATTGCTACCACTCTCCTACCGACGTTGAAGACGAAACCGTTCATTTTCTTCGGGCACAGGTAAAACGAAAACGATTGATTTAAAAAAAAAGTTCCGTTTTGTCTCTTCTGGCTTACCGGTTTTCTCACTAATGCACAGGAAGTCCTTATGCTTGAAGATTAAAAAAAATAATAAATATACACAGAAAACACATATAGAAAAGGGAGGTCGAGTAGACTGACTGCGAATCATCGGGTCTTCGCGTCCGGTTGGATGGTCGCGTTACTCTATACCTTTCGTTGATTATCGGGTAAGAGATGTAAGCCCCTTTAATTGGCCCGCCCAATAATAGTTATGATAATACGATCGCAAAACCTTTCAAAAAGAATCATCCTATTGCAATATCAATAGCCTTGGGTATCACCTATTGAAATGTGTGCACATTAAAATGATGTACTATCTATAATAACACGCAATTGAGCTTTTATGAGTTGATTTTTCGAAAGTCTTTGCGATCGTGCTTCTATCGACTCAAGCATTCATGCTTTAATAGCTGGCCTCTGTATATATATTGATGTGTTGATTTACCTCTATATACCTTAACAAATTTCAATTATATCTATGTACATTTATTTTGTATTTCAGTTTTCACATGTTATGTAAATCAATTGTGTCATTAATATACTATTATTGTTGTTTGAGTATTTTCGTACATGAGTTTTCAATAATTACAGAAACATCCGCTTAAAATAGGTTAATGATTATATCAAAAGCTCTCATTTCCTATTTTAGTTTCGGTGCGTTAGTCTGCTATGAAGTATGCCGTTACCTAGTAACGAATCATAACTTACAGCCGAACCATCTCATCGTGTCTGGAACATTCGGTCCTCATGTAAGTATTATGTGAATATATACACAATTAACTGGTTTTTCCCCTTTTTTTCTTCTTCTTTTAAATACTTTTTTAAATATAGTTTCTATACAATGGTTTATACTATTACTTCCTTTTTTAACAATCATGATTGCTAATAAAGAGGTATTGAAACAACCTTCCACATGGTTATTATTTCATAAACACTCAGTATTAATGGTTAGATATCGTATGCAGATTATCAAAACACCACAAAGGGAATAATTTATTTAGTTTCGTGCTGAGAGTCCGATGTAGGCGTATGTTCATGTAGCTGTGTGAAAGACAAAGATATAAATAACTATAGAAGTTTTGAATAGATTTTAGTCAACACCAATCTTATAGATGATATGGAAACAATTCACGTAGCTACGGATGCCCTCACCCCCCTCAAACACGCACAAACTGAATAGAATGGTGGAAAAAATAAAGAGATAAAATAATAATAATAATGATAATAACAACGAAAGGAAGAGGGAGAAAGGCAACGCAAAATGATAATACGACTCCCTCCCACACCATCCTCAATGTAATATTAACTTGTTCATTCATATTCAATCCACCTAGTAAGTATGCCCCCTCAAAAAAAATCTCGAGTGCCCCCCCCCCCTCCTCAAGGTCAAGACACACAGTACGCCAGTGATGGAAAGTAACAAATTAGATCCTTGTGAAGAGAAGTAAGATAAAAAGAATATTACGTCTTATAATTTTCTTGATGATATATTGATTACCCATACTTCGTTCTCCTTTTTTAAAATCATTATTTCGTTATTTTCTTTTCAAATTTCACCCGTATTGCGTTTCTAGTCAGAATTACGAGCCCAGCACCGAATCGGGTGGACACGCATGACTGATAAACAGTTCGTTGCTAAGTTACGAGAGTTGGGAGGCACGCCCCCTGATGTTTTGGAAAACCAGGGACTGATGAAAATATTCCTTCCAAGTTTAAGGGCTGACCTGGAAATAGCTGAACTGTATAGGTGAGTTATGATGTTTTTGTGTGAAATGCAGTAATATGTCGGCTAACATACATAAAATAAAATATACAAATAATACACATCAGTGAGGGCATTAGTAAGAATTACCCACATAGGTACCTTTGGAACAGTCTATCGCCTCGGGCGTTTGGACTGTTTTGAAGGTACAAAGTGTGGGTAATTGTACTAATGCCAGAACAAAATGATGTGTATTATTTGTTTTATAAGATTATGTTTTATTTGTTTTATAAAATGATGTTTTCTAACATGATTTTGATAATGACCGGTCATTACCAAATTACGCGCGATTACGCGTTAGGCAAAATAAATGCATGGTCACGTGTACGCTTTCAACCAATCATTTGATTAGGATCCACGTCATCATCTTATAAACAATAACAATCAAACAACTAATTGTTGATTACTGGTATTAAGAGATTACATAAGACCACAAGAGGCGATCAGAGGTAAACAATGCTCTTCAGAAAGGAAAAGTAATACAAAGATCAGGCACCTTGCCAAATGAAAGAAAAAATATAAAACTCAAATCTCTCATTCCTACTGTATATTTTCACGTCATTTATATTTCATTATATGATGTTGTACTTTTGTGTAAGTGTTTTACGTAATTTCATCCTATGATATTAATAATAATAACAAAGTCATTTATATAGCGCTCTTACACATAACAAACGATTTCACAGCGCTACACTGAGTTAAAACAAATTGACAATCAAGGATCAAAAGTTTACAATAATCATTGAATAGGAGAGTTTTGCACTAGCATGACAGCAGTGGCGGATCCAGGGGGGGGGGCCCGGGGGGCCCGGGCCCCCCCCCCCTTGAGAAAAAAATCATGTAAAATCACGCGATTTTTACCTTTTTTTGGGGTTGGGCCCCCCCCCTGGCGCTCAAGGGGGGGGTGCAAATTTTAAAATTTTCGAGGACCAAAAAAAAAAAATGTGCTCACTACCCCCCCCCCCCCCACTGAGCGACTTTTCGGCTGGCTGAGTCGTTGCGATTTTTTTTTGGACTCAAAAAAAAAAAAAAGTGTCCGCTTACCCCCCCCCCCCCCCCCCCCCCACTGAGCGACTTTTCGGGCCGGCGCGATTTTCAAATTTTCGGGAGCAAAAAAAAAAAAAAAGTTGGGCCCCCTCCCCTAAGAAATCCTGGATCCGCGCCTGCATGACAGTGTCCCTTAAATATTCGTTTTTAAGTGGAGTTAAAGTTAACTGCCTTTTATACAACATAAGTTTCGGATCCAAGATATTTAAAGACCAGATTGATGTATTCAACTTTTGTTTATACGTCATAACAAGGTACTTTAGATGATGTGATAAATCATGAGAGGTGATTTTTTTCGACTGTTTACCCAACATTGTAACATAGGGGTGCGCAGCATGTTGCTCTACACAAAGTAATTGCCATATATTTTAATATAGACCCAAATTTCTAAATCAGAAACGAGGTTGATCAAAATTCATACAAACATGAAGTATGTGTTTACAATTCACATGTATTAAAACAAATATTTATGATTGTCAATTATATGTTGTTCCTGTGAAATTACTGTGAAACAAGATTGTAAATGTAAATATGAACAATCCTCTCTGGACATAATAAAGAAATTAAATGAAAATGAAAATGAAAATGCACAATTGCACATTATACATGATCCTTACATGATCTTGTACTTTATGACAGCTCGTTCAATTCAATTCAATTCAATTCAGATAAATGTTATTCCCATAACTCAATCAAAACATGAAATTTATAAAGACGAGTGTGCAACATAGCAACGTCCTTAACGATGAGACAGATGGCAAAGGGGAAATGCTTGACATCATTATTTGTAATGGTATGATTAGACATGCTATAGATGAATGTTCATTACATTGATAAGGGGGCACTGGGCTCTTCCCTACGACTGTTGAATGTTTTTGAATAAACCTTATCAAATTGCACCAAATCAAGTCTAAATCAAATACTCTCTGAATGTATTTAACTTACTCAAAGCGAACCTGCCCCGGTTGAACCGTTCATATCATGTCCACTAACATGCTTCAATGGAAAAGAAGATCGTGCACACCCCCCAGAAGGTAATATAATTATTATATTTGTTTGAATATTTTGTTTGATTAGGCCTATTTTTATTTCACTTTATCTCTTTCATTTCCGAACAGTAACAAAATCTCTATTTTTCTATAATTATCTCTTATTTGGTTATGCCTGTCTCTGTCTATCTGTCCTTCGCTCTGTGTGTCTGCCTCCCTCTCCCTCTCCTCTCCCTCTCTTTCTCTTTCTCTTCCCCCCCCCCCTCTCTCTCTCTCTCTATCTCTCTCATTCCCTCTCCCTTTTTCTCCTATTTCTATATCTATTTCTCTCTCTTTCTCTCTCTATATATGTCCCCTTCTCCCTCTCTCGCTTTCTTTCTCTTTCTCTCTCCACCTCTCTCTCTCTCTCACTTTCTCTCTCTCTCTCTTTCTCTCATTCTCTCTCTCTCTTTTCCTATTTCTATATCTCTTTCTCTCTCTTTGTATTTCTATCCTTCTCCCTCTTTATCTCTCTCTTTTAATTCTCACTCTTCCTTCTCCAATCTCCCATTTTCCAGATAAAAGAGGCGATAAACTCATTTCGTCATTAACTCTGATGCTTATTAATAGTTTGTGAATAAAAAGAGAAAACTTGCATAGGTCATGACTCCTGGCTAGATACTAAAACTTATTGCCTGTATAATAATTTGTCACCACCACCCCAACCCGCACCCCTTTATCAATCATCCA
>JAVYIG010003777.1:0-182789 GCA_035222895.1 Strongylocentrotus droebachiensis | reverse complement strand
TAAAAGGAAAAGTTAGGATTCACGATCAAATACTATATCTAACGTACACCTTTATATGTTATTTGGGGACTTAATATATACAAATAATAACAAACAAGTCAATGGCGAGCTCATCAACTAAGCATTTGTTGTCATAATTATACTAGTAGCTTTTTACTATTCGCGCGCTCATTCAACACTAGTTTGATCGCTTTTGTCCGGCTTGCCAGATCTATTGTTGTGGCGCGGGTTAAGGCTGCCTAACTTGAATTACCCAAAGTGTCGGCATGGCATAGGCTATGTGTGTGAAGGGGGGGGGGGGGGTTAATTGTCAGATGTTCAATGTTTGATGAATGCTCTGTAAATATATTGAGTAAAGCATGACGACTAAAATAACTCAGCATGCTGCCCGGCACGTCGGGGGCATGGGTCGCACCCCCATTAATGGCATGCCTTATTTTCCCCTGCCGCACGCAAGGGGCTTGTTTCACCCAATCAACTGATGACTCCAAGCATGTCCAAAGTATAATTCAAACTCCATAACTGTTTCCAACAAAACGCAACAAAACGGACGCTTCGTGTCAAAACTCTTGGTATATAAAAGGGACTCTATGCGCCAACCCTGCAAAGCCTGTGGGCGCATTAAACATTATTGCATGGATTTCACGAACAATACATGGGTCAAAGAAGAGGAAGAAGCAAGAAAAGGGGGTAAGGAGATCGAGGGCCTTGCCTCCTCAACCTCCCCAACCCAACTCCAATCCAAAAAAAAATAAGAGCGAAAGAAGGAAAGGGAACGAAAAAAGGAAAAGAGGAGATAAAGGAAAGGGGAAAAGAAGAAAAGAAAGAAGCCAACAAGTTGTGGATCGGGGGAGGCAAAATTCAAACGTGGTTTATTTCTAATTCCATAACCTTACGGTGACTTACAAATGTTGCTAAATGATGGTCATTTGACGGTAATTTACGCCTAAAACCCCTGAAATTCTTGGGGGCTCCGTCCCCTAGACCTCAAGTCAAAGAGTGTCCTGCCAGTGTCACAAAATAATATGGTATCAAAAAATACTCACCTGACCGTAATAAAAACGCCTTAAACCCCTGAGCTTCCGGCGGCTCTGCCTTCTGGACCAACCAAAGGCCCTAAGCGGGCCCCCGAATGTTTATCTGACCGTAATTAAACGCCTAAAATCCCTGAGCTCCCGGGGCTCGCCCCTGAACCCCATGCCAATACGTGACCTGCCAGTGTCACAATAAGGTCCCCCCCCAAAAAAAAAAAAGAGAGGAGAAAAAGGAAGAGGACGGTAAAACTGTTTATACCTTCTACCCTTTTCTATTATCGACCTTTTACTCAATATATCTACAGAAAATTCATTTAATAAAAAGCTATATGACAATATATGCTTCATTGTCTTGCTTGCCGTTGACATGTTTGTTTTTATTTTCTATTCAGTCCCCAAATAACTGATAGAGATGTACGTTAGATTTATATTTTCTAAATTCTTCGAAAAACAAAGTACCCTTGATTTCTAGACTGAACTCTATCTTTCAAACGTAACTCATCAGAACATGACGGTGGCATATTATAATAGAATATAAATATTATCTGTCTCGCCTCGACTTGACAAAGATAATATTATCTCCCTCACCTCGACTTGACAAAGATAACATTTTGGCAGGCATATTTAAAAACAGATCATTTTGGCGGGCATAGTTAAAATCACGACTTCACTTTCAACCAATCAGGTGGCAGGATTAGGAATGATTCTTAAAGTAAGGTATATAATAGGATTTATATCATTGAAGCATAACAAAATAAATACAAATATATGATTTGGGTATTATAAACAATAGGCGAACCAATAATTTAAAATAGCAAATCTTATGTTGTTACCAAAATTATTTTTTTGAATATGAAAATACAAGGCATCTAATCCGTTTACAGGCAGGATGCATCTACATAAAGTGAGCCCACATATATCCACGGTACGACTGGTCTCTTTATTGAAAAAGGCATATCAGAAAAGAATGACCACATATTTGTCTCTAGTGACAGGTTGTTATTGTTGTTTGGGGTTTATAAGGCTGTCCAATCTGAAAAGATATTTTCGCAAGGATATACTGTTTTTTCGAGTTATTTATCAGTGATCATAAGATGGCGCTGTTTCTTTTGCTCTGACAAATTAGATTCTGGCTTTATGAAGATATCGATTGGCAGGATGTGGCGGTGAGCCAGGCCGCGGGGTGGCTGTTTCAATTAGGCCCAGACGACCTCATTGAGAAGAGGCTCGGCTTCCATGCGAGAGGCTGGAGTTTGGCGGCATATCACTGTCCTCCTGCCGGCGGCAGCCAGGCTGAGCTCATGTTTTCTAGCTTTTTCGGAGCTCGGTTTCCATTCGAAAGGCGGCAGCCGGCGCATGCTTTTGGATACCATTTCCTACCGCCAGCGGTAGCCGGCTCAGCTAATTAAAAAAATGCAGCCAAGACGCATAAGTGCAGTTAGCTGCCGCCGGCTGGTATATTTATTTTTGACGCCTCGCCTAAGACAATTCTCTACAAGCGCAGTAATAACCATTTTTCATTTTGATGACGTCATCATAGTGAAAATTTTGATTAAAGGCCTCATGTCAAAAACTTCATAATTTGCGTGTTATGCTATAGAAGGTGAATTTAGTTCACGTTATGAATCTACATGATATTGTCTTTTAAGAATTTGTAAGCAGTATGTCGCTTATTTTTGCTCTATTTTGTCTCAAATGTTAGTTGACCAGCCCACCTATACTTGTTCCAAACAAGTATTATATGTCTAGTCAGGTGGGCTGTATCTAATACAGACCACCTTATATTTTTGTTAAAATCGCCTTTATTTATTATCAGGTGGGCTGTATCTAATACAGACCACCTTATATTTTTGTTAAAATCGCCTTTATTTATTATCAGGTGGGCTGTATCTAATACAGACCACCTTATATTTTTGTTAAAATCGCCTTTATTATTTATCAGGTGGGCTGTATATAATACAGACCACCTTATGTTTTCGTTAAAATTGCCTTTATTTCTTTATTTTATTTCTAACCACTTTTTTGTTAACAAGATAACTTGAAAATGGCTCAATCAAATGCGTTGAAATTTGACACTCATATGAATAAGCATATGGACAAATCACGGTAAGGTTTTCAACCTTGACCTTGACTGATGACGTCATCTAGGCGCATTTTGTGAAATTTTCTGAAAATCAACTCATGATCATATCTTCATAACCAAAAGTAATTTCTCATTCATATTTATCATGATCAAGGTCAATATCAGTCCGGTCAATCTCAGGTCAAAAAACGCGCGTGTGCGCGTACGTCCGCGCGTCAGTGCGCGCGCAAATTTTTAAATGCTCAAAATCGTCTCAAATTTATTTTGCATACGTTTCAGGTCATTTTAAGCATTTTATAAAAAATCGCGCATACGAGCATGCGCGCGCGGTTTTCGTGCGTAACACCATTACAAAACATAGAATCGCCATTTTTTTTCTTTCATGATATTTCTCATATTTTTCCAAGGAATTTGATACCATGTTTATCTCTTTATGACCATTATTAACAAGATGAGCGTAAATTCAAGATAAATGTCAGTGCGCGCGAGCTCTTTTAATACATAGCATATATGGGCAAAACATGCTATACAAAATCCGTTATAGCTCTTTGGAATGCACCGGAATCCTCAATTTTTTCATATTTAGATAGAGTATGAGTCGGAAAAATGATTCATGTCTCATTTGGCCATTAAGTGTATCGTGACATTATCACAATGGCCTTGGAACTCAAAATACGAATTTGCATATTATGACGTCAGCATATTTATGTAAAATTGATTGTATCTCTGTAAATATTGATCAATTTTCTTCAAAATTTCGATATGTTGTAGCTAAGACAATTCTCTACAAGCGCAGTACTAACTATTTTTCATTTTGATGACGTCATCATAGTGAAAATTTTGGTTAAAGGCCTCATGTCAAAAACTTCATAATTTGCGTGTTATGCCTATAGAAGGTGAATTTAGTTCACGTTATGAATCTACATGATATTGTCTTTTAAGAATTTGTAAGCAGTATGTCGCTTATTTTTGCTCTAATTTGTCTCAAATTTTAGTTGACCAGCCCACCTATACTTGTTCCAAACAAGTATTATATGTCTAGTTATCAGGTGGGCTGTATCTAATACAGACCACCTTATATTTTTGTTAAAATTGCCTTTATTATTTATTATTTATCAGGTGGGCTGTATCTAATACAGACCACCTTATATTTTTGTTAAAATTGCCTTTATTTATTTATTTATTATTTATTATTTATTTATTTTTCTTAATTCTTGCCACTTTTTTGTTAGCACGATAACTTGAAAATGGCTGAATCAAATAAATTGAAATTTGACACACATATGTATAGGCATATGGACAAAGCACGGTAAGGTTTTCAACCTTGACCTTGACTGATGACGTCATCTAAGCGCCATTTTGTGAATTTTTCTGAAAATCAACTCATGATCATATCTTCATAACCAAAAGGTTTTTCTCATTCATATTTATCATGATCAAGGTCAATATCAGTCCAGTCAATTTCAGGTCAAAAAACGCGCGCGTGCGCGTACGTCCGCGCGTCAATGCGCGCGCAAAATTTTTAAATGCTCAAAATCGTCTCAAATTTTTTTTGCATACGTTTCAGGTAATTTTAAGCATTTTATAAAAAATCGCGCGTAAGAGCATGCGCGCGCGTTTTCGCGCGTAACACCATTAAAAAACATAGAATCGCCATTTTTTTTTCTTTCATGATATTTCTCATATTTTTTCAAGAATTTGATACCATGTTTATCTCTTTATGACCATTATTAACAAGATGAGCGTAAATTCAAGATAAATGTCAGTGCGCGCGAGGTCTTTTAATACATAGCATATATGGGCAAAAACATGCCTATACAAAATCCGTTATAGCTCTTTGGAATGCACCGGGATCCTCAATTTGTTTTCATATTAAGATAGAGTATGAGTCGGAAATATGATTCCATGTCTCATTTGGCCATTAAGTGTATCGTGACATCATCACAACGGCCTTGGAACTCAAAATACGAATTTCCATATTATGACGTCAGCATATTTATGTAAAATTTATTGTATCTCTGTAAATATTGATCAATTTTCTTTAAAATTTCGATATGTTGTAGCTAAGACAATTCTCTACAAGCGCAGTAATAACCTCTTTTCATTTTGATGACGTCATCATAGTGAAACTTTTGATTAAAGGCCTCATGTAAAAAACTTCATAATTTGCGTGTTATGCCTATTGAAGTTGAATTTAGTTCACGTTATGAATCTACATGATATTGTTTTTTAAGAATTTGTAAGCAGTATGTCGCTTATTTTTGCTCTATTTTGTCTCAAATTTTAGTTGACCAGCCCACCTATACTTGTTCCAAACAAGTATTATATGTCTAGTTATTTATTTATTTTTCTTAATTCTCGCCACTTTTTTGTTAGCAAGATAACTTGAAATTGTCTAAATCAAATCACTTGAAATTTGGCACACATATGTATAGGCATATGGACAAGACATGGTAAGGTTTTCAACCTTGACCTTGACTGATGACGTCATCTAGGCGCCATTTTGTGAAATTTTCTGAAAATAAACTCTTGATCGTATCTTCATAACCAAAAGGTATTTCTCATTCATATTTATTATGATCAAGGTCAATATCAGTCCAGTCAATTTCAGGTCAAAAAACGCGCGCGTGCGCGTACGTCCGCGCGTCAATGCGCGCGCAAAATTTTTAAATGCTCAAAATCGTCTCAAATTTATTTTGCATACGTTTCAGGTCATTTTAAGCATTTTATAAAAAATCGCGCGTAAGAGCATGCGCGCGCGTTTTCGCGCGTAACACCATTACAAAACATAGAATCGCCATTTTTTTTTCTTTCATGATATTTCTCATATTTTTTCAAGGAATTTGATACCATGTTTATCTCTTTATGACCATTATGAACAAGATGAGCGTAAATTCAAGATAAATGTCAGTGCGCGAGAGCTCTTTTAATACATAGCATATATGGGCAAAAACATGCCTATACAAAATCCGTTATAGCTCTTTGAAATGTACCGGGATCCTCAATTTTTTTTCATATTTAGATAGAGTATGAGTCGGAAATATGATTTCATGTCTCATTTGGCCATTAAGTGTATCGTGACATCATCACAATGACCTTGGAACTCAAAATACGAATTTGCATATTATGACGTCAGCATATTTATGTAAAATTGATTGTATCTCTGTAAATATTGATCATTTTTCTTCAAAATTTCGATATGTTGTAGCTAAGACAATTCTCTACAAGCGCAGTAATAACCATTTTTCATTTTGATGACGTCATCATATTGAAAATTTTGATTAAAGGCCTCATGTCAAAAACTTCATAATTTGCGTGTTATGCCTATAGAAGGTGAATTTAGTTCACGTTATGAATCTACATGATATTGTTTTTTAAGAATTTGTAAGCAGTATGTCGCTTATTTTTGCTCTATTTTGTCTCAAATTTAAGTTGACCAGCCCACCTATACTTGTTCCAAACAAGTATTATATGTCTAGTTTATTTATTTATTATTTATTTTTCTTATTTCGACCCACTTTTTGTTAGCAAAATAACTTGAAAATGGCTAAATCAAATAACTTGAAATTTGGCACACATATGTATAGGCATATGGAGAAAACATAGTAAGGTTTTAAACCTTGACCTTGACTGATGACGTCATCTAGGCGCCATTTTGTGAAATTTTCTGAAAATTTACTCATGATCATATTTTCATAACGGTAAGTTATTTCTCATTCATATTTATCATGATCAAGGTCAATATCAGTCCGGTCAATTTCATGTCAAAAAGCGCGCGCGTGCGCGTACGTCCGCGCGTAAGTGCGCGCGCAAAAATTTAAAATGCTCAAAATCGTCTCAAATTTTTGTTGCATACGTTTCAGGTCATTTTAAGCATTTTATAAAAAATCGCGCGTACGAGCATGCGCGCGCGTTTTCGCGAGTAACAACATTACAAAACATAGAATCGCCATTTTTTTTTCTTTCATGATATTTCTCATATTTTTTCGAGGAATTTGATACCATGTTTATCTCTTTAGGACCATTAATAACAAGATGAGCGTCAATTCAAGATAAACGTCTGTGCGCGCGAGCTCTTTTAATACATAGCATATATGGGCAAAAACATGCTTATACAAAATCCATTATAGCTCTTTGGAATGAGCCGTGACCTTCAATTTGTTTTCATATTTAGATAGAGTATGAGTCGGAGAAATGATTCCATGTCTCATTTGGCCATTAAGTGTATCGTGACATCATCATAATGGCCTTGGAACTCAAAATACGAATTTGCATATAATGACGCCAGCATATTTATGGAAAATTGATTGCATCTCTGTAAATATTGATCAATTTTCTTTCAAAATTTCGATATGTTGTAGCTAAGATAATTATCTACAAGTTCGATAATAACCATTTTTCATTTTGATGACGTCATCAGAGTGAAAATTTTGATTAAAGGCCTCATGTCAGAAATTTCACAATTTGCGTGTTATGACTATAGAAGGTGAATTTCGTTCACGTACTGAATCTACATGATATTGTTTATTAAGAATTTTAAAGCATTCTCGCTTATTTTTGCTCTATTTTGTTTTCAAATTTTAGTTGACCAGCCCACCTATACTTGTTCCAAACAAGTATTATGTCTAGTTTATTATTTATTTTTCTTATTTCGACCCACTTTTTGTTAGCAAAATATCTTTGAAATTATTCAATCAAATGCTTTGAAATTTGGCACACATATGTATAGGCATATGGAGAAAACACAGTAAGGTTTTCGAACTTGACCTTGACTGATGACGTCATCTAGGCGCCATTTTGTGAAATTTTCTGAAAATAAACTCATGATCATATCTTCATAACTAAAAGGTTTTTCTCATTCATATTTATTATGATCAAGGTCAATATCAGTCCAGTCAATTTCAGGTCAAAAAACGCGCGCGTGCGCGTACGTCCGCGCGTCAATGCGCGCGCAAAATTTTTAAATGCTCAAAATCGTCTCAAATTTATTTTGCATACGTTTCAGGTCATTTTAAGCATTTTATAAAAAATCGCGCGTACGAGCATGCGCGCGCGTTTTCGCGCGTAACACCATTAAAAAACATAGAATCGCCATTTTTTTTTCTTTCATGATATTTCTCATATTTTTTCAAGGAATTTGATTCCATGTTTATCTCTTTATGACCATTATTAACAAGATGAGCGTAAATTCAAGATAAATGTCAGTGCGCGCGAGGTCTTTTAATACATAGCATATATGGGCAAAAACATGCCTATACAAAATCCGTTATAGCTTTTTGGAATGCACCGGGATCCTCAATTTTTTTTCATATTAAGATAGAGTATGAGTCGGAAATGTGATTCCATGTCTCATTTAGCCATTAAGTGTATCGTGACATCATCACAATGGCCTTGGAACTCAAAATACGAATTTGCATATTATGACGTCAGCATATTTATGTAAAATTTATTGTATCTCTGTAAATATTGATCAATTTTATTCAAAATTTCGATATGTTGTAGCTAAGACAATTCTCTACAAGCGCAGTGATAACTATTTTTCATTTTGATGACGTCATCATAGTGAAAATTTTGATTAAAGGCCTCATGTCAAAAACTTCATAATTTGCGTGTTATGCCTATAGAAGGTGAATTTAGTTCACGTTATGAATCTACATGATATTGTTTTTTAAGAATTTGTAAGCAGTATGTCGCTTATTTTTGCTCTATTTTGTCTCAAATGTTAGTTGACCAGCCCACCTATACTTGTTCCAAACAAGTATTATATGTCTAGTTTATTATTTATTTTTCTTATTTCGACCCACTTTTTGTTAGCAAGATAACTTTGAAATTATTCAATCAAATGCTTTGAAATTTGGCACACATATGTATAGGCATATGGAAAAAACACAGTAATGTTTTCAACCTTGACCTTCACTGATGACGTCATCTAGGCGCCATTTTGTGAAATTTTCTGAAATAAACTCATGATCATATCTTCATAACCAAAAGGTATTTCTCATTCATATTTATTATGATCAAGGTCAATATCAGTCCAGTCAATTTCAGGTCAAAAAACGCGCGCGTGCGCGTACGTCCGCGCGTCAGTGCGCGCGCAAAATTTTTAAATGCTCAAAATCGTCTCAAATAAATTTTGCATACGTTTCAGGTCATTTTAAGCAGTTTATAAAAAATCGCGCGTACGAGCATGCGCGCGCGTTTTCGCGCGTAACACCATTAAAAAACATAGAATCGCCATTTTTTTTTCTTTCATGATATTTCTCATATTTTTTCAAGGAATTTGATTCCATGTTTATCTCTTTATGACCATTATTAACAAGATGAGCGTAAATTCAAGATAAATGTCAGTGCGCGCGAGGTCTTTTAATACATAGCATATATGGGCAAAAACATGCCTATACAAAATCCGTTATAGCTCTTTGGAATGCACCGGGATCCTCAATTTTTTTTCATATTAAGATAGAGTATGAGTCGAAAATATGATTCCATGTCTCATTTGGCCATTAAGTGTATCGTGACATCATCACAATGGCCTTGAAACTCAAAATACGAATTTGCATATTATGACGTCAGCATATTTATGTAAAATTGATTGTATCTCTGTAAATATTGATCAATTTTCTTCAAAATTTCGATATGTTGTAGCTAAGACAATTCTCTACAAGCGCAGTAATAACCATTTTTCATTTTGATGACGTCATCATAGTGAAAATTTTGATTAAAGGCCTTATGTCAAAAACTTCATAATTTGCGTGTTATGCCTATAGAAGGTGAATTTAGTTCACGTTATGAATCTACATGATATTGTCTTTTAAGAATTTGTAAGCAGTATGTCGCTTATTTTTGCTCTATTTTGTCTCAAATGTTAGTTGACCAGCCCACCTATACTTGTTCCAAAC
Source organism: Strongylocentrotus droebachiensis (assembly GCA_035222895.1). Lineage (NCBI taxonomy): Eukaryota > Metazoa > Echinodermata > Echinoidea > Camarodonta > Strongylocentrotidae > Strongylocentrotus > Strongylocentrotus droebachiensis. The sequence continues at coordinate 172,773 of JAVYIG010003777.1, read as the reverse complement.
AAGTATTATATGTCTAGTTATTTATTTATTTTTCTTATTTCGACCCACTTTTTGTTAGCAAGATAACTTAGAAAAAGCTTAATCAAATAACTTGAAATTTAGCACACATATGTATAGGCATATGGAGAAAACACAATAAGGTTTTCAACCTTGACCTTGACTGATGACGTCATCTAGGCGCCATTTTGTGAAATTTTCTGAAAATAAACTCTTGATCATATCTTCATAACCAAAGGTTATTTCTCATTCATATTTATCATGATTAAGGTCAATATCAGTCCAGTCAATTTCAGGTCAAAAAACGCGCGCGTGCCCGTACGTCCGCGCATCAATACTCGCGCAAAATTTTTAAATGCTCAAAATCGTCTAAAATTTATTTTGCATACGTTTCAGGTCATTTTAAGCATTTTATAAAAAATCGCGCGTACGAGCATGTGCGCGCGTTTTCGCGCGTAACACCATTAAAAAACATAGATTCGCCATTTTTTTTTCTTTCATGATATTTCTCATATTTTTTCAAGGAATTTGATTCCATGTTTATCTCTTTATGACCATTATTAACAAGATGAGCGTAAATTCAAGATAAATGTCAGTGCGCACGAGGTCTTTTAATACATAGCATATATGGGCAAAAACATGCCTATACAAAATCCGTTATAGCTCTTTGGAATGCACCGGGATCCTCAATTTTGTTCATATTAAGATAGAGTATGAGTCGGAAATATGATTCCATGTCTCATTTGGCCATTAAGTGTATCGTGACATCATCACAATGGCCTTGGAACTCAAAAATACGAATTTGCATATTATGACGTCAGCATATTTATGTAAAATTGATTGTATCTCTGTAAATATTGATCAATTTTCTTCAAAATTTCAATATGTTGTAGCTAAGACAAATCTCTACAAGCGCAGTAATAACCATTTTTCATTTTGATGACGTCATCATAGTGAAAATTTTGATTAAAGGCCTCATGTCAAAAACTTCATAATTTGCGTGTTATGCCTATAGAAGGTGAATTTAGTTCACGTTATGAATCTACATGATATTGTCTTTTAAGAATTTGTAAGCAGTATTTCGCTTATTTTTGCTCTATTTTGTCTCAAATTTTAGTTGACCAGCCCACCTATACTTGTTCCAAACAAGTATTATATGTCTAGTTTATTTTTCTTAATTCTTACCACTTTTTTGTTAGCAAGATAACTTGAAAATGGCTTAATCAAATGAATTGAAATTTGGCACACATATGTATGGGCATATGGACAAAGCACGGTAAGGTTTTCAACCTTGACCTTGACTGATGACGTCATCTAGGCGCCGTTTTGTGAAATTTTCTGAAAATTTACTCATGATCATATCTTCATAACCAAAAGGTATTTCTCATTCATATTTATTGTGATTAAGGTCAATATCAGTCTGGTTAATTTCAGGTCAAAAAACGCGCACGTGCGCGTACGTCCGCGCGTAAGTGCGCGCGTAAAAATGTTAAATGCTCAAAATCGTCTCAAATTTATTTTGCATACGTTTCAGGTCATTTTAAGCATTTTATAAAAAATCGCGCATACGAGCATGCGCGCGCGTTTTCGCACGTAACACCATTACAAAACATAGAATCGCCATTTTTTTTTCCTTTCATGATATTTCTCATATTTTTCAAGGAATTTGATACCATTTTTATCTCTTTATGACCATTAATAAAAAGATGAGCGTCAATTCAAGATAAATATCCGTGCGCGCGAGCTCTTTTAATACATAGCATATATGGGCAAAAACATGCCTATACAAAATCCATTGTAGCTCTTTGGAATGAACCGTGACCTTCAATTTTTGTTCATATTTAGATAGAGTATGAGTCGGAAATATGATTCCATGTCTCATTTGGCCATTAAGTGTATCGTGACATCATCATAATGGCCTTGGAACTTAAAATACGAATTTGCATATTATGAAGTCAGCATATTTATGTAAAATTGAATGTATCTCTGTAAATATTGATCTATTTTCTTCAAAATTTCGATATGTTGTAGCTAAGACAATTCTCTACAAGCTTAGTGACCATCATTTTTCATTTTGATCACGTCATCATAGTGAAAATTAGGATTAAATGGCACGTATCAGAAATTTCTTAAGTTGCGTGTTATGCCTATGGAAGGTGAATTTCGTTCACATCATTAATGTACATGACATTGTTTTTTAGCAGTATCTCGCTTATTTTTGCTCCATTTTGTGTCAAATTTTAGTTGACCAGCCCACCTTTACTTGTTCCAAACAAGTATTATATGTCTAGTTTATTTTTCATATTTCGACCCACTTTTTTGTTAGCAAGATAACTTGAAAATGGTTCAATCAAATACCTTGCAATTTGGCACACATATGTATAGGCATATGGAGAAAACACAGTAAGGTTTTCAACCTTGACCTTGACTGATGACGTCATCTAGGCGCCATTTTGTGAAATTTTCTGAAAATCAACTCATGATCATATCTTCATAACCAAAAGGTATTTCTCATTCATATTTATCATGATCGAGGTCAATATCAGTCCGGTTTATTTCAAGTCAAAAAACGCGCGCGTGCGCGTACGTCCGCACGTCACTGCGCGCGCCAAAAATTTAAATGCTCAAAATCGTCTCAAATTTATTTTGCATACGTTTCAGGTCATTTTAAGCATTTTATAAAAAATCGCGAGTACGAGCATGCGCGCGCGTTTTCGAGCGTCACACCATTACAAAACATAGAATCGCCAATTTTTTTTTTCTTTCATGATATATCTCATATTTTTTCAAAGAATTTGAAACCATGTTTATCTCGTAATGACCATTAATAACAAGATCAGCGTCAGTTCAAGATAAATGTCCGTGCGCGCGAGCTCTTTTAATACATAGCATATATGGGCAAAAACATGCCTATACAAAATCCGTTATAGCTCTTTGGAATGCACCGGGATCCTCAATTTTTTTTCATATTAAGATAGAGTATGAGTCGGAAATATGATTCCATGTCTCATTTGGCCATTAAGTGTATCGTGACATCATCACAATGGCCTTGGAACTCAAAATACGAATTTGCATATTATGACGTCAGCATATTTATGTAAAATTTATTGTATCTCTGTAAATATTGATCAATTTTCTTCAAAATTTCAATATGTTGTAGCTAAGACAAATCTCTACAAGCGCAGTAATAACCATTTTTCATTTTGATGACGTCATCATAGTGAAAATTTTGATTAAAGGCCTCATGTCAAAAACTTCATAATTTGCGTGTTATGCCTATAGAAGGTGAATTTAGTTCACGTTATGAATCTACATGATATTGTCTTTTAAGAATTTGTAAGCAGTATTTCGCTTTTTTTTGCTCTATTTTGTCTCAAATTTTAGTTGACCAGCCCACCTATACTTGTTCCAAACAAGTATTATATGTCTAGTCAGGTGGGCTGTATCTAATACAGACCACCTTATATTTTTGTTAAAATTGCCTTTATTTATTATTTATTTATTTTTCTTAATTCTCGCCACTTTTTTGTTAGCAAGATAACTTGAAATTGTCTAAATCAAATCACTTGATATTTGGCACACATATGTATAGGCATATGGACAAAACACAGTAAGGTTTTCAACCTTGACCTTGACTGATGACGTCATCTAGGCGCCATTTTGTGAAATTTTCTGAAAATAAACTCATGATCATATCTTCCTAACCAAAAGGTATTTCTCATTCATATTTATTACGATCAAGGTCAATATCAGTCCAGTCAATTTCAGGTCAAAAAACGCGCGCGTGCGCGTACGTCCGCGCGTCAATGCGCGCGCAAAATTTTTAAATGCTCAAAATCGTCTCAAATTTATTTTGCATACGTTTCAGGTCATTTTAAGCATTTTATAAAAAATCGCGCGTAAGAGCATGCGCGCGCGTTTTCGCGCGTAACACCATTAAAAAACATAGAATCGCCATTTTTTTTTCTTTCATGATATTTCTCATATTTTTCCAAGGAATTTGATTCCATGTTCATCTCTTTATGACCATTATTAACAAGATGAGCGTAAATTCAAGATAAATGTCAGTGCGCGCGAAGTCTTTTAATACATAGCATATATGGGCAAAAACATGCCTATACAAAATCCGTTATAGCTCTTTGGAATGCACCGGGATCCTCAATTTTTTTTCATATTAAGATAGAGTATGAGTCGGAAATATGATTCCATGTCTCATTTGGCCATTAAGTGTATCGTGACATCATCACAATGGCCTTGGAACTCAAAATACGAATTTGCATATTATGACGTCAGCATATTTATGTAAAATTGATTGTATCTCTGTAAATAATGATCAATTTTCTTCAAAATTTCGATATGTTGTAGCTAAGACAATTCTCTACAAGCGCAGTAATAACCATTTTTCATTTTGATGACGTCATCATAGTGAAAATTTTGATTAAAGGACTCATGTAAAAAACTTCATAATTTGCGTGTTATGCCTATGGAGGGTGAATTTAGTTCACGTTGTGAATCTACATGATATTGTTTTTTAAGAATTTGTAAGCAGTAAGACGCTTATTTTTGCTCTATTTTGTTTCAAATTTTAGTTGACCAGCCCACCTATACTTGTTCCAAACAAGTATTATATGTCTAGTTTATTTTTCTTAATTCTTACCACTTTTTTGTTAGCAAGATAACTTGAAAATGGCTTAATCAAATGAATTGAAATTTGGCACACATATGTATGGGCATATGGACAAAGCACGGTAAGGTTTTCAACCTTGACCTTGACTGATGACGTCATCTAGGCGCCGTTTTGTGAAATTTTCTGAAAATTTACTCATGATCATATCTTCATAACCAAAAGGTATTTCTCATTCATATTTATTGTGATTAAGGTCAATATCAGTCTGGTTAATTTCAGGTCAAAAAACGCGCACGTGCGCGTACGTCCGCGCGTAAGTGCGCGCGTAAAAATGTTAAATGCTCAAAATCGTCTCAAATTTATTTTGCATACGTTTCAGGTCATTTTAAGCATTTTATAAAAAATCGCGCGTACGAGCATGCGCGCGCGTTTTCGCACGTAACACCATTACAAAACATAGAATCGCCATTTTTTTTTCCTTTCATGATATTTCTCATATTTTTCAAGGAATTTGATACCATTTTTATCTCTTTATGACCATTAATAAAAAGATGAGCGTCAATTCAAGATAAATATCCGTGCGCGCGAGCTCTTTTAATACATAGCATATATGGGCAAAAACATGCCTATACAAAATCCATTGTAGCTCTTTGGAATGAACCGTGACCTTCAATTTTTGTTCATATTTAGATAGAGTATGAGTCGGAAATATGATTCCATGTCTCATTTGGCCATTAAGTGTATCGTGACATCATCATAATGGCCTTGGAACTTAAAATACGAATTTGCATATTATGAAGTCAGCATATTTATGTAAAATTGAATGTATCTCTGTAAATATTGATCTATTTTCTTCAAAATTTCGATATGTTGTAGCTAAGACAATTCTCTACAAGCTTAGTGACCATCATTTTTCATTTTGATCACGTCATCATAGTGAAAATTACGATTAAATGGCACGTATCAGAAATTTCTTAAGTTGCGTGTTATGCCTATGGAAGGTGAATTTCGTTCACATCATTAATGTACATGACATTGTTTTTTAGCAGTATCTCGCTTATTTTTGCTCCATTTTGTGTCAAATTTTAGTTGACCAGCCCACCTATACTTGTTCCAAACAAGTATTATATGTCTAGTTTATTTTTCATATTTCGACCCACTTTTTTGTTAGCAAGATAACTTGAAAATGGTTCAATCAAATACCTTGCAATTTGGCACACATATGTATAGGCATATGGAGAAAACACAGTAAGGTTTTCAACCTTGACCTTGACTGATGACGTCATCTAGGCGCCATTTTGTGAAATTTTCTGAAAATCAACTCATGATCATATCTTCATAACCAAAAGGTATTTCTCATTCATATTTATCATGATCGAGGTCAATATCAGTCCGGTTTATTTCAAGTCAAAAAACGCGCGCGTGCGCGTACGTCCGCACGTCACTGCGCGCGCCAAAAATTTAAATGCTCAAAATCGTCTCAAATTTATTTTGCATACGTTTCAGGTCATTTTAAGCATTTTATAAAAAATCGCGGGTACGAGCATGCGCGCGCGTTTTCGAGCGTCACACCATTACAAAACATAGAATCGCCAATTTTTTTTTTCTTTCATGATATATCTCATATTTTTTCAAAGAATTTGAAACCATGTTTATCTCGTAATGACCATTAATAACAAGATCAGCGTCAGTTCAAGATAAATGTCCGTGCGCGCGAGCTCTTTTAATACATAGCATATATGGGCAAAAACATGCCTATACAAAATCCGTTATAGCTCTTTGGAATGCACCGGGATCCTCAATTTTTTTTCATATTAAGATAGAGTATGAGTCGGAAATATGATTCCATGTCTCATTTGGCCATTAAGTGTATCGTGACATCATCACAATGGCCTTGGAACTCAAAATACGAATTTGCATATTATGACGTCAGCATATTTATGTAAAATTTATTGTATCTCTGTAAATATTGATCAATTTTCTTCAAAATTTCGATATGTTGTAGCTTAGACAATTCTCTACAAGCGCAGTAGTAACCATTTTTCATTTTGATTACGTCATCATAGTGAAAATTTTGATTAAAGGCCTCATGTCAAAAACTTCATAATTTGCGTGTTATGCCTATAGAAGGTGAATTTAGTTCACGTTATGAATCTACATGATATTGTCTTTTAAGAATTTGTAAGCAGTATGTCGCTTATTTTTGCTCTATTTTGTCTCAAATGTTAGTTGACCAGCCCACCTATACTTGTTCCAAACAAGTATTATATGTCTAGTTTATTTATTATTCTTTATTTTTATTTCTTCCCGTTTTTTGTTTATCGGTTAACTCAAGATCGGTTTTGTTAATTTCTTTCAATTTTGACACAGTCATATGTCATTGTCATGAGACGTGACAGAAACATTTTCAAGGTCATCAGGTCATCGTGACGTCATCCACGCGCCATTTTATGAAATCACGTTATCCATCATATCTTCATGATGCATCAGCAAAGGTCATTCATATTTATATCACATATATTTCAGGTCAAGGGTCAACAGGTCATGTCATCAAAGGTCACATAAAGGTCACGACGCGCGCGTACGTGCGCGTCAAAATTTAAAAATGCTCAAAATTACTTAACTATTAATGGAGAGTACGAATCAGGTCATTTTAAGCATTTCAAAATTTTCCGTCCGTATGTGTCAACGCGTGCGTTGCGCGCGCTCACAACGCGCGGAAAAGGTCAAATTCATTTTTTTTACATGATTTTGATTCCTCTTACCGTAAATGACAATTTACATTAATTTCAGTCACTCTTGACCTTTCATTTCAAGGCCGTAAGCGCGCGTCAAAGTTCAAAATCCGCGCGTACTGCTATGGGCAATATAATGCAAATTTGATCAAAAACATCCCATTTAAAAAATCAAAATAGCTCTTCAGATAGTCAATTGACCCCAACTTTTATATCATGGTATGAAAAAGCATGAGTTGTAGATATGATTTCATGTGTCATTTGACCCTCAATTAACTCATGACGTCATCATAATGGCCTCCAAACTCAAAATTTCAATTTGCATATTATGACGTCAGCATATTTTTGTAAAATTGATTGTACCTCTGTAAATATTATCAATTTTCATCCAAATTTTGATATGTTCTACCTGAGAATATTCTCTACAAATGCAGCCATCACGATTTTTCATTTTGACAATGGCATCATGGCGTATTTTTGCGATTAAAGGAGGCATGTCAATTTTTCACATTTTGCGTGTATTCTCTATGGGACATGACTTTTTCTCAAAACTGGATTCTACATTCTCATATTTCGCGAGCAATATCTCCGTCGTTTTATCTTTGTTTACGCTGAGCTTTGAGTATGTTATAGCTGAGACAATAAGCTATCATAAGTGTGCCATTTATTTTCGATCAGATGCCGGTATCATGCTCATATCTCACTTACAATGTGGGATTTGAGAATTCCATTTTCCGTTTACGTGTAATCGCTAAGGGAAATGTTTTGGTATATCGGTAACGCACTTGACTTCCGACCTCGAGGTCCCTGGTTCGAGTCCGGGAGTCTCCAACAATTTTTTTTCCTTCATTTTTATTGTTGACTTTTTAATGATCATAAAATTGAAAACAGACCACCTAATTCGTCCCCATGACGAATTCAATTTCTAGTTATTATTTTATTCGTATGCATCTCCCAAGATAAAACATAATCTTTCCTGCAAGCCATTCCTCAGGATAAAATCTATATCAAAGGGTTTTGTAAAAGGTAAAAAGAAAATACTGGTTGCAAAAATAAAAAAAAATGAAAAGTGGGATCACTATGGTATATTGGTGAAAGCTATTGAGAGCTATACAAGAGATCCCAGCTTTCTATTATTCATTGTGTGGTGTTTACATCCGTGTACAAGGTGTTTAACCCACATTTGTCCATCAAAACAATGCTGCTCACCATAGTAATAGTTCGGAAGCCCATCGCCGTAGCGATAGTTGTACCCGTAGCCGTAACCATATCTGTAGGAGGGATAGCTGCATCGAGTAAACCTTTGATCGATGCTGGCCTGCCAGCTGGTGCAAGGACATGGCTCTGCCCCCCATTCATATGATGTTTCAGAGAGATCATCCAGGTACCAATCTTGACAGTAACGGCGCGGGTTGACGTACCAGTCGGGATTTTCGTCAAGACGATAGATGTCTCTCCCCTGTTAGTATGAGCGAAATATGGTTTTAAATAATATAAGGATAAATTTTGTTTATATTATTAATATTGCTACTATCATTAAGAGTATAAGTAGTAGTAGTAGTAGTAGTAGTAATACCAGTCATAGTAGTGGTAGTAGTAGTAGTAGTACTAGTAGTATTACTACTAGTAGTATAAGCAGCAGTAGTAGTGGTAGTAGTAGTAGTTGTAGTGGAAGTAGTAAACATAGTAGTAGATGTAGTAGTATTAGTAGTAGTAGTAGATATAGTAGTAGGAGTAGTCATGGTAGTAGTAATAGTAGTAGTAGTAGTAGCAGTAGTAATAGTAGTTATAGTAGTAGAACAGGTAGTAGAGGTAGTATTAGTAGAGCTAGTAGTAGTTAAATCAGTAGTAATAGCAGTGGGAGAGGTAGTAGTATTAGTAGAAGCAGCAGTAGTAGTAATAGTAATAGTAGTAGTACACATAGTTTACAAATATACACTGTCTTGAGAGGTTCTGGTTAAAAGTATGCGCAAGAGGTGACTCCAATAGTACTATTTGCTGAGGGGCGCAGCCCCGAAGCAAATGGTACTTTTGGGGTCACCGAGGCCCATAGTTTTACCAGAACCTCGAATAGAAGGCATGGTATATTTGTTTTATATCCTGCATCAAAAATGTATTTATTTAAAAAAAAAAATTTAGAACAAAAAAAATGTCAATTTTTATCTAAAAAGATTTAAAATATTTTGTTTTCATTAAATTAAGATTTGAAAAACAAAAATGAATTAATAAAAAAAAAAAAAATCACATTTTTTTTTCAACTCCCAAATAGTAAACCAAAATAGTACTCTCATATAGTACTTTCTAAAAATAGCTCAAATATTTTTGGTCATGTGACGAGCTCTCAACCAATCAGAAGCCAACAAATTTTTGATGCAGGATATAATAGTAGTTATAGCAGAAGTAATAGCAGTGGTAGAGGTAGTAGTACTAGTAGAAGCAGCAGTAGTAGTAATAGTAGTAATAGTAGTAATAGTAGTAGTAGAGGTAGTAGTACTAAAAACAGTAGAGGTAGCAGTAGTATAGGTAGAAGTAATAGAAGTATAATTAGTAAAAGTAGTAGTAGTAGTAGCAGTAGCAGTAGTAATAGAAGAAATAGTACAACAGGTAGAAGTATCAGTGATAGTAGTAGTAGTAGTAGGAGTAGTCATGATAGTAGTAATAGTAGTAGTAGTAGTAGTAGTAGTAATAGTAGTTATAGTAGTAGTACAGGTAGTAGAGGTAGTATTAGTAGAGCTAGTAGTAGTTAAATCAGTAGTAATAGCAGTGGTAGAGGTAGTAGTATTAGTAGAAGTAGCAGTAGTAGTAATAGTAATAGTAGTAGTACACATAGTAGTAGTTATAGCAGAAGTAATAGCAGTGGTAGAGGTAGTAGTACTAGTAGAAGCAGCAGTAGTAGTAATAGTAGTAATAGTAGTAATAGTAGTAGTAGAGGTAGTAGTACTAATAACAGTAGAGGTAGCAGTAGTATAGGTAGAAATAATAGAAGTATAATTAGTAAAAGTAGTAGTAGTAGTAGCAGTAGCAGTAGTAATAGGGACTTTTAGATTGAGTGGACGAGAACACGACGAACGCCGACTGATCATGCGTGTCAACGTACTCAACTGCTCATGTTGACTACAATTAGAAATCTTTTAGATTGCACTCGACGATATACATACATGCATATGACAAAGAAAGAGGACAAAATATACAGTTCCTCATTCTATCCTCAACAATAGGCCATTTTCGTAATGTAACCAAATTTAATGCATAAGTGTTTGTGAAGTGCCTCAATACAAATTATTTCATTCACCTGTTACGAATAATAGTATTTCAATAGTCAGAATGCAACTGCATATATTAAGTGTTGCTATGTAGGCCAAGCCATCATGTTTGTCTAACCTGGCAAAAGTTATGTATGCAGTTCGGATTCTGTCTATTGAAATACTAATATTCTTATCAGGTGAATGAAATAATTTGTATTGAGGCACTACACAAAGACTTATGCATTAAATTTGGTTACATTACGAAAATGGCCTACTGCTGTGGTAAAACATCCCTCCACTGCTATTTGTAAAAATGTGTAGAACAGGTGAATATGCATGTGACACCTGTTCTACACATCTTTACATAATAGCAGGGAAGGGATGTTCCTTTGTCTACCTGATGAACTGTATATTTTATGCGCACGCGGCATATACTAGTACCGGTACTAGATTTAGGAAAATCAAGGTTGACGCATTCTCGATCGCCGACTGAGACGAAGTGAAGCATGCGCAGTGCCTTAAAATGACGTCACACGTTGCAGCCAAAGCTGTCAACGTGCAAATCTAAAAGTCCCTAATAGAAGTAATAGTACAACAGGTAGAAGTATCAGTGATAGTAGTAGTAGTAGTAGTAAAGTTAGTAGTAGTTATAGCAGTAATAATAGCAGTAGTAGAGGTAGTAGAAGCAGCAGCAGTAGTAGTAGTAGTAGTAGTAGTAGTAGTAATATTAGTAGTAGAGGTAGTAGTAGTAGTAGAGGTAGTAGTACTAATGATAGTAGAAGTAGCAGTAGTATAGGTAGAAGAAGTAGTAGTAATAGTAGAAGTAGTAGAAGTAGTAGTAATAGTAGAATAGACAAATAGTAGTAGAGGTAGGAGGATTAGTTTTAGGCTTAGAACTATTAGTAGTAGTATTAGTAGCAATAGTAGTAGTGGTAGTAGTAGTAATAGTATTCATAATATTATTAATAGTAGTGGTAGTAGTAGTATAGGTAGAAGTAGGAATAGTAGTTTTAGTAGTAGAGTTAGTAGAAGTATTAGTAGATGTAGTAGTAGTACTACTAGCAGTGGTAGTAGAGGTAGTAGTTAAAGTAGTAGTAGTAGTGGTAGTAATACCAGTCATAGTAGTGGTAGTAGTTTTAATAGTATAGTAGTAGTATGAGCAGTAGTAGTAGTAGTAGTAGTCGTAATATTAGTAATATTAGTAGTAATAGTAGTAATATTAGTAGTAATAGTAGTAATATTAGTAGTAATCAGGGGCGTAGACAACGGGGGGATGATGGGGATGCATCCCCCCACCTCACAAGGTGGGGGGGGGGGGATGGCATGTACAATCATCCCCTCCAGGTTTTTGGGAATGATATTTGCTTACTTAATAAGTCATAATGATGATAATAATAGTAATAATAATAATGATAACAATTATAATATTAAAGATAAACTCCAGTTCTGGTAAAAAAAAAATTAATTCTCACAGAATCAAACGAAACTTACACTGAATGTTCAAGATTACAAATAAATGACATGTGCCAAACAATTTTGGAAGAAAATGTATACTGGCTGAGTAATGAGCATAGAAAGACAAGGAAATCAAGGTAGTACTAGCCCCGACATCATGTGTGTTGTCCCATATATAGCTTTCTGCGTCTGTGCTTGTTACTTTACTAAGACTCGGTCAAATTTATAATGATTTTGATGACTCCAGAACCTTGCAGTGCACACCAATACTTACATGCTACATGATCAACTGTTTCTGATCCATTCCACACCTTTTCTTTCACAATGCAATCGCATTACCAGTACTAAAGTTTATCTTTAATAATAATAATAATTATGATGATGATAATAATAATCCTCATCATTATTGTAATTGTGTTTATTGTTATTAGCCGCATTCACACGGTGAAAGCCAATTCAGACGGTAAAAAAAAGAAAATCTTACATGTATTTTGTGGTTATCTTGTGGTTTGGAAACCACAAGATAACCACAAGATTAAACAGGCGCGGATCTACGGGGGGGGGGGGGGTTTGGGGGGTTTAACCCCCCCCCCCCTTGTGCGGCCCAAAAAAACAAACAAAAAAAAAAGGGAAAAAAAGAAGAAAAAAGAAAAAAAGAAAGAAAAAAGAACGCACGCTGGAGAGAAACCCTTTCAAGTGCAAATATTGTGAGAAGATATTCAAATCATCTGGTAACTTAACCAAACACATGATAACTCTGGATATAACTGTGTATTTAACTGTTACTTGATTTAAAAAGACGTTATCATGCACTGCTTTTTATGGTCTCCGTTGTGTTAATAGATGCCAGGAAAACATCACTTACGGGGTTCAAATAAACACCCCCAACAAAATCGGGTCGCCGCTTCGCGGCTCGTGGACGATACTCCGCATCGTCATTATTTTGGTCACCCCCCTTAGCAAAAAGCTAGATCCGCCCCTGAGTCATTCCCCCAGGTGTACGAACCTGTCTACGCCACTGGTAGTAATAGTAGTAATATTAGTAGTAATAGTAGTAACAGTAGTGGTGGTAGTAGTAGTAGTAGTTTTACTAGTATAGTAGTAGTTTTACCAGTATTATTATTAGTAGTAGTGCTTGTAGTAGTAGGAGTAGTAGTGAGAGTAGTACTAGCATAGTATTAGTAGTGGTGGGGAAATTGATGTCTCTCGCCTGTTGCAAGAGGTAACATGGTTTGAATGAGGGCGTGATTCCTATTATTATTATTATTATTATCATTATCATTATCATTATCATTATAGTTTTCATTATCATTTTCATTATTATCTTGCCGATTCTTATTCAGTTCGTTTGCTTGCGTATCGTATTGCGGGTGGTTGTAAATTCTTTTCTCTTATAGCTCATGAACAATATCACCTGTTAGGTAAACGAAACAAAAATGACTTCATTTGGACAATAGTCCAAACATAAGGATATTTAACTATATCCAAATTATTAGGGCTATTCTAATTTATGTAATCTTTTACTGTCTCATCTCTCGTGATTTCGGTTGTTAGGGAAATAACGTAATAGCCGTCCTGATCAACCAATATTCCTAACTTAATTCAAAGAAATAATCATTACAATGATACCGGTGCTGCAAATTCTTAGAACAGGACGGTATTTAGAGTAAAATATAGCAAAGTAGAAATTGCTTCGACTAATAATAACATGTTATGATTATGTTGTTAGATAACAGACATTATAGCCGTCTTGACATAACAATATTCATAACTATATTCAAGGATAAAGTCCTTACCATGCGACCGGTGTTGCCAATCCTGAGATCGGGGCGATAGCTTGCGTATCGTATAGCAGGATAGTTTCCCTGGTAGATATTCAGTCTGTCATGTTTGATGTTGTAACCGATCCTAGCAGGTATCGCCTTAGAGGTTGGATCCCACTGAAAGCTCCCTTGCTGATACATCGTCAAGACACCGCTTCTACTGCCGTCAGTAAAGAGAATCGCTTGGTAGGTATTGGTCTGAGAGAGGGAAGAGTGTACACAATAATAATGATAATAAAAACGGTGCTTATGAAGTGCTTACTACCGAAGTCTCTAAGCGCTATAACAAACAAAACACAATGATAAACAATTACATATTTTAAAAAGAATAATAATATGAAATATACATCAATTCGAGCAGAGTAAGTTAATCATCAAAAGCAATTTTGAATAAATGTGTCTTATTAAAGACAAGTTTTGAATTGGTTGAAAGTCTGGCAGTGCTTAACATGTAAAGGTAGTTTGTTTCAAAGTTGAGCAAAAGCTTTGCAAAAAGAGCGATGACCATAAGAAAGACACCGAAGTAGACACGAGGTTTAATTGTTAACATGACCGTATATTGCGTGAGGGTTGTATTCTTTTTTTTTGTTTTTTTGTTGTTGATAAACTGATGTCAATTCATGAATCCATAAGGTTACAATTCTTTCTTTTTTATCGAAGGTTCATAATTCCGAAGATGAATTAGGGTTCGTAATTTCAAAAGATAGATATTTATTTATTTATTTATTTGAACATATTTCATCAGGATAACAAGATCAGAAAGGACTGGTTTACATCCTGGTCCTGAATATTAAAAGCTTACACTAAAACATCAAAACAGAATAATCATACATATTTAATGAGAATTGTTAAAATACTCATGAAATCATGATAAAAATATATAGTGACCATAATCTTGAGTAAAAACCAAGTCAAAATACATGATAATTAATTGAATATATAAAAACACAATAATGGAATCAAATAATTCCGAAAAATACTCTTTCTCATTTTTCCGCAATTATCAGATCCTATTTTATTCCCTGAACTATGAACACTCTGGTACTGGAAGCTTTAGAAAAACTAGTAACTCTTGAATACAACAAATTATTATAATAATTTGTTTTATTGTGAAATTTACCTCCTGTCCTGCGATTGACCCTGGAGTCTGCACATCAACCCACGTGACCTTAAGAATGAAGTTGATTCCATTGATGAACCGGAAGGACTCTAATCCTGCCGGAAGTGACAGAGCTCCATACAGTCTTTCTTTTACTGCTGCAAGCAGGTCAAGAGAGTTTCCATTCCTATTGTTAATGTCGTATACCTAGTTAAACAAAAATCATGATAACAATAAATAACAAACTTAAGAATAATGGTTATAATACTTGTAGTATTGATAATTATAATAACAATAATATTAATAATGTTGATGATACTAACACTTAAAATAATGATAATACAAATAATAATAATATTAATTATAGTAATAATAGTACTCGTGAATTATAGCGCTCTACACTGTAAAAACGAATTTGTTCATTGGTAATTTTTACGTATTTTTTCCACGTAGAATTTACTTGAAAACATTAGTTTTGCCACTTACGCACTAAATTTAAGTCTTGCTAACTCAAACTTTCAATTTAGTATAACATACGTGGAATATTTAAGTAAAATAAAACACTTAAGAACTACAAGTAATTTCAGCTTGTATTAATTTAGTAATTTTAACTCAAAATCAGAAATTATACGTATTACTCAAACAATTTATGTTGATTATTCTTATCTTTTTAAAGTAAGGACCGATGAAGTGCGTAATAGAAATATTTACATAATTTTTGAATATTCATTAAGACCAAATTAAACTCTTTTTTAAATAAAACAATTCTTTTTTGTGGTTGAATGAAAATTTAAGGACTTTAAAACATTTACTAATTCATTTAACATGGCTAAGCAAAGACAAGAAATTTTTAATTGTTACCCAGTTCAAAACAAATCAAAACTTGATATTTCAGGAAATTGTCAACCAATTTTTCTTTTAAGATGCTACCATCAAGTATATATAAAATTTGGAGCCTTTCAATATGTGTCGAATTGAAGCGTATGTAATAGTTTGTGATGGTGGTAGATATATATATATACGGTTAAATGTTATTATAGAAGTAGTGTTAGTGATTAGTGATTAATCGTAAATAGAAGTAGTGAATGATTAGTGGATGTTACTTGTTAGATAAGATGGGTACCAAATCGTGCAATATGTAATCCTATCATAGCTTTTTTTTAATTATCTAAAATGATTACAATACCTAAATTATTTACGTTAATGTAACTCGATTTAACTGAGTAAAAATGTTTTCAGCAAAATAAGTAAATTCTACTTAAGATGCCGTAGGTAATATTTACTTAATAAAAATAAGGCAATTCTTTTCCTCAATTTTATTGAGTTATTTCGACTATTATTTGTTTACAGTGTAGCATTTCAAGGAATTAATTCCTGCCAGGTACCCACTTACATCACCTGGATTAAATGTGGCAAAAGCAGATTATGTCTTGTCAAAGGGCATTGGTCCGCTGCGGGACTCGAACCGCATAATACATAATACATAACTTAAAATTACGCAGAGGATAGGTATTACGTAATATAAATTTCTTCCTTTTCCCTTTTTATTATTTTACTCTTCAAATCGAGCTCAGTGTTTCATAAATGCTTTTCAATTTTGTTGTTAATTATTGTTATGTTGTCGGGTTTAAAAATGAGCATTATGTAATGTTTAAGGGCACCCTCGCCCAAAGATTTAGCTTTATGCTACGTTTACACTATGTTCCCGGCGGCCACGGCAGCCCCGTTTGACCGAAACGTAGTGCGCCGTGGTATTTTGGCCATTTTCTTCTCTGTATTTAAGTTTAGTTACGCTACGTCTTGCCAAGTTTCCTCACGGTCTATCACGGTTTCCGTGACGGGCCGTGAAAGGGAAAGGGGCTGCTGTCCCGGAGGCTGCAAGGCGCACTACGGATCGGCCCGCGGTCTAACACGGACGCCAGTACGTTCCCTCCCGGTCCGTCACGTTCTGTTGGGTCCCTCACGTTTCTCACGTTCTGATCAAGGTCTGACACGTTTTTCACGTTCTGTCGAGGCTTTGTACAGATGAAACGTGGAGGCAGGGCAGCTTTGGAGCACGTTTGTGCCGGCGGTATAAAAAGAAGGTCTCCCAAGCAATAGCAATCATGATATCCTGAGACCTCGTTTTGTGTCAGACTGTAGTAGAACGCAACGCGCCGTAGCGTGCCGGGCGCATAAACCGTCCCACTACGGACCACCTCCAAGTTTTGTTACGGCCTGTTACGTTCTGTCACGTTTTGTTGCGCTCACCCCGTTTACCTATGGCCTACTAGGTTTCTCATTCCTACCGTGACTGCCGTGGCAATTTTTTTGACAGTTTAAAAATCTGGCCCGGCATCCACGGCAATCACGGCTTGTCACGTTTGCCCATACGGTCCCCCACGTTGTGTCACGTTCATCCCGTTTCGTCCACGGTGGCCTGAAACGTGGTTGCCGTGGCCGCCGGGAACATAGTGTAAACGTAGCATTAGCTTTTTGAGGTGTGTCCACCAATTATTTTGTATTTTTATGAATGTATATTTTGCAGATTTTTTGTCAAAGAATATATTATATCTTCTGTTTATTTATTACTTTTGAAATAATGTCTGTACATTTAAAAGATTAATGGAATACCTCAATCACACAGACAATAACAAACAATTGGATGACACACAATAGACCTGGATAAAAATGTACCCCCAAATATCCACAGATCTCTTACACATGGAGACGTCCCACTTTCTGCTAGTTAGAATAATCACTGTGATGGAAGTGTTTCGTGAAAACACTTTGTTTGCTCTACTGAGAAGAATACTTCCACCAGTGTATCAAAGAATGTGCCGTCAGTGAATAAATGAAAATTATTACTTAACTTTCATGGGCACAAGTCCGACTCGATAAGTGTTAAGATCATGCGCAGATTGTGTCTACGAAGTGGCTATTAAATGCCTTAAGCCCCTTTCAAACGGGATCTGCGTAGAGTTGCGAAGTGTGGAGTACCAACTACGGCGAAATTGGGCTGTGTATTCATGAAGAAAAAAATTTGCTTCGGCGTATTCCCTGAGTAGGTTACGCGTGGCTGGCGTACGATGGCGTATGGTATACGTACCCTGTGCATAGCACCGCGTACCTAAAAATGTTGCTTCGGCGTAGGGTTGCGTACGTTTACAACTTTACATAGGCCTGGCGTACAGGTTTGCTAACGGTTGCGTACGGTTGCTTAATGTGTGAACAAGCCTTTACTGCTTCGTCGGACTAGCGTAGGGTAGCATACTGTTGCGTAGGCTTGGCGTACAGTAGCGTTGTGTTGCGTAGTGTTGCGTAGACTTGCGTACAAATTGCGTACTCTCTGCGTATAGTGTCTACGCCGAAGGTACGCAAACAAAATTATAACCGTTTAATTTGTTGCGTTCATCTCGCGTGCCCATTTGAGTCCCTCCGCGTACAGTTAAGTAGAACTGCGTACATTCGGCGTAGTCGGTACGCAACGTTCCGAACTGGGTGTATACACGGGCAAGTACGGTGTCTCCACGGACAGACAAGGTAGCAACGCGGACCACGCCGGAAACGCATACGGAGCTAACACGGATTTCAAGGAAGAGCACGGAGGCTACTGGGTACTTGTACGGTCCTTACACGGAGGTGTACGTTGTCTATTGGGATATCTCCGGAATGTTGACGGGTGACTTGAGCTTGTAGACGCTCATTTAATATACGGAATTTCAAACCCGGATGAAACCGGTGTTAATACGGACCTCCCGGTGTCTACACGGACTGTCCCGGATGTATTCGGCGGCTACACGGATGTACACGGTGCCTACAGGGAAGAGGACGGATTGTTTCATCCGTGAACTCCGGGATGAAAAATTAAGCAAGCTTAATTTTTTCCCCGGATATGCCGGTACGCCAAGGATCACGCCGGATGCCTCCCCGGTGTATACACGGTAATGCCGGAGATAACACGGATGATCCTGGAGCGAAGATCCGGGATGATCCGTGATGCGATCCGTGAAAGTGTAAAAGGGCCTTTAGTAGTCGGTTTGGTGGTATGACTGAGGTACTATTGTCTCGGATTTTGATCGGTATGCAGTCGGTTTATGACTGAGGTATACGAATGCTCACCTGGTAGTAGATATTAGGGTCACCCAGGTAGAGGTCCACCGGAGCACCAAATACCGCAATGGCTGGGTCTGCATAGAGCTGATCGAAGAAACTAAACATAGACGGGTTGATGTATTTGAAAAGTGTATAACTGCGTGGAGAGTAGGTCGAAAAATGGATAATTCCTGTCGATGTGCACTATGTGGGTAAAGCAAAGACAAAAAATATTTTGTATTATAGTGGGCGACATCACGATTATGCTACACCCAAAAAAAGAAGAAGAGGAAATGAAAATGGAAAAATAAGAAACGTCTTGATAAAGATTTCTCGGTCGATGCGAAGAGTAGGCATACATTATTACCTTCTTTACACAGCCAAACCGATGCCGTATTGACTCTAAACCGATCGAATTTCGTCCATTCAAGGCAATGTATTTTTTTGGTTCAGTCGGTGTGGTCTCGGTCTCGATGTCGTAAGGTATAAGTAATGAATTGTGGGCCTAACCGCACTTTGCTTTTAAAGCTCTTTGCTTACTGGAAGGCAGCCCATGGCTAAAGGTTTTATCTTTAAAAAATGAGATAGCTATGTAAATGTAGCACTTTATATCGACCGTCGGATTGAAAGTCAAGTGTATAAATCACTATACCAGGACACATCGATATTGAATTGAATGCTGAATTCAATACTTACAGTGATGTAGGTGTATAACCGACCGGAGCTGATAGGAAACCCCGTATCAAGTTTTATTGTGAACCAAGCAAGATAGCTGTATTGATAGTAGCTCAGTGACCGGTCCACAGCAGAGCCATAGCCAATGTAGATACGCTCTAAACAATGCATTAAACAAACATTTGAGTACAGAGATAAATATGATATCATAATCATGATCATTTATCCTTTTCAACCCGAGCAGCTATAAGGTACCCGTTTAGCCCTGCTAGTAAAGTAGATAAAATGTATTAATCAGGACCAGGGGCGGCGATCCCGAAAAGTTTGAAAAGTGCCCTCCCCTCCCAAAGATGTATAAAAAATACTGACCAAAGACTGCAACACACTTTTAGGCTCTGGGGGCCCAAAAATGCGCGTTGAGACAAATAAAAATGCACAAATGTTCTCGCTCGGGAGCTACACACCCTCGCATTATATACTTCAAAATGTACAAGTAAATATTGTAGAAAAGTGAAGTGTAAAGTGGTATATTGCTTGTTTTTTTTTACTATATTTTTGCTATTAAAGCAATATCATTTTTCAATACAACAAAACTTCAAAAACCTGTAAGGGGATGGTCACTTCCGTCACCTTCACACCTCTCGTTCACTACGCTCCCTTGCACTAGCGTACTGATAGGGGTTGGGGCAGTTGCTCCCACCCGCATACAATTCAAACGTGGTTTATTTCTCATACAATACAATTTTTTTTACAAATGTTGCTGAAATGGCATGATTTTGTTCGTGAGCTTCCGGGGACTATGCCCCTGGACCCCACTAAGGGCCCTAAGCAGCCCCTGGATGCTCATCTGATCGTAGTTTAATGCCTAAAACCCCTGAGCTTCTGGGGACTCCGCCCCCTGGACCCAACTCCAATTAGTGACCAGCATGCCAGTGTCACAAATAACGTATCAAAATATGCTCATCTGACCGTAATTAAATGCCTAAAACCCCTGAGTTTCCGGGGGCCCCGCCCCCTCGACCCCATCAACGGTCCGAAGGCCATGTCTGGATGCGCTTATTCTTTTTACACAACTGTTTAGCCAGTTCAGTCAAATATACTGTGCAAATGACTAGAAACAGAGTCTAACATTACCCTTAGCAGTATTTTTGGATTGGAGCTGTACATGTGTACATAGTCGTTATTTCTGTGTTTCTCCTTCCACCTATCCTCTTCTATTTCGTCATGTATTTCTTTGCTTTTTCCTTCAATCCATCCTTTTCTCCTTCGTTATGTATATCTTTGATTTTCGTTCAATCTTTCTTCTTCATGTATTTCTGAATCTCTAATCTCTAAAAATAAGTACATTAAACAATGCAGGGGTATCGCTAAAAGGTTTTAAACGGAACTGGGCTAAACTCATGCCAATAAGTTTACATGCATAAATGTTGATCCAGAGAGGGATCGAAGCAACCTCCTTTTTTTTTAAAGCAATTTTGTTTTATTTCTCCAAATGTGTAATACAAACCATAACATACAATTGAATAACATAAACGTGTCCAATATTGATTGCTTTTACATAAACATAATTAAACAAAAACTTATTTGCAGAATATAAAACTTAGCAACAAAGTAAACGTATAAGTACCTAAACATAATATATATTTAAATGTTATTCGCTTATATTTATTAAAAAAAACTTGACCAAATCTGGAGGTAATTTTACTGGAACAATGCCTGCTCCTCCCTGCCCCCTCCCTCACACAAACACTCCAACACATCCACCCACACACAAACTCACCCACCGACCTCCCCCCATCACACACACTACTCACTCAGTGGATGTCTGCTAACATTCTCAACTCAAGAAAAATATACTAAATAAATTATCCAGGCCGCAAAATAGAGTGACACTTTTAACAGGCTCACGGTGGAGAAGAAAACAAATCTTAATTAATCTTAAGCTGCTCCCACTTTAAGAAATGTGATCCCAGCTTTCCCATTCTAATTCCCATTCTAACCTACCCCCCCCCCCCCCCACCGCACACACACAAACACACACACCCACCCCCTAGCCGGAAAAAGATTCCAAAACATTTGATGACAAGTGAGATATCATTCCTTCTTAAGGAAAACTCCGCATACACCCCTATTTTTAATATTTGCCTCCAACTTTTCCAAAATGGATGAAGGGGTTGCTGGCAAAACAGAGTCCCTCCCACACAAACACATACACACACGCGCGCGCACACACACGGCATACGAATATCCACGCCTTAGCAACACACCCAGCGCTCTGTAAACATATTTCTCACATAACAAATTATCCCACCAGCGTAAAGACTAGTTCATAGATGTCGAGGTAAATCGCAGCAAAATAAAAGCCACCGCTGTTTATTTTACGTGTAAATCAATGGTAAATGAGAACAGCAAAGGACCTGGGAGTATTCACAAGGCTCTACTTTACACCATCGAAGAAAATATCATATCTGAACGAGCCGCAATACCGTTAAGCCTTGTTTAGAATATGTTATATTTGTGGAGATGTATTTCACCTTATTATCTCTGTGCAGTAGTGAGATCACAAACAATTTCTAAATATTTGTCGATACTCTAATACAAATAGTCATTTCAAAAGTGGTGAATGTATTTTTTCTCCCAAACAATGATGAAATCCTAAGAGATCTTACCCTCAATACAGGCAAGTCCGGTATAAGGCGAGTCACATGTACATGTTCCGCTCAAACAGCTACCTCTGTTATTACATGGGTTCGGCTCGTTACAGTCAACTACAAGGAGGAGAGAAAATATCCTCAAATTTCATGACGAATCTTTCCATTCACTTTTCACGTGAAAATTCGAAATGCATGAATGACAAAAGTACAATGTTCAATGATCGTCTTTTCAGCCAGTAAATGTTAATTTTATATTCAAGTCTCATATGTTTGTCATTGAATTATATGATCATTTGTAAGCCTTGTTTAGAATATGTTATATTTGTGGAGGTGTATTTTACCTTATTATCTCTGTGCAGTAGTGAGATCACAGACAATTTCTAAATATTTGTCGATACTCTAATACAAATAGTCATTTCAAAAGTGCTGAATGTATTTTTTCTCCCAAACAATGATGAAATCCTAAGAGATCTTACCCTCAGTGCAGGCAAGTCCGGTATAAGGCGAGTCACATGTACATGTTCCGCTCACACAGCTACCTCTGTTATTACATGGGTTCGGCACGTTACAGTCAACTACAAGGAGGAGAGAAAATATCCACAAATTTCATGACGAATCTTTCCATTCACTTTTCACGTGGAAATTCGAAATGCATAAATGACAAAAGTACAATGTTCAATGATCGTCTTTTCAGCCAGTAAATGTTAATTTTATATTCAAGTCTCATATGTTTGTCATTGAATTATATGATCACTTGTAAGCCTTGTTTAGAATATGTTATATTTGTGGAGGTGTATTTCACCTTATTATCTCTGTGCAGTAGTGAGATCACAAACAATTTCTAAATATTTGTCGATACTCTAATACGAATAGTCATTTCAAAAGTGGTGAATGTATTTTTTCTCCCAAACAATGATGAAATCCTAAGAGATCTTACCCTCACTGCAGACAAGTCCGGTATAAGGCGAGTCACATGTACATGTTCCGCTCACACAGCTACCTCTGTTATTACATGGGTTCGGCTCGTTACAGTCAACTACAAGGAGGAGAGAAAATATCCTCAAATTTCATGACGAATCTTTCCATTCACTTTTCACGTGGAAATTCGAAATGCATGGATGACAAAAGTACAATATTCAATGATCGTCTTTTCAGCCAGTAAATGTTAATTTTATATTCAAGTCTCATATGTTTGTCATTGAATTATATGATCATTTGTAAGCCTTGTTTAGAATATGTTATATTTGTGGAGGTGTATTTCACCTTATTATCTCTGTGCAGTAGTGAGATCACAGACAATTTCTAAATATTTGTCGATACTCTAATACAAATAGTCATTTCAAAAGTGGTGAATGTATTTTTTCTCCCAAACAATGATGAAATCCTAAGAGATCTTACCCTCAGTGCAGACAAGTCCGGTATAAGGCGAGTCACATGTACATGTTCCGCTCAAACAGCTACCTCTGTTATTACATGGGTTCGCCTCGTTACAGTCAACTACAAGGAGGAGAGAAAATATCCTCAAATTTCATGACGAATATTTCCATTCACTTTTCACGTGAAAATTCGAAATGCATGAATGACAAAAGTACAATGTTCAATGATCGTCTTTTCAGCCAGTAAATGTTAATTTTATATTCAAGTCTCATATGTTTGTCATTGAATTATATGATCATTTGTAAGCCTTGTTTAGAATATGTTATATTTGTGGAGGTGTATTTCACCTTATTATCTCTGTGCAGTAGTGAGATCACAAACAATTTTTAAATATTTGTCGATACTCTAATACAAATAGTCATTTCAAAAGTGGTGAATGTATTTTTTCTCCCAAACAATGATGAAATCCTAAGAGATCTTACCCTCACTGCAGACAAGTCCGGTATAAGGCGAGTCACATGTACATGTTCCGCTCACACAGCTACCTCTGTTATTACATGGGTTCGGCTCGTTACAGTCAACTACAAGGAGGAGAGAAAATATCCACAAATTTCATGACGAATCTTTCCATTCACTTTTCACGTGGAAATTCGAAATGCATAAATGACAAAAGTACAATGTTCAATGATCGTCTTTTCAGCCAGTAAATGTTAATTTTATATTCAAGTCTCATATGTTTGTCATTGAATTATATGATCACTTGTAAGCCTTGTTTAGAATATGTTATATTTGTGGAGGTGTATTTCACCTTATTATCTCTGTGCAGTAGTGAGATCACAAACAATTTCTAAATATTTGTCGATACTCTAATACAAATAGTCATTTCAAAAGTGGTGAATGTATTTTTTCTCCCAAACAATGATGAAATCCTAAGAGATCTTACCCTCACTGCAGGCAAGTCCGGTATAAGGCGAGTCACATGTACATGTTCCGCTCAAACAGCTACCTCTGTTATTACATGGGTTCGGCTCGTTACAGTCAACTACAAGGAGGAGAGAAAATATCCTCAAATTTCATGACGAATATTTCCATTCACTTTTCACGTGAAAATTCGAAATGCATGAATGACAAAAGTACAATGTTCAATGATCGTCTTTTCAGCCAGTAAATGTTAATTTTATATTCAAGTCTCATATGTTTGTCATTGAATTATATGATCATTTGTAAGCCTTGTTTAGAATATGTTATATTTGTGGAGGTGTATTTCACCTTATTATCTCTGTGCAGTAGTGAGATCACAGACAATTTCTAAATATTTGTCGATACTCTAATACAAATAGTCATTTCAAAAGTGGTGAATGTATTTTTTCTCCCAAACAATGATGAAATCCTAAGAGATCTTACCCTCACTGCAGACAAGTCCGGTATAAGGCGAGTCACATGTACATGTTCCGCTCACACAGCTACCTCTGTTATTACATGGGTTCGGCTCGTTACAGTCAACTACAAGGAGGAGAGAAAATATCCTCAAATTTCATGACGAATCTTTCCATTCACTTTTCACGTGGAAATTCGAAATGCATGGATGACAAAAGTACAATATTCAATGATCGTCTTTTCAGCCAGTAAATGTTAATTTTATATTCAAGTCTCATATGTTTGTCATTGAATTATATGATCATTTGTAAGCCTTGTTTAGAATATGTTATATTTGTGGAGGTGTATTTCACCTTATTATCTCTGTGCAGTAGTGAGATCACAGACAATTTCTAAATATTTGTCGATACTCTAATACAAATAGTCATTTCAAAAGTGGTGAATGTATTTTTTCTCCCAAACAATGATGAAATCCTAAGAGATCTTACCCTCAGTGCAGACAAGTCCGGTATAAGGCGAGTCACATGTACATGTTCCGCTCACACAGCTACCTCTGTTATTACATGGGTTCGGCACGTTACAGTCAACTACAAGGAGGAGAGAAAATATCCTCAAATTTCATGACGAATCTTTCCATTCACTTTTCACGTGGAAATTCGAAATGCATGAATGACAAAAGTACAATGTTCAATGATCGTCTTTTCAGCCAGTAAATGTTAATTTTATATTCAAGTCTCATATGTTTGTCATTGAATTATATGATCACTTGTAAGCCTTGTTTAGAATATGTTATATTTGTGGAGGTGTATTTCACCTTATTATCTCTGTGCAGTAGTGAGATCACAAACAATTTTTAAATATTTGTCGATACTCTAATACAAATAGTCATTTCAAAAGTGGTGAATGTATTTTTTCTCCCAAACAATGATGAAATCCTAAGAGATCTTACCCTCACTGCAGGCAAGTCCGGTATAAGGCGAGTCACATGTACATGTTCCGCTCAAACAGCTACCTCTGTTATTACATGGGTTCGGCTCGTTACAGTCAACTACAAGGAGGAGAGAAAATATCCTCAAATTTCATGACGAATCTTTCCATTCATTTTTCACGTGGAAATTCGAAATGCATGAATGACAAAAGTACAATGTTCAATGATCGTCTTTTTAGCCTGTAAATGTTAATTTTATATTCAAGTCTCATATGTTTGTCATTGAATTATATGATCATTTGTAAGCCTTGTTTAGAATATGTTATATTTGTGGAGGTGTATTTCACCTTATTATCTCTGTGCAGTAGTGAGATCACAAACAATTTCTAAATATTTGTCGATACTCTAATACAAATAGTCATTTCAAAAGTGGTGAATGTATTTTTTCTCCCAAACAATGATGAAATCCTAAGAGATCTTACCCTCACTGCAGGCAAGTCCGGTATAAGGCGAGTCACATGTACATGTTCCGCTCAAACAGCTACCTCTGTTATTACATGGGTTCGGCTCGTTACAGTCAACTACAAGGAGGAGAGAAAATATCCTCAAATTTCATGACGAATCTTTCCATTCATTTTTCACGTGGAAATTCGAAATGCATGAATGACAAAAGTACAATGTTCAATGATCGTCTTTTTAGCCTGTAAATGTTAATTTTATATTCAAGTCTCATATGTTTGTCATTGAATTATATGATCATTTGTAAGCCTTGTTTAGAATATGTTATATTTGTGGAGGTGTATTTCACCTTATTATCTCTGTGCAGTAGTGAGATCACAGACAATTTCTAAATATTTGTCGATACTCTAATACAAATAGTCATTTCAAAAGTGGTGAATGTATTTTTTCTCCCAAACAATGATGAAATCCTAAAAGATCTTACCCTCACTGCAGACAAGTCCGGTATAAGGCGAGTCACATGTACATGTTCCGCTCAAACAGCTACCTCTGTTATTACATGGGTTCGGCTCATTACAGTCAACTACAAGGAGGAGAGAAAATATCCTCAAATTTCATGACGAATCTTTCCATTCACTTTTCACGTGGAAATTCGAAATGCATGAATGACAAAAGTACAATGTTCAATGATCGTCTTTTCAGCCAGTAAATGTTAATTTTATATTCAAGTCTCATATGTTTGTCATTGAATTATATGATCATTTGTAAGCCTTGTTTAGAATATGTTATATTTGTGGAGGTGTATTTCACCTTATTATCTCTGTGCAGTAGTGAGATCACAGACAATTTCTAAATATTTGTCGATACTCTAATACAAATAGTCATTTCAAAAGTGGTGAATGTATTTTTTCTCCCAAACAATGATGAAATCCTAAGAGATCTTACCCTCAGTGCAGACAAGTCCGGTATAAGGCGAGTCACATGTACATGTTCCGCTCACACAGCTACCTCTGTTATTACATGGGTTCGGCACGTTACAGTCAACTACAAGGAGGAGAGAAAATATCCTCAAATTTCATGACGAATCTTTCCATTCACTTTTCACGTGGAAATTCGAAATGCATGAATGACAAAAGTACAATGTTCAATGATCGTCTTTTCAGCCAGTAAATGTTAATTTTATATTCAAGTCTCATATGTTTGTCATTGAATTATATGATCACTTGTAAGCCTTGTTTAGAATATGTTATATTTGTGGAGGTGTATTTCACCTTATTATCTCTGTGCAGTAGTGAGATCACAAACAATTTTTAAATATTTGTCGATACTCTAATACAAATAGTCATTTCAAAAGTGGTGAATGTATTTTTTCTCCCAAACAATGATGAAATCCTAAGAGATCTTACCCTCACTGCAGGCAAGTCCGGTATAAGGCGAGTCACATGTACATGTTCCGCTCAAACAGCTACCTCTGTTATTACATGGGTTCGGCTCGTTACAGTCAACTACAAGGAGGAGAGAAAATATCCTCAAATTTCATGACGAATCTTTCCATTCATTTTTCACGTGGAAATTCGAAATGCATGAATGACAAAAGTACAATGTTCAATGATCGTCTTTTTAGCCTGTAAATGTTAATTTTATATTCAAGTCTCATATGTTTGTCATTGAATTATATGATCATTTGTAAGCCTTGTTTAGAATATGTTATATTTGTGGAGGTGTATTTCACCTTATTATCTCTGTGCAGTAGTGAGATCACAAACAATTTCTAAATATTTGTCGATACTCTAATACAAATAGTCATTTCAAAAGTGGTGAATGTATTTTTTCTCCCAAACAATGATGAAATCCTAAGAGATCTTACCCTCACTGCAGGCAAGTCCGGTATAAGGCGAGTCACATGTACATGTTCCGCTCAAACAGCTACCTCTGTTATTACATGGGTTCGGCTCGTTACAGTCAACTACAAGGAGGAGAGAAAATATCCTCAAATTTCATGACGAATCTTTCCATTCATTTTTCACGTGGAAATTCGAAATGCATGAATGACAAAAGTACAATGTTCAATGATCGTCTTTTTAGCCTGTAAATGTTAATTTTATATTCAAGTCTCATATGTTTGTCATTGAATTATATGATCATTTGTAAGCCTTGTTTAGAATATGTTATATTTGTGGAGGTGTATTTCACCTTATTATCTCTGTGCAGTAGTGAGATCACAGACAATTTCTAAATATTTGTCGATACTCTAATACAAATAGTCATTTCAAAAGTGGTGAATGTATTTTTTCTCCCAAACAATGATGAAATCCTAAAAGATCTTACCCTCACTGCAGACAAGTCCGGTATAAGGCGAGTCACATGTACATGTTCCGCTCAAACAGCTACCTCTGTTATTACATGGGTTCGGCTCATTACAGTCAACTACAAGGAGGAGAGAAAATATCCTCAAATTTCATGACGAATCTTTCCATTCACTTTTCACGTGGAAATTCGAAATGCATGAATGACAAAAGTACAATGTTCAATGATCGTCTTTTCAGCCAGTAAATGTTAATTTTATATTCAAGTCTCATATGTTTGTCATTGAATTATATGATCATTTGTAAGCCTTGTTTAGAACATGTTATATTTGTGGAGGTGTATTTTACCTTATTATCTCTGTGCAGTAGTGAGATCACAGACAATTTGTAAATATTTGTCGATACTCTAATAAAAATAGTCATTTCAAAAGTGGTGAATGTATTTTTTCTCCCAAACAATGATGAAATCCTAAGAGATCTTACCCTCACTGCAGACAAGTCCGGTATAAGGCGAGTCACATGTACATGTTCCGCTCACACAGCTACCTCTGTTATTACATGGGTTCGGCACGTTACAGTCAACTACAAGGAGGAGAGAAAATATCCTCAAATTCCATGACGAATCTTTCCATTCACTTTTCACGTGGAAATTCGAAATGCATGAATGACAAAAGTACAATGTTCAATGATCGTCTTTTCAGCCAGTAAATGTTAATTTTATATTCAAGTCTCATATGTTTGTCATTGAATTATATGATCATTTGTAAGCCTTGTTTAGAACATGTTATATTTGTGGAGGTGTATTTCACCTTATTATCTCTGTGCAGTAGTGAGATCACAGACAATTTCTAAATATTTGTCGATACTCTAATACAAATAGTCATTTCAAAAGTGGTGAATGTATTTTTTCTCCCAAACAATGATGAAATCCTAAGAGATCTTACCCTCACTGCAGACAAGTCCGGTATAAGGCGAGTCACATGTACATGTTCCGCTCAAACAGCTACCTCTGTTATTACATGGGTTCGGCTCGGTACAGTCAACTACAAAGAGGAGAGAAAATATCCTCAAATTTCATGACGAATCTTTCCATTCATTTTTCACGTGGAAATTCGAAATGCATGAATGACAAAAGTACAATGTTCAATGATCGTCTTTTTAGCCTGTAAATGTTAATTTTATATTCAAGTCTCATATGTTTGTCATTGAATTATATGATCATTTGTAAGCCTTGTTTAGAATATGTTATATTTGTGGATGTGTATTTCACCTTATTATCTCTGTGCAGTAGTGAGATCACAGACAATTTCTAAATATTTGTCGATACTCTAATACAAATAGTCATTTCAAAAGTGGTGAATGTATTTTTTCTCCCAAACAATGATGAAATCCTAAAAGATCTTACCCTCACTGCAGACAAGTCCGGTATAAGGCGAGTCACATGTACATGTTCCGCTCAAACAGCTACCTCTGTTATTACATGGGTTCGGCACGTTACAGTCAACTACAAGGAGGAGAGAAAATATCCTCACATTTCATGACGAATCTTTCCATTCACTTTTCACGTGAAAATTCGAAATGCATGAATGACAAAAGTACAATGTTCAATGATCGTATTTTCAGCCAGTAAATGTTAATTTTATATTCAAGTCTCATATGTTTGTCATTGAATTATATGATCATTTGTAAGCCTTGTTTAGAATATGTTATATTTGCGGAGGTGTATTTCACCTTATTATCTCTGTGCAGTAGTGAGATCACAAACAATTTCTAAATATTTGTCGATACTCTAATACGAATAGTCATTTCAAAAGTGGTGAATGTATTTTTTCTCCCAAACAATGATGAAATCCTAAGAGATCTTACCCTCACTGCAGACAAGTCCGGTATAAGGCGAGTCACATGTACATGTTCCGCTCACACAGCTACCTCTGTTATTACATGGGTTCGGCTCGTTACAGTCAACTACAAGGAGAAGAGAAAATATCCTCAAATTTCATGACGAATCTTTCCATTCACTTTTCACGTGGAAATTCGAAATGCATGGATGACAAAAGTACAATATTCAATGATCGTCTTTTCAGCCAGTAAATGTTAATTTTATATTCAAGTCTCATATGTTTGTCATTGAATTATATGATCATTTGTAAGCCTTGTTTAGAATATGTTATATTTGTGGAGGTGTATTTCACCTTATTATCTCTGTGCAGTAGTGAGATCACAGACAATTTCTAAATATTTGTCGATACTCTAATACAAATAGTCATTTCAAAAGTGGTGAATGTATTTTTTCTCCCAAACAATGATGAAATCCTAAGAGATCTTACCCTCAGTGCAGACAAGTCCGGTATAAGGCGAGTCACATGTACATGTTCCGCTCAAACAGCTACCTCTGTTATTACATGGGTTCGCCTCGTTACAGTCAACTACAAGGAGGAGAGAAAATATCCTCAAATTTCATGACGAATATTTCCATTCACTTTTCACGTGAAAATTCGAAATGCATGAATGACAAAAGTACAATGTTCAATGATCGTCTTTTCAGCCAGTAAATGTTAATTTTATATTCAAGTCTCATATGTTTGTCATTGAATTATATGATCATTTGTAAGCCTTGTTTAGAATATGTTATATTTGTGGAGGTGTATTTCACCTTATTATCTCTGTGCAGTAGTGAGATCACAAACAATTTTTAAATATTTGTCGATACTCTAATACAAATAGTCATTTCAAAAGTGGTGAATGTATTTTTTCTCCCAAACAATGATGAAATCCTAAGAGATCTTACCCTCACTGCAGACAAGTCCGGTATAAGGCGAGTCACATGTACATGTTCCGCTCACACAGCTACCTTTGTTATTACATGGGTTCGGCTCGTTACAGTCAACTACAAGGAGGAGAGAAAATATCCACAAATTTCATGACGAATCTTTCCATTCACTTTTCACGTGGAAATTCGAAATGCATAAATGACAAAAGTACAATGTTCAATGATCGTCTTTTCAGCCAGTAAATGTTAATTTTATATTCAAGTCTCATATGTTTGTCATTGAATTATATGATCACTTGTAAGCCTTGTTTAGAATATGTTATATTTGTGGAGGTGTATTTCACCTTATTATCTCTGTGCAGTAGTGAGATCACAAACAATTTCTAAATATTTGTCGATACTCTAATACAAATAGTCATTTCAAAAGTGGTGAATGTATTTTTTCTCCCAAACAATGATGAAATCCTAAGAGATCTTACCCTCACTGCAGGCAAGTCCGGTATAAGGCGAGTCACATGTACATGTTCCGCTCAAACAGCTACCTCTGTTATTACATGGGTTCGGCTCGTTACAGTCAACTACAAGGAGGAGAGAAAATATCCTCAAATTTCATGACGAATATTTCCATTCACTTTTCACGTGAAAATTCGAAATGCATGAATGACAAAAGTACAATGTTCAATGATCGTCTTTTCAGCCAGTAAATGTTAATTTTATATTCAAGTCTCATATGTTTGTCATTGAATTATATGATCATTTGTAAGCCTTGTTTAGAATATGTTATATTTGTGGAGGTGTATTTCACCTTATTATCTCTGTGCAGTAGTGAGATCACAGACAATTTCTAAATATTTGTCGATACTCTAATACAAATAGTCATTTCAAAAGTGGTGAATGTATTTTTTCTCCCAAACAATGATGAAATCCTAAGAGATCTTACCCTCACTGCAGACAAGTCCGGTATAAGGCGAGTCACATGTACATGTTCCGCTCACACAGCTACCTCTGTTATTACATGGGTTCGGCTCGTTACAGTCAACTACAAGGAGGAGAGAAAATATCCTCAAATTTCATGACGAATCTTTCCATTCACTTTTCACGTGGAAATTCGAAATGCATGGATGACAAAAGTACAATATTCAATGATCGTCTTTTCAGCCAGTAAATGTTAATTTTATATTCAAGTCTCATATGTTTGTCATTGAATTATATGATCATTTGTAAGCCTTGTTTAGAATATGTTATATTTGTGGAGGTGTATTTCACCTTATTATCTCTGTGCAGTAGTGAGATCACAGACAATTTCTAAATATTTGTCGATACTCTAATACAAATAGTCATTTCAAAAGTGGTGAATGTATTTTTTCTCCCAAACAATGATGAAATCCTAAGAGATCTTACCCTCAGTGCAGACAAGTCCGGTATAAGGCGAGTCACATGTACATGTTCCGCTCACACAGCTACCTCTGTTATTACATGGGTTCGGCACGTTACAGTCAACTACAAGGAGGAGAGAAAATATCCTCAAATTTCATGACGAATCTTTCCATTCACTTTTCACGTGGAAATTCGAAATGCATGAATGACAAAAGTACAATGTTCAATGATCGTCTTTTCAGCCAGTAAATGTTAATTTTATATTCAAGTCTCATATGTTTGTCATTGAATTATATGATCACTTGTAAGCCTTGTTTAGAATATGTTATATTTGTGGAGGTGTATTTCACCTTATTATCTCTGTGCAGTAGTGAGATCACAAACAATTTTTAAATATTTGTCGATACTCTAATACAAATAGTCATTTCAAAAGTGGTGAATGTATTTTTTCTCCCAAACAATGATGAAATCCTAAGAGATCTTACCCTCACTGCAGGCAAGTCCGGTATAAGGCGAGTCACATGTACATGTTCCGCTCAAACAGCTACCTCTGTTATTACATGGGTTCGGCTCGTTACAGTCAACTACAAGGAGGAGAGAAAATATCCTCAAATTTCATGACGAATCTTTCCATTCATTTTTCACGTGGAAATTCGAAATGCATGAATGACAAAAGTACAATGTTCAATGATCGTCTTTTTAGCCTGTAAATGTTAATTTTATATTCAAGTCTCATATGTTTGTCATTGAATTATATGATCATTTGTAAGCCTTGTTTAGAATATGTTATATTTGTGGAGGTGTATTTCACCTTATTATCTCTGTGCAGTAGTGAGATCACAAACAATTTCTAAATATTTGTCGATACTCTAATACAAAATCATTTCAAAAGTGGTGAATGTATTTTTTCTCCCAAACAATGATGAAATCCTAAGAGATCTTACCCTCACTGCAGGCAAGTCCGGTATAAGGCGAGTCACATGTACATGTTCCGCTCAAACAGCTACCTCTGTTATTACATGGGTTCGGCTCGTTACAGTCAACTACAAGGAGGAGAGAAAATATCCTCAAATTTCATGACGAATCTTTCCATTCATTTTTCACGTGGAAATTCGAAATGCATGAATGACAAAAGTACAATGTTCAATGATCGTCTTTTTAGCCTGTAAATGTTAATTTTATATTCAAGTCTCATATGTTTGTCATTGAATTATATGATCATTTGTAAGCCTTGTTTAGAATATGTTATATTTGTGGAGGTGTATTTCACCTTATTATCTCTGTGCAGTAGTGAGATCACAGACAATTTCTAAATATTTGTCGATACTCTAATACAAATAGTCATTTCAAAAGTGGTGAATGTATTTTTTCTCCCAAACAATGATGAAATCCTAAAAGATCTTACCCTCACTGCAGACAAGTCCGGTATAAGGCGAGTCACATGTACATGTTCCGCTCAAACAGCTACCTCTGTTATTACATGGGTTCGGCTCATTACAGTCAACTACAAGGAGGAGAGAAAATATCCTCAAATTTCATGACGAATCTTTCCATTCACTTTTCACGTGGAAATTCGAAATGCATGAATGACAAAAGTACAATGTTCAATGATCGTCTTTTCAGCCAGTAAATGTTAATTTTATATTCAAGTCTCATATGTTTGTCATTGAATTATATGATCATTTGTAAGCCTTGTTTAGAACATGTTATATTTGTGGAGGTGTATTTTACCTTATTATCTCTGTGCAGTAGTGAGATCACAGACAATTTGTAAATATTTGTCGATACTCTAATAAAAATAGTCATTTCAAAAGTGGTGAATGTATTTTTTCTCCCAAACAATGATGAAATCCTAAGAGATCTTACCCTCACTGCAGACAAGTCCGGTATAAGGCGAGTCACATGTACATGTTCCGCTCACACAGCTACCTCTGTTATTACATGGGTTCGGCACGTTACAGTCAACTACAAGGAGGAGAGAAAATATCCTCAAATTCCATGACGAATCTTTCCATTCACTTTTCACGTGGAAATTCGAAATGCATGAATGACAAAAGTACAATGTTCAATGATCGTCTTTTCAGCCAGTAAATGTTAATTTTATATTCAAGTCTCATATGTTTGTCATTGAATTATATGATCATTTGTAAGCCTTGTTTAGAACATGTTATATTTGTGGAGGTGTATTTCACCTTATTATCTCTGTGCAGTAGTGAGATCACAGACAATTTCTAAATATTTGTCGATACTCTAATACAAATAGTCATTTCAAAAGTGGTGAATGTATTTTTTCTCCCAAACAATGATGAAATCCTAAGAGATCTTACCCTCACTGCAGACAAGTCCGGTATAAGGCGAGTCACATGTACATGTTCCGCTCAAACAGCTACCTCTGTTATTACATGGGTTCGGCTCGGTACAGTCAACTACAAAGAGGAGAGAAAATATCCTCAAATTTCATGACGAATCTTTCCATTCATTTTTCACGTGGAAATTCGAAATGCATGAATGACAAAAGTACAATGTTCAATGATCGTCTTTTTAGCCTGTAAATGTTAATTTTATATTCAAGTCTCATATGTTTGTCATTGAATTATATGATCATTTGTAAGCCTTGTTTAGAATATGTTATATTTGTGGATGTGTATTTCACCTTATTATCTCTGTGCAGTAGTGAGATCACAGACAATTTCTAAATATTTGTCGATACTCTAATACAAATAGTCATTTCAAAAGTGGTGAATGTATTTTTTCTCCCAAACAATGATGAAATCCTAAAAGATCTTACCCTCACTGCAGACAAGTCCGGTATAAGGCGAGTCACATGTACATGTTCCGCTCAAACAGCTACCTCTGTTATTACATGGGTTCGGCACGTTACAGTCAACTACAAGGAGGAGAGAAAATATCCTCACATTTCATGACGAATCTTTCCATTCACTTTTCACGTGAAAATTCGAAATGCATGAATGACAAAAGTACAATGTTCAATGATCGTATTTTCAGCCAGTAAATGTTAATTTTATATTCAAGTCTCATATGTTTGTCATTGAATTATATGATCATTTGTAAGCCTTGTTTAGAATATGTTATATTTGCGGAGGTGTATTTCACCTTATTATCTCTGTGCAGTAGTGAGATCACAGACAATTTGTAAATATTTGTCGATACTCTAATACAAATAGTCATTTCAAAAGTGGGGAATGTATTTTTTCTCCCAAACAATGATGAAATCCTAAAAGATCTTACCCTCAGTGCAGACAAGTCCGGTATAAGGCGAGTCACATGTACATGTTCCGCTCACACAGCTACCTCTGTTATTACATGGGTTCGGCACGTTACAGTCAACTACAAGGAGGAGAGAAAATATCCTCAAATTCCATGACGAATCTTTCCATTCACTTTTCACGTGGAAATTCGAAATGCATGAATGACAAAAGTACAATGTTCAATGATCGTCTTTTCAGCCAGTAAATGTTAATTTTATATTCAAGTCTCATATGTTTGTCATTGAATTATATGATCATTTGTAAGCCTTGTTTAGAACATGTTATATTTGTGGAGGTGTATTTCACCTTATTATCTCTGTGCAGTAGTGAGATCACAGACAATTTCTAAATATTTGTCGATACTCTAATACAAATAGTCATTTCAAAAGTGGTGAATGTATTTTTTCTCCCAAACAATGATGAAATCCTAAGAGATCTTACCCTCACTGCAGACAAGTCCGGTATAAGGCGAGTCACATGTACATGTTCCGCTCAAACAGCTACCTCTGTTATTACATGGGTTCGGCTCGGTACAGTCAACTACAAGGAGGAGAGAAAATATCCTCAAATTTCATGACGAATCTTTCCATTCTTTTTTCACGTGGAAATTCGAAATGCATGAATGACAAAAGTACAATGTTCAATGATCGTCTTTTTAGCCTGTAAATGTTAATTTTATATTCAAGTCTCATATGTTTGTCATTGAATTATATGATCATTTGTAAGCCTTGTTTAGAATATGTTATATTTGTGGATGTGTATTTCACCTTATTATCTCTGTGCAGTAGTGAGATCACAGACAATTTCTAAATATTTGTCGATACTCTAATACAAATAGTCATTTCAAAAGTGGTGAATGTATTTTTTCTCCCAAACAATGATGAAATCCTAAAAGATCTTACCCTCACTGCAGACAAGTCCGGTATAAGGCGAGTCACATGTACATGTTCCGCTCAAACAGCTACCTCTGTTATTACATGGGTTCGGCACGTTACAGTCAACTACAAGGAGGAGAGAAAATATCCTCACATTTCATGACGAATCTTTCCATTCACTTTTCACGTGCAAATTCGAAATGCATGAATGACAAAAGTACAATGTTCAATGATCGTATTTTCAGCCAGTAAATGTTAATTTTATATTCAAGTCTCATATGTTTGTCATTGAATTATATGATCATTTGTAAGCCTTGTTTAGAATATGTTATATTTGCGGAGGTGTATTTCACCTTATTATCTCTGTGCAGTAGTGAGATCACAGACAATTTGTAAATATTTGTCGATACTCTAATACAAATAGTCATTTCAAAAGTGGGGAATGTATTTTTTCTCCCAAACAATGATGAAATCCTAAAAGATCTTACCCTCAGTGCAGACAAGTCCGGTATAAGGCGAGTCACATGTACATGTTCCGCTCAAACAGCTACCTCTGTTATTACATGGGTTCGGCTCGTTACAGTCAACTACAAGGAGGAGAGAAAATATCCTCAAATTTCATGACGAATCTTTCCATTCATTTTTCACGTGGAAATTCGAAATGCATGAATGACAAAAGTACAATGTTCAATGATCGTCTTTTTAGCCTGTAAATGTTAATTTTATATTCAAGTCTCATATGTTTGTCATTGAATTATATGATCATTTGTAAGCCTTGTTTAGAATATGTTATATTTGTGGAGGTGTATTTCACCTTATTATCTCTGTGCAGTAGTGAGATCACAGACAATTTCTAAATATTTGTCGATACTCTAATACAAATAGTCATTTCAAAAGTGGTGAATGTATTTTTTCTCCCAAACAATGATGAAATCCTAAAAGATCTTACCCTCACTGCAGACAAGTCCGGTATAAGGCGAGTCACATGTACATGTTCCGCTCAAACAGCTACCTCTGTTATTACATGGGTTCGGCTCATTACAGTCAACTACAAGGAGGAGAGAAAATATCCTCAAATTTCATGACGAATCTTTCCATTCATTTTTCACGTGGAAATTCGAAATGCATGAATGACAAAAGTACAATGTTCAATGATCGTCTTTTCAGCCAGTAAATGTTAATTTTATATTCAAGTCTCATATGTTTGTCATTCAATTATATGATCATTTGTAAGCCTTGTTTAGAACATGTTATATTTGTGGAGGTGTATTTCACCTTATTATCTCTGTGCAGTAGTGAGATCACAGACAATTTGTAAATATTTGTCGATACTCTAATAAAAATAGTCATTTCAAAAGTGGTGAATGTATTTTTTCTCCCAAACAATGATGAAATCCTAAGAGATCTTACCCTCACTGCAGACAAGTCCGGTATAAGGCGAGTCACATGTACATGTTCCGCTCACACAGCTACCTCTGTTATTACATGGGTTCGGCTCGGTACAGTCAACTACAAGGAGGAGAGAAAATATCCTCAAATTTCATGACGAATCTTTCCATTCATTTTTCACGTGGAAATTCGAAATGCATGAATGACAAAAGTACAATGTTCAATGATCGTCTTTTTAGCCTGTAAATGTTAATTTTATATTCAAGTCTCATATGTTTGTCATTGAATTATATGATCATTTGTAAGCCTTGTTTAGAATATGTTATATTTGTGGATGTGTATTTCACCTTATTATCTCTGTGCAGTAGTGAGATCACAGACAATTTCTAAATATTTGTCGATACTCTAATACAAATAGTCATTTCAAAAGTGGTGAATGTATTTTTTCTCCCAAACAATGATGAAATCCTAAAAGATCTTACCCTCACTGCAGACAAGTCCGGTATAAGGCGAGTCACATGTACATGTTCCGCTCAAACAGCTACC
Organism: Strongylocentrotus droebachiensis; assembly: GCA_035222895.1. Taxonomy (NCBI): domain Eukaryota; kingdom Metazoa; phylum Echinodermata; class Echinoidea; order Camarodonta; family Strongylocentrotidae; genus Strongylocentrotus; species Strongylocentrotus droebachiensis. The sequence goes on along the minus strand of JAVYIG010003777.1, from coordinate 133,716 downwards.
TCTGTTATTACATGGGTTCGGCACGTTACAGTCAACTACAAGGAGGAGAGAAAATATCCTCACATTTCATGACGAATCTTTCCATTCACTTTTCACGTGAAAATTCGAAATGCATGAATGACAAAAGTACAATGTTCAATGATCGTATTTTCAGCCAGTAAATGTTAATTTTATATTCAAGTCTCATATGTTTGTCATTGAATTATATGATCATTTGTAAGCCTTGTTTAGAATATGTTATATTTGCGGAGGTGTATTTCACCTTATTATCTCTGTGCAGTAGTGAGATCACAGACAATTTGTAAATATTTGTCGATACTCTAATACAAATAGTCATTTCAAAAGTGGGGAATGTATTTTTTCTCCCAAACAATGATGAAATCCTAAAAGATCTTACCCTCAGTGCAGACAAGTCCGGTATAAGGCGAGTCACATGTACATGTTCCGCTCACACAGCTACCTCTGTTATTACATGGGTTCGGCACGTTACAGTCAACTACAAGGAGGAGAGAAAATATCCTCAAATTCCATGACGAATCTTTCCATTCACTTTTCACGTGGAAATTCGAAATGCATGAATGACAAAAGTACAATGTTTAATGATCGTCTTTTCAGCCAGTAAATGTTAATTTTATATTCAAGTCTCATATGTTTGTCATTGAATTATATGATCATTTGTAAGCCTTGTTTAGAACATGTTATATTTGTGGAGGTGTATTTCACCTTATTATCTCTGTGCAGTAGTGAGATCACAGACAATTTCTAAATATTTGTCGATACTCTAATACAAATAGTCATTTCAAAAGTGGTGAATGTATTTTTTCTCCCAAACAATGATGAAATCCTAAGAGATCTTACCCTCACTGCAGACAAGTCCGGTATAAGGCGAGTCACATGTACATGTTCCGCTCAAACAGCTACCTCTGTTATTACATGGGTTCGGCTCGGTACAGTCAACTACAAGGAGGAGAGAAAATATCCTCAAATTTCATGACGAATCTTTCCATTCATTTTTCACGTGGAAATTCGAAATGCATGAATGACAAAAGTACAATGTTCAATGATCGTCTTTTTAGCCTGTAAATGTTAATTTTATATTCAAGTCTCATATGTTTGTCATTGAATTATATGATCATTTGTAAGCCTTGTTTAGAATATGTTATATTTGTGGAGGTGTATTTCACCTTATTATCTCTGTGCAGTAGTGAGATCACAGACAATTTCTAAATATTTGTCGATACTCTAATACAAATAGTCATTTCAAAAGTGGTGAATGTATTTTTTCTCCCAAACAATGATGAAATCCTAAAAGATCTTACCCTCACTGCAGACAAGTCCGGTATAAGGCGAGTCACATGTACATGTTCCGCTCAAACAGCTACCTCTGTTATTACATGGGTTCGGCTCATTACAGTCAACTACAAGGAGGAGAGAAAATATCCTCAAATTTCATGACGAATCTTTCCATTCACTTTTCACGTGGAAATTCGAAATGCATGAATGACAAAAGTACAATGTTCAATGATCGTCTTTTCAGCCAGTAAATGTTAATTTTATATTCAAGTCTCATATGTTTGTCATTGAATTATATGATCATTTGTAAGCCTTGTTTAGAACATGTTATATTTGTGGAGGTGTATTTCACCTTATTATCTCTGTGCAGTAGTGAGATCACAGACAATTTCTAAATATTTGTCGATACTCTAATACAAATAGTCATTTCAAAAGTGGTGAATGTATTTTTTCTCCCAAACAATGATGAAATCCTAAGAGATCTTACCCTCACTGCAGACAAGTCCGGTATAAGGCGAGTCACATGTACATGTTCCGCTCACACAGCTACCTCTGTTATTACATGGGTTCGGCACGTTACAGTCAACTACAAGGAGGAGAGAAAATATCCTCAAATTCCATGACGAATCTTTTTATTCACTTTTCACGTGGAAATTCGAAATGCATGAATGACAAAAGTACAATGTTCAATGATCGTCTTTTCAGCCAGTAAATGTTAATTTTATATTCAAGTCTCATATGTTTGTCATTGAATTATATGATCATTTGTAAGCTTTGTTTAGAACATGTTATATTTGTGGAGGTGTATTTCACCTTATTATCTCTGTGCAGTAGTGAGATCACAGACAATTTCTAAATATTTGTCGATACTCTAATACAAATAGTCATTTCAAAAGTGGGGAATGTATTTTTTCTCCCAAACAATGATGAAATCCTAAAAGATCTTACCCTCAGTGCAGACAAGTCCGGTGTAAGGCGAGTCACATGTACATGTTCCGCTCAAACAGCTACCTCTGTTATTACATGGGTTCGGCTCATTACAGTCAACTACAAGGAGGAGAGAAAATATCCTCAAATTTCATGACGAATCTTTCCATTCATTTTTCACGTGGAAATTCGAAATGCATGAATGACAAAAGTACAATGTTCAATGATCGTCTTTTCAGCCAGTAAATGTTAATTTTATATTCAAGTCTCATATGTTTGTCATTGAATTATATGATCATTTGTAAGCCTTGTTTAGAACATGTTATATTTGTGGAGGTGTATTTCACCTTATTATCTCTGTGCAGTAGTGAGATCACAGACAATTTGTAAATATTTGTCGATACTCTAATAAAAATAGTCATTTCAAAAGTGGTGAATGTATTTTTTCTCCCAAACAATGATGAAATCCTAAGAGATCTTACCCTCACTGCAGACAAGTCCGGTATAAGGCGAGTCACATGTACATGTTCCGCTCACACAGCTACCTCTGTTATTACATGGGTTCGGCACGTTACAGTCAACTACAAGGAGGAGAGAAAATATCCTCAAATTCCATGACGAATTTTTCCATTCACTTTTCACGTGGAAATTCGAAATGCATGAATGACAAAAGTACAATGTTCAATGATCGTCTTTTCAGCCAGTAAATGTTAATTTTATATTCAAGTCTCATATGTTTGTCATTGAATTATATGATCATTTGTAAGCCTTGTTTAGAACATGTTATATTTGTGGAGGTGTATTTCACCTTATTATCTCTGTGCAGTAGTGAGATCACAGACAATTTCTAAATATTTGTCGATACTCTAATACAAATAGTCATTTCAAAAGTGGTGAATGTATTTTTTCTCCCAAACAATGATGAAATCCTAAGAGATCTTACCCTCACTGCAGACAAGTCCGGTATAAGGCGAGTCACATGTACATGTTCCGCTCACACAGCTACCTCTGTTATTACATGGGTTCGGCACGTTACAGTCAACTACAAGGAGGAGAGAAAATATCCTCAAATTCCATGACGAATCTTTCCATTCACTTTTCACGTGGAAATTCGAAATGCATGAATGACAAAAGTACAATGTTCAATGATCGTCTTTTCAGCCAGTAAATGTTAATTTTATATTCAAGTCTCATATGTTTGTCATTGAATTATATGATCATTTGTAAGCCTTGTTTAGAACATGTTATATTTGTGGAGGTGTATTTCACCTTATTATCTCTGTGCAGTAGTGAGATCACAGACAATTTCTAAATATTTGTCGATACTCTAATACAAATAGTCATTTCAAAAGTGGTGAATGTATTTTTTCTCCCAAACAATGATGAAATCCTAAGAGATCTTACCCTCACTGCAGACAAGTCCGGTATAAGGCGAGTCACATGTACATGTTCCGCTCAAACAGCTACCTCTGTTATTACATGGGTTCGGCTCGTTACAGTCAACTACAAGGAGGAGAGAAAATATCCTCAAATTTCATGACGAATCTTTCCATTCATTTTTCACGTGGAAATTCGAAATGCATGAATGACAAAAGTACAATGTTCAATGATCGTCTTTTTAGCCTGTAAATGTTAATTTTATATTCAAGTCTCATATGTTTGTCATTGAATTAAATGATCATTTGTAAGCCTTGTTTAGAATATGTTATATTTGCGGAGGTGTATTTCACCTTATTATCTCTGTGCAGTAGTGAGATCACAGACAATTTCTAAATATTTGTCGATACTCTAATACAAATAGTCATTTCAAAAGTGGTGAATGTATTTTTTCTCCCAAACAATGATGAAATCCTAAAAGATCTTACCCTCACTGCAGACAAGTCCGGTATAAGGCGAGTCACATGTACATGTTCCGCTCAAACAGCTACCTCTGTTATTACATGGGTTCGGCACGTTACAGTCAACTACAAGGAGGAGAGAAAATATCCTCACATTTCATGACGAATCTTTCCATTCACTTTTCACGTGAAAATTCGAAATGCATGAATGACAAAAGTACAATGTTCAATGATCGTATTTTCAGCCAGTAAATGTTAATTTTATATTCAAGTCTCATATGTTTGTCATTGAATTATATGATCATTTGTAAGCCTTGTTTAGAATATGTTATATTTGCGGAGGTGTATTTCACCTTATTATCTCTGTGCAGTAGTGAGATCACAGACAATTTGTAAATATTTGTCGATACTCTAATACAAATAGTCATTTCAAAAGTGGGGAATGTATTTTTTCTCCCAAACAATGATGAAATCCTAAAAGATCTTACCCTCAGTGCAGACAAGTCCGGTATAAGGCGAGTCACATGTACATGTTCCGCTCAAACAGCTACCTCTGTTATTACATGGGTTCGGCTCGTTACAGTCAACTACAAGGAGGAGAGAAAATATCCTCAAATTTCATGACGAATCTTTCCATTCATTTTTCACGTGGAAATTCGAAATGCATGAATGACAAAAGTACAATGTTCAATGATCGTCTTTTCAGCCAGTAAATGTTAATTTTATATTCAAGTCTCATATGTTTGTCATTGAATTATATGATCATTTGTAAGCCTTGTTTAGAACATGTTATATTTGTGGAGGTGTATTTCACCTTATTATCTCTGTGCAGTAGTGAGATCACAGACAATTTCTAAATATTTGTCGATACTCTAATACAAATAGTCATTTCAAAAGTGGTGAATGTATTTTTTCTCCCAAACAATGATGAAATCCTAAGAGATCTTACCCTCACTGCAGACAAGTCCGGTATAAGGCGAGTCACATGTACATGTTCCGCTCAAACAGCTACCTCTGTTATTACATGGGTTTGGCTCGTTACAGTCAACTACAAGGAGGAGAGAAAATATCCTCAAATTTCATGACGAATCTTTCCATTCATTTTTCACGTGGAAATTCGAAATGCATGAATGACAAAAGTACAATGTTCAATGATCGTCTTTTTAGCCTGTAAATGTTAATTTTATATTCAAGTCTCATATGTTTGTCATTGAATTATATGATCATTTGTAAGCCTTGTTTAGAATATGTTATATTTGCGGAGGTGTATTTCACCTTATTATCTCTGTGCAGTAGTGAGATCACAGACAATTTCTAAATATTTGTCGATACTCTAATACAAATAGTCATTTCAAAAGTGGTGAATGTATTTTTTCTCCCAAACAATGATGAAATCCTAAAAGATCTTACCCTCACTGCAGACAAGTCCGGTATAAGGCGAGTCACATGTACATGTTCCGCTCAAACAGCTACCTCTGTTATTACATGGGTTCGGCACGTTACAGTCAACTACAAGGAGGAGAGAAAATATCCTCACATTTCATGACGAATCTTTCCATTCACTTTTCACGTGAAAATTCGAAATGCATGAATGACAAAAGTACAATGTTCAATGATCGTATTTTCAGCCAGTAAATGTTAATTTTATATTCAAGTCTCATATGTTTGTCATTGAATTATATGATCATTTGTAAGCCTTGTTTAGAATATGTTATATTTGCGGAGGTGTATTTCACCTTATTATCTCTGTGCAGTAGTGAGATCACAGACAATTTGTAAATATTTGTCGATACTCTAATACAAATAGTCATTTCAAAAGTGGGGAATGTATTTTTTCTCCCAAACAATGATGAAATCCTAAAAGATCTTACCCTCAGTGCAGACAAGTCCGGTATAAGGCGAGTCACATGTACATGTTCCGCTCAAACAGCTACCTCTGTTATTACATGGGTTCGGCTCGTTACAGTCAACTACAAGGAGGAGAGAAAATATCCTCAAATTTCATGACGAATCTTTCCATTCATTTTTCACGTGGAAATTCGAAATGCATGAATGACAAAAGTACAATGTTCAATGATCGTCTTTTTAGCCTGTAAATGTTAATTTTATATTCAAGTCTCATATGTTTGTCATTGAATTATATGATCATTTGTAAGCCTTGTTTAGAATATGTTATATTTGTGGAGGTGTATTTCACCTTATTATCTCTGTGCAGTAGTGAGATCACAGACAATTTCTAAATATTTGTCGATACTCTAATACAAATAGTCATTTCAAAAGTGGTGAATGTATTTTTTTCTCCCAAACAATGATGAAATCCTAAAAGATCTTACCCTCACTGCAGACAAGTCCGGTATAAGGCGAGTCACATGTACATGTTCCGCTCAAACAGCTACCTCTGTTATTACATGGGTTCGGCTCATTACAGTCAACTACAAGGAGGAGAGAAAATATCCTCAAATTTCATGACGAATCTTTCCATTCATTTTTCACGTGGAAATTCGAAATGCATGAATGACAAAAGTACAATGTTCAATGATCGTCTTTTCAGCCAGTAAATGTTAATTTTATATTCAAGTCTCATATGTTTGTCATTGAATTATATGATCATTTGTAAGCCTTGTTTAGAACATGTTATATTTGTGGAGGTGTATTTCACCTTATTATCTCTGTGCAGTAGTGAGATCACAGACAATTTCTAAATATTTGTCAATACTCTAATACAAATAGTCATTTCAAAAGTGGTGAATGTATTTTTTCTCCCAAACAATGATGAAATCCTAAAAGATCTTACCCTCACTGCAGACAAGTCCGGTATAAGGCGAGTCACATGTACATGTTCCGCTCAAACAGCTACCTCTGTTATTACATGGGTTCGGCACGTTACAGTCAACTACAAGGAGGAGAGAAAATATCCTCACATTTCATGACGAATCTTTCCATTCACTTTTCACGTGAAAATTCGAAATGCATGAATGACAAAAGTACAATGTTCAATGATCGTATTTTCAGCCAGTAAATGTTAATTTTATATTCAAGTCTCATATGTTTGTCATTGAATTATATGATCATTTGTAAGCCTTGTTTAGAACATGTTATATTTGTGGAGGTGTATTTCACCTTATTATCTCTGTGCAGTAGTGAGATCACAGACAATTTGTAAATATTTGTCGATACTCTAATACAAATAGTCATTTCAAAAGTGGTGAATGTATTTTTTCTCCCAAACAATGATGAAATCCTAAGAGATCTTACCCTCACTGCAGACAAGTCCGGTATAAGGCGAGTCACATGTACATGTTCCGCTCAAACAGCTACCTCTGTTATTACATGGGTTCGGCTCGTTACAGTCAACTACAAGGAGGAGAGAAAATATCCTCAAATTTCATGACGAATCTTTCCATTCATTTTTCACGTGGAAATTCGAAATGCATGAATGACAAAAGTACAATGTTCAATGATCGTCTTTTTAGCCTGTAAATGTTAATTTTATATTCAAGTCTCATATGTTTGTCATTGAATTATATGATCATTTGTAAGCCTTGTTTAGAATATGTTATATTTGTGGAGGTGTATTTCACCTTATTATCTCTGTGCAGTAGTGAGATCACAGACAATTTCTAAATATTTGTCGATACTCTAATACAAATAGTCATTTCAAAAGTGGTGAATGTATTTTTTCTCCCAAACAATGATGAAATCCTAAAAGATCTTACCCTCACTGCAGACAAGTCCGGTATAAGGCGAGTCACATGTACATGTTCCGCTCAAACAGCTACCTCTGTTATTACATGGGTTCGGCTCATTACAGTCAACTACAAGGAGGAGAGAAAATATCCTCAAATTTCATGACGAATCTTTCCATTCATTTTTCACGTGGAAATTCGAAATGCATGAATGACAAAAGTACAATGTTCAACGATCGTCTTTTCAGCCAGTAAATGTTAATTTTATATTCAAGTCTCATATGTTTGTCATTGAATTATATGATCATTTGTAAGCCTTGTTTAGAACATGTTATATTTGTGGAGGTGTATTTCACCTTATTATCTCTGTGCAGTAGTGAGATCACAGACAATTTGTAAATATTTGTCGATACTCTAATACAAATAGTCATTTCAAAAGTGGTGAATGTATTTTTTCTCCCAAACAATGATGAAATCCTAAGAGATCTTACCCTCACTGCAGACAAGTCCGGTATAAGGCGAGTCACATGTACATGTTCCGCTCACACAGCTACCTCTGTTATTACATGGGTTCGGCACGTTACAGTCAACTACAAGGAGGAGAGAAAATATCCTCAAATTCCATGACGAATCTTTCCATTTACTTTTCACGTGGAAATTCGAAATGCATGAATGACAAAAGTACAATGTTCAATGATCGTCTTTTCAGCCAGTAAATGTTAATTTTATATTCAAGTCTCATATGTTTGTCATTGAATTATATGATCATTTGTAAGCCTTGTTTAGAACATGTTATATTTGTGGAGGTGTATTTCACCTTATTATCTCTGTGCAGTAGTGAGATCACAGACAATTTCTAAATATTTGTCGATACTCTAATACAAATAGTCATTTCAAAAGTGGTGAATGTATTTTTTCTCCCAAACAATGATGAAATCCTAAGAGATCTTACCCTCACTGCAGACAAGTCCGGTATAAGGCGAGTCACATGTACATGTTCCGCTCAAACAGCTACCTCTGTTATTACATGGGTTCGGCTCGGTACAGTCAACTACAAGGAGGAGAGAAAATATCCTCAAATTTCATGACGAATCTTTCCATTCATTTTTCACGTGGAAATTCGAAATGCATGAATGACAAAAGTACAATGTTCAATGATCGTCTTTTTAGCCTGTAAATGTTAATTTTATATTCAAGTCTCATATGTTTGTCATTGAATTATATGATCATTTGTAAGCCTTGTTTAGAATATGTTATATTTGTGGATGTGTATTTCACCTTATTATCTCTGTGCAGTAGTGAGATCACAGACAATTTCTAAATATTTGTCGATACTCTAATACAAATAGTCATTTCAAAAGTGGTGAATGTATTTTTTCTCCCAAACAATGATGAAATCCTAAGAGATCTTACCCTCAGTGCAGACAAGTCCGGTATAAGGCGAGTCACATGTACATGTTCCGCTCACACAGCTACCTCTGTTATTACATGGGTTCGGCACGTTACAGTCAACTACAAGGAGGAGAGAAAATATCCTCAAATTTCATGACGAATCTTTCCATTCACTTTTCACGTGGAAATTCGAAATGCATGAATGACAAAAGTACAATGTTCAATGATCGTCTTTTCAGCCAGTAAATGTTAATTTTATATTCAAGTCTCATATGTTTGTCATTGAATTATATGATCACTTGTAAGCCTTGTTTAGAATATGTTATATTTGTGGAGGTGTATTTCACCTTATTATCTCTGTGCAGTAGTGAGATCACAAACAATTTCTAAATATTTGTCGATACTCTAATACAAATAGTCATTTCAAAAGTGGTGAATGTATTTTTTCTCCCAAACAATGATGAAATCCTAAGAGATCTTACCCTCACTGCAGGCAAGTCCGGTATAAGGCGAGTCACATGTACATGTTCCGCTCAAACAGCTACCTCTGTTATTACATGGGTTCGGCTCGTTACAGTCAACTACAAGGAGGAGAGAAAATATCCTCAAATTTCATGACGAATCTTTCCATTCATTTTTCACGTGGAAATTCGAAATGCATGAATGACAAAAGTACAATATTCAATGATCGTCTTTTCAGCCAGTAAATGTTAATTTTATATTCAAGTCTCATATGTTTGTCATTGAATTATATGATCATTTGTAAGCCTTGTTTAGAATATGTTATATTTGTGGAGGTGTATTTCACCTTATTATCTCTGTGCAGTAGTGAGATCACAGACAATTTCTAAATATTTGTCGATACTCTAATACAAATAGTCATTTCAAAAGTGGTGAATGTATTTTTTCTCCCAAACAATGATGAAATCCTAAGAGATCTTACCCTCACTGCAGACAAGTCCGGTATAAGGCGAGTCACATGTACATGTTCCGCTCAAACAGCTACCTCTGTTATTACATGGGTTCGGCACGTTACAGTCAACTACAAGGAGGAGAGAAAATATCCTCACATTTCATGACGAATCTTTCCATTCACTTTTCACGTGAAAATTCGAAATGCATGAATGACAAAAGTACAATGTTCAATGATCGTATTTTCAGCCACTAAATGTTAATTTTATATTCAAGTCTCATATGTTTGTCATTGAATTATATGATCATTTGTAAGCCTTGTTTAGAATATGTTATATTTGCGGAGGTGTATTTCACCTTATTATCTCTGTGCAGTAGTGAGATCACAGACAATTTGTAAATATTTGTCGATACTCTAATACAAATAGTCATTTCAAAAGTGGGGAATGTATTTTTTCTCCCAAACAATGATGAAATCCTAAAAGATCTTACCCTCACTGCAGACAAGTCCGGTATAAGGCGAGTCACATGTACATGTTCCGCTCAAACAGCTACCTCTGTTATTACATGGGTTCGGCACGTTACAGTCAACTACAAGGAGGAGAGAAAATATCCTCACATTTCATGACGAATCTTTCCATTCACTTTTCACGTGAAAATTCGAAATGCATGAATGACAAAAGTACAATGTTCAATGATCGTATTTTCAGCCACTAAATGTTAATTTGATATTCAAGTCTCATATGTTTGTCATTGAATTATATGATCATTTGTAAGCCTTGTTTAGAATATGTTATATTTGCGGAGGTGTATTTCACCTTATTATCTCTGTGCAGTAGTGAGATCACAGACAATTTGTAAATATTTGTCGATACTCTAATACAAATAGTCATTTCAAAAGTGGGGAATGTATTTTTTCTCCCAAACAATGATGAAATCCTAAGAGATCTTACCCTCAGTGCAGACAAGTCCGGTATAAGGCGAGTCACATGTACATGTTCCGCTCAAACAGCTACCTCTGTTATTACATGGGTTCGCCTCGTTACAGTCAACTACAAGGAGGAGAGAAAATATGATCGTCTTTTTAGCCTGTAAATGTTAATTTTATATTCAAGTCTCATATGTTTGTCATTGAATTATATGATCATTTGTAAGCCTTGTTTAGAATATGTTATATTTGTGGAGGTGTATTTCACCTTATTATCTCTGTGCAGTAGTGAGATCACAGACAATTTCTAAATATTTGTCGATACTCTAATACAAATAGTCATTTCAAAAGTGGTGAATGTATTTTTTCTCCCAAACAATGATGAAATCCTAAAAGATCTTACCCTCACTGCAGACAAGTCCGGTATAAGGCGAGTCACATGTACATGTTCCGCTCAAACAGCTACCTCTGTTATTACATGGGTTCGGCTCATTACAGTCAACTACAAGGAGGAGAGAAAATATCCTCAAATTTCATGACGAATCTTTCCATTCACTTTTCACGTGGAAATTCAAAATGCATGAATGACAAAAGTACAATGTTCAATGATCGTCTTTTCAGCCACTAAATGTTAATTTTATATTCAAGTCTCATATGTTTTTCATTGAATTATATGATCATTTGTAAGCCTTGTTTAGAATATGTTATATTTGTGGAGGTGTATTTCACCTTATTATCTCTGTGCAGTAGTGAGATCACAGACAATTTCTAAATATTTGTCGATACTCTAATACAAATAGTCATTTCAAAAGTGGTGAATGTATTTTTTCTCCCAAACAATGATGAAATCCTAAGAGATCTTACCCTCACTGCAGACAAGTCCGGTATAAGGCGAGTCACATGTACATGTTCCGCTCAAACAGCTACCTCTGTTATTACATGGGTTCGGCACGTTACAGTCAACTACAAGGAGGAGAGAAAATATCCTCACATTTCATGACGAATCTTTCCATTCACTTTTCACGTGAAAATTCGAAATGCATGAATGACAAAAGTACAATGTTCAATGATCGTATTTTCAGCCACTAAATGTTAATTTTATATTCAAGTCTCATATGTTTGTCATTGAATTATATGATCATTTGTAAGCCTTGTTTAGAATATGTTATATTTGTGGAGGTGTATTTCACCTTATTATCTCTGTGCAGTAGTGAGATCACAGACAATTTCTAAATATTTGTCGATATTCTAATACAAATAGTCATTTCAAAAGTGGTGAATGTATTTTTTCTCCCAAACAATGATAAAATCCTAAGAGATCTTACCCTCAGTGCAGACAAGTCCGGTATAAGGCGAGTCACATGTACATGTTCCGCTCAAACAGCTACCTCTGTTATTACATGGGTTCGCCTCGTTACAGTCAACTACAAGGAGGAGAGAAAATATCCTCAAATTTCATGACGAATCTTTCCATTCACTTTTCACGTGGAAATTCGAAATGCATGAATGACAAAAGTACAATGTTCAATGATCGTCTTTTCAGCCAGTAAATGTTAATTTGATATTCAAGTCTCATATGTTTGTCATTGAATTATATGTAAGCCTTGTTTAGAATATGTTATATTTGTGGAGGTGTATTTCACCTTATTATCTCTGTGCAGTAGTGAGATCACAGACAATTTCTAAATATTTGTCGATACTCTAATACAAATAGTCATTTCAAAAGTGGTGAATGTATTTTTTCTCCCAAACAATGATGAAATCCTAAGAGATCTTACCCTCAGTGCAGGCAAGTCCGGTATAAGGCGAGTCACATGTACATGTTCCGCTCAAACAGCTACCTCTGTTATTACATGGGTTCGCCTCGTTACAGTCAACTACAAGGAGGAGAGAAAATATCCTCAAATTTCATGACGAATCTTTCCATTCACTTTTCACGTGGAAATTCGAAATGCATGAATGACAAAAGTACAATGTTCAATGATCGTCTTTTTAGCCAGTAAATGTTAATTTGATATTCAAGTCTCATATGTTTGTCATTGAATTATATGTAAGCCTTGTTTAGAATATGTTATATTTGTGGAGGTGTATTTCACCTTATTATCTCTGTGCAGTAGTGAGATCACAGACAATTTCTAAATATTTGTCGATACTCTAATACAAATAGTCATTTCAAAAGTGGTGAATGTATTTTTTCTCCCAAACAATGATGAAATCCTAAGAGATATTACGCTCAGTGCAGGCAAGTCCGGTATAAGGCGAGTCACATGTACATGTTCCGCTCACACAGCTACCTCTGTTATTACATGGGTTCGGCACGTTACAGTCAACTACAAGGAGGAGAGAAAATATCCTCAAACTTCATGACGAATCTTTCCATTCACTTTTCACGTGGAAATTCGAAATGCATGAATGACAAAAGTACAATGTTCAATGATCGTCTTTTCAGCCAGTAAATGATAATTTTATATTCAAGTCTCATATGTTTGTCATTGAATTATATGATCATTTGTAAGCCTTGTTTAGAATATGTTATATTTGTGGAGGTGTATTTCACCTTATTATCTCTGTGCAGTAGTGAGATCACAGACAATTTCTAAATATTTGTCGATACTCTAATACAAATAGTCATTTCAAAAGTGGTGAATGTATTTTTTCTCCCAAACAATGATGAAATCCTAAGAGATCTTACCCTCACTGCAGACAAGTCCGGTATAAGGCGAGTCACATGTACATGTTCCGCTCAAACAGCTACCTCTGTTATTACATGGGTTCGGCACGTTACAGTCAACTACAAGGAGGAGAGAAAATATCCTCACATTTCATGACGAATCTTTCCATTCACTTTTCACGTGAAAATTCGAAATGCATGAATGACAAAAGTACAATGTTCAATGATCGTATTTTCAGCCACTAAATGTTAATTTTATATTCAAGTCTCATATGTTTGTCATTGAATTATATGATCATTTGTAAGCCTTGTTTAGAATATGTTATATTTGCGGAGGTGTATTTCACCTTATTATCTCTGTGCAGTAGTGAGATCACAGACAATTTGTAAATATTTGTCGATACTCTAATACAAATAGTCATTTCAAAAGTGGGGAATGTATTTTTTCTCCCAAACAATGATGAAATCCTAAAAGATCTTACCCTCACTGCAGACAAGTCCGGTATAAGGCGAGTCACATGTACATGTTCCGCTCAAACAGCTACCTCTGTTATTACATGGGTTCGGCACGTTACAGTCAACTACAAGGAGGAGAGAAAATATCCTCACATTTCATGACGAATCTTTCCATTCACTTTTCACGTGAAAATTCGAAATGCATGAATGACAAAAGTACAATGTTCAATGATCGTATTTTCAGCCACTAAATGTTAATTTGATATTCAAGTCTCATATGTTTGTCATTGAATTATATGATCATTTGTAAGCCTTGTTTAGAATATGTTATATTTGCGGAGGTGTATTTCACCTTATTATCTCTGTGCAGTAGTGAGATCACAGACAATTTGTAAATATTTGTCGATACTCTAATACAAATAGTCATTTCAAAAGTGGGGAATGTATTTTTTCTCCCAAACAATGATGAAATCCTAAGAGATCTTACCCTCAGTGCAGACAAGTCCGGTATAAGGCGAGTCACATGTACATGTTCCGCTCAAACAGCTACCTCTGTTATTACATGGGTTCGCCTCGTTACAGTCAACTACAAGGAGGAGAGAAAATATGATCGTCTTTTTAGCCTGTAAATGTTAATTTTATATTCAAGTCTCATATGTTTGTCATTGAATTATATGATCATTTGTAAGCCTTGTTTAGAATATGTTATATTTGTGGAGGTGTATTTCACCTTATTATCTCTGTGCAGTAGTGAGATCACAGACAATTTCTAAATATTTGTCGATACTCTAATACAAATAGTCATTTCAAAAGTGGTGAATGTATTTTTTCTCCCAAACAATGATGAAATCCTAAAAGATCTTACCCTCACTGCAGACAAGTCCGGTATAAGGCGAGTCACATGTACATGTTCCGCTCAAACAGCTACCTCTGTTATTACATGGGTTCGGCTCATTACAGTCAACTACAAGGAGGAGAGAAAATATCCTCAAATTTCATGACGAATCTTTCCATTCACTTTTCACGTGGAAATTCAAAATGCATGAATGACAAAAGTACAATGTTCAATGATCGTCTTTTCAGCCACTAAATGTTAATTTTATATTCAAGTCTCATATGTTTTTCATTGAATTATATGATCATTTGTAAGCCTTGTTTAGAATATGTTATATTTGTGGAGGTGTATTTCACCTTATTATCTCTGTGCAGTAGTGAGATCACAGACAATTTCTAAATATTTGTCGATACTCTAATACAAATAGTCATTTCAAAAGTGGTGAATGTATTTTTTCTCCCAAACAATGATGAAATCCTAAGAGATCTTACCCTCACTGCAGACAAGTCCGGTATAAGGCGAGTCACATGTACATGTTCCGCTCAAACAGCTACCTCTGTTATTACATGGGTTCGGCACGTTACAGTCAACTACAAGGAGGAGAGAAAATATCCTCACATTTCATGACGAATCTTTCCATTCACTTTTCACGTGAAAATTCGAAATGCATGAATGACAAAAGTACAATGTTCAATGATCGTATTTTCAGCCACTAAATGTTAATTTTATATTCAAGTCTAATATGTTTGTCATTGAATTATATGATCATTTGTAAGCCTTGTTTAGAATATGTTATATTTGTGGAGGTGTATTTCACCTTATTATCTCTGTGCAGTAGTGAGATCACAGACAATTTCTAAATATTTGTCGATATTCTAATACAAATAGTCATTTCAAAAGTGGTGAATGTATTTTTTCTCCCAAACAATGATAAAATCCTAAGAGATCTTACCCTCAGTGCAGACAAGTCCGGTATAAGGCGAGTCACATGTACATGTTCCGCTCAAACAGCTACCTCTGTTATTACATGGGTTCGCCTCGTTACAGTCAACTACAAGGAGGAGAGAAAATATCCTCAAATTTCATGACGAATCTTTCCATTCACTTTTCACGTGGAAATTCGAAATGCATGAATGACAAAAGTACAATGTTCAATGATCGTCTTTTCAGCCAGTAAATGTTAATTTGATATTCAAGTCTCATATGTTTGTCATTGAATTATATGTAAGCCTTGTTTAGAATATGTTATATTTGTGGAGGTGTATTTCACCTTATTATCTCTGTGCAGTAGTGAGATCACAGACAATTTCTAAATATTTGTCGATACTCTAATACAAATAGTCATTTCAAAAGTGGTGAATGTATTTTTTCTCCCAAACAATGATGAAATCCTAAGAGATCTTACCCTCAGTGCAGGCAAGTCCGGTATAAGGCGAGTCACATGTACATGTTCCGCTCAAACAGCTACCTCTGTTATTACATGGGTTCGCCTCGTTACAGTCAACTACAAGGAGGAGAGAAAATATCCTCAAATTTCATGACGAATCTTTCCATTCACTTTTCACGTGGAAATTCGAAATGCATGAATGACAAAAGTACAATGTTCAATGATCGTCTTTTCAGCCAGTAAATGTTAATTTGATATTCAAGTCTCATATGTTTGTCATTGAATTATATGTAAGCCTTGTTTAGAATATGTTATATTTGTGGAGGTGTATTTCACCTTATTATCTCTGTGCAGTAGTGAGATCACAGACAATTTCTAAATATTTGTCGATACTCTAATACAAATAGTCATTTCAAAAGTGGTGAATGTATTTTTTCTCCCAAACAATGATGAAATCCTAAGAGATCTTACGCTCAGTGCAGGCAAGTCCGGTATAAGGCGAGTCACATGTACATGTTCCGCTCACACAGCTACCTCTGTTATTACATGGGTTCGGCACGTTACAGTCAACTACAAGGAGGAGAGAAAATATCCTCAAACTTCATGACGAATCTTTCCATTCACTTTTCACGTGGAAATTCGAAATGCATGAATGACAAAAGTACAATGTTCAATGATCGTCTTTTCAGCCAGTAAATGATAATTTTATATTCAAGTCTCATATGTTTTTCATTGAATTATATGATCATTTGTAAGCCTTGTTTAGAATATGTTATATTTGTGGAGGTGTATTTCACCTTATTATCTCTGTGCAGTAGTGAGATCACAGACAATTTCTAAATATTTGTCGATACTCTAATACAAATAGTCATTTCAAAAGTGGGGAATGTATTTTTTCTCCCAAACAATGATGAAATCCTAAAAGATCTTACCCTCACTGCAGACAAGTCCGGTATAAGGCGAGTCACATGTACATGTTCCGCTCAAACAGCTACCTCTGTTATTACATGGGTTCGGCTCGTTACAGTCAACTACAAGGAGGAGAGAAAATATCCTCAAATTTCATGACGAATCTTTCCATTCATTTTTCACGTGGAAATTCGAAATGCATGAATGACAAAAGTACAATGTTCAATGATCGTCTTTTTAGCCTGTAAATGTTAATTTTATATTCAAGTCTCATATGTTTGTCATTGAATTATATGATCATTTGTAAGCCTTGTTTAGAATATGTTATATTTGTGGAGGTGTATTTCACCTTATTATCTCTGTGCAGTAGTGAGATCACAGACAATTTCTAAATATTTGTCGATACTCTAATACAAATAGTCATTTCAAAAGTGGTGAATGTATTTTTTCTCCCAAACAATGATGAAATCCTAAAAGATCTTACCCTCACTGCAGACAAGTCCGGTATAAGGCGAGTCACATGTACATGTTCCGCTCAAACAGCTACCTCTGTTATTACATGGGTTCGGCTCATTACAGTCAACTACAAGGAGGAGAGAAAATATCCTCAAATTTCATGACGAATCTTTCCATTCACTTTTCACGTGGAAATTCGAAATGCATGAATGACAAAAGTACAATGTTCAATGATCGTCTTTTCAGCCACTAAATGTTAATTTTATATTCAAGTCTCATATGTTTTTCATTGAATTATATGATCATTTGTAAGCCTTGTTTAGAATATGTTATATTTGTGGAGGTGTATTTCACCTTATTATCTCTGTGCAGTAGTGAGATCACAGACAATTTCTAAATATTTGTCGATACTCTAATACAAATAGTCATTTCAAAAGTGGTGAATGTATTTTTTCTCCCAAACAATGATGAAATCCTAAGAGATCTTACCCTCAGTGCAGACAAGTCCGGTATAAGGCGAGTCACATGTACATGTTCCGCTCACACAGCTACCTCTGTTATTACATGGGTTCGGCACGTTACAGTCAACTACAAGGAGGAGAGAAAATATCCTCAAATTTCATGACGAATCTTTCCATTCACTTTTCACGTGGAAATTCGAAATGCATGAATGACAAAAGTACAATGTTCAATGATCGTCTTTTCAGCCAGTAAATGTTAATTTTATATTCAAGTCTCATATGTTTGTCATTGAATGATATGATCACTTGTAAGCCTTGTTTAGAATATGTTATATTTGTGGAGGTGTATTTCACCTTATTATCTCTGTGCAGTAGTGAGATCACAGACAATTTCTAAATATTTGTCGATACTCTAATACAAATAGTCATTTCAAAAGTGGTGAATGTATTTTTTCTCCCAAACAATGATGAAATCCTAAAAGATCTTACCCTCACTGCAGACAAGTCCGGTATAAGGCGAGTCACATGTACATGTTCCGCTCAAACAGCTACCTCTGTTATTACATGGGTTCGGCTCATTACAGTCAACTACAAGGAGGAGAGAAAATATCCTCAAATTTCATGACGAATCTTTCCATTCACTTTTCACGTGGAAATTCAAAATGCATGAATGACAAAAGTACAATGTTCAATGATCGTCTTTTCAGCCACTAAATGTTAATTTTATATTCAAGTCTCATATGTTTTTCATTGAATTATATGATCATTTGTAAGCCTTGTTTAGAATATGTTATATTTGTGGAGGTGTATTTCACCTTATTATCTCTGTGCAGTAGTGAGATCACAGACAATTTCTAAATATTTGTCGATACTCTAATACAAATAGTCATTTCAAAAGTGGTGAATGTATTTTTTCTCCCAAACAATGATGAAATCCTAAGAGATCTTACCCTCACTGCAGACAAGTCCGGTATAAGGCGAGTCACATGTACATGTTCCGCTCAAACAGCTACTAAATGTTAATTTTATATTCAAGTCTAATATGTTTGTCATTGAATTATATGATCATTTGTAAGCCTTGTTTAGAATATGTTATATTTGTGGAGGTGTATTTCACCTTATTATCTCTGTGCAGTAGTGAGATCACAGACAATTTCTAAATATTTGTCGATATTCTAATACAAATAGTCATTTCAAAAGTGGTGAATGTATTTTTTCTCCCAAACAATGATAAAATCCTAAGAGATCTTACCCTCAGTGCAGACAAGTCCGGTATAAGGCGAGTCACATGTACATGTTCCGCTCAAACAGCTACCTCTGTTATTACATGGGTTCGCCTCGTTACAGTCAACTACAAGGAGGAGAGAAAATATCCTCAAATTTCATGACGAATCTTTCCATTCACTTTTCACGTGGAAATTCGAAATGCATGAATGACAAAAGTACAATGTTCAATGATCGTCTTTTCAGCCAGTAAATGTTAATTTGATATTCAAGTCTCATATGTTTGTCATTGAATTATATGTAAGCCTTGTTTAGAATATGTTATATTTGTGGAGGTGTATTTCACCTTATTATCTCTGTGCAGTAGTGAGATCACAGACAATTTCTAAATATTTGTCGATACTCTAATACAAATAGTCATTTCAAAAGTGGTGAATGTATTTTTTCTCCCAAACAATGATGAAATCCTAAGAGATCTTACCCTCAGTGCAGGCAAGTCCGGTATAAGGCGAGTCACATGTACATGTTCCGCTCAAACAGCTACCTCTGTTATTACATGGGTTCGCCTCGTTACAGTCAACTACAAGGAGGAGAGAAAATATCCTCAAATTTCATGACGAATCTTTCCATTCACTTTTCACGTGGAAATTCGAAATGCATGAATGACAAAAGTACAATGTTCAATGATCGTCTTTTCAGCCAGTAAATGTTAATTTGATATTCAAGTCTCATATGTTTGTCATTGAATTATATGTAAGCCTTGTTTAGAATATGTTATATTTGTGGAGGTGTATTTCACCTTATTATCTCTGTGCAGTAGTGAGATCACAGACAATTTCTAAATATTTGTCGATACTCTAATACAAATAGTCATTTCAAAAGTGGTGAATGTATTTTTTCTCCCAAACAATGATGAAATCCTAAGAGATCTTACGCTCAGTGCAGGCAAGTCCGGTATAAGGCGAGTCACATGTACATGTTCCGCTCACACAGCTACCTCTGTTATTACATGGGTTCGGCACGTTACAGTCAACTACAAGGAGGAGAGAAAATATCCTCAAACTTCATGACGAATCTTTCCATTCACTTTTCACGTGGAAATTCGAAATGCATGAATGACAAAAGTACAATGTTCAATGATAGTCTTTTCAGCCAGTAAATGATAATTTTATATTCAAGTCTCATATGTTTGTCATTGAATTATATGATCATTTGTAAGCCTTGTTTAGAACATGTTATATTTGTGGAGGTGTATTTCACCTTATTATCTCTGTGCAGTAGTGAGATCACAGACAATTTCTAAATATTTGTCGATACTCTAATACAAATAGTCATTTCAAAAGTGGGGAATGTATTTTTTCTCCCAAACAATGATGAAATCCTAAAAGATCTTACCCTCACTGCAGACAAGTCCGGTATAAGGCGAGTCACATGTACATGTTCCGCTCAAACAGCTACCTCTGTTATTACATGGGTTCGGCTCGTTACAGTCAACTACAAGGAGGAGAGAAAATATCCTCAAATTTCATGACGAATCTTTCCATTCATTTTTCACGTGGAAATTCGAAATGCATGAATGACAAAAGTACAATGTTCAATGATCGTCTTTTTAGCCTGTAAATGTTAATTTTATATTCAAGTCTCATATGTTTGTCATTGAATTATATGATCATTTGTAAGCCTTGTTTAGAATATGTTATATTTGTGGAGGTGTATTTCACCTTATTATCTCTGTGCAGTAGTGAGATCACAGACAATTTCTAAATATTTGTCGATACTCTAATACAAATAGTCATTTCAAAAGTGGTGAATGTATTTTTTCTCCCAAACAATGATGAAATCCTAAAAGATCTTACCCTCACTGCAGACAAGTCCGGTATAAGGCGAGTCACATGTACATGTTCCGCTCAAACAGCTACCTCTGTTATTACATGGGTTCGGCTCATTACAGTCAACTACAAGGAGGAGAGAAAATATCCTCAAATTTCATGACGAATCTTTCCATTCACTTTTCACGTGGAAATTCGAAATGCATGAATGACAAAAGTACA
Source organism: Strongylocentrotus droebachiensis (assembly GCA_035222895.1). Lineage (NCBI taxonomy): Eukaryota > Metazoa > Echinodermata > Echinoidea > Camarodonta > Strongylocentrotidae > Strongylocentrotus > Strongylocentrotus droebachiensis. Next base: position 112,290 of record JAVYIG010003777.1, on the reverse strand, counting down.
ATGTTCAATGATCGTCTTTTCAGCCACTAAATGTTAATTTTATATTCAAGTCTCATATGTTTTTCATTGAATTATATGATCATTTGTAAGCCTTGTTTAGAATATGTTATATTTGTGGAGGTGTATTTCACCTTATTATCTCTGTGCAGTAGTGAGATCACAGACAATTTCTAAATATTTGTCGATACTCTAATACAAATAGTCATTTCAAAAGTGGTGAATGTATTTTTTCTCCCAAACAATGATGAAATCCTAAGAGATCTTACCCTCAGTGCAGACAAGTCCGGTATAAGGCGAGTCACATGTACATGTTCCGCTCACACAGCTACCTCTGTTATTACATGGGTTCGGCACGTTACAGTCAACTACAAGGAGGAGAGAAAATATCCTCAAATTTCATGACGAATCTTTCCATTCACTTTTCACGTGGAAATTCGAAATGCATGAATGACAAAAGTACAATGTTCAATGATCGTCTTTTCAGCCAGTAAATGTTAATTTTATATTCAAGTCTCATATGTTTGTCATTGAATGATATGATCACTTGTAAGCCTTGTTTAGAATATGTTATATTTGTGGAGGTGTATTTCACCTTATTATCTCTGTGCAGTAGTGAGATCACAAACAATTTCTAAATATTTGTCGATACTCTAATACAAATAGTCATTTCAAAAGTGGTGAATGTATTTTTTCTCCCAAACAATGATGAAATCCTAAGAGATCTTACCCTCACTGCAGGCAAGTCCGGTATAAGGCGAGTCACATGTACATGTTCCGCTCAAACAGCTACTAAATGTTAATTTTATATTCAAGTCTAATATGTTTGTCATTGAATTATATGATCATTTGTAAGCCTTGTTTAGAATATGTTATATTTGTGGAGGTGTATTTCACCTTATTATCTCTGTGCAGTAGTGAGATCACAGACAATTTCTAAATATTTGTCGATATTCTAATACAAATAGTCATTTCAAAAGTGGTGAATGTATTTTTTCTCCCAAACAATGATAAAATCCTAAGAGATCTTACCCTCAGTGCAGACAAGTCCGGTATAAGGCGAGTCACATGTACATGTTCCGCTCAAACAGCTACCTCTGTTATTACATGGGTTCGCCTCGTTACAGTCAACTACAAGGAGGAGAGAAAATATCCTCAAATTTCATGACGAATCTTTCCATTCACTTTTCACGTGGAAATTCGAAATGCATGAATGACAAAAGTACAATGTTCAATGATCGTCTTTTCAGCCAGTAAATGTTAATTTGATATTCAAGTCTCATATGTTTGTCATTGAATTATATGTAAGCCTTGTTTAGAATATGTTATATTTGTGGAGGTGTATTTCACCTTATTATCTCTGTGCAGTAGTGAGATCACAGACAATTTCTAAATATTTGTCGATACTCTAATACAAATAGTCATTTCAAAAGTGGTGAATGTATTTTTTCTCCCAAACAATGATGAAATCCTAAGAGATCTTACCCTCAGTGCAGGCAAGTCCGGTATAAGGCGAGTCACATGTACATGTTCCGCTCAAACAGCTACCTCTGTTATTACATGGGTTCGCCTCGTTACAGTCAACTACAAGGAGGAGAGAAAATATCCTCAAATTTCATGACGAATCTTTCCATTCACTTTTCACGTGGAAATTCGAAATGCATGAATGACAAAAGTACAATGTTCAATGATCGTCTTTTCAGCCAGTAAATGTTAATTTGATATTCAAGTCTCATATGTTTGTCATTGAATTATATGTAAGCCTTGTTTAGAATATGTTATATTTGTGGAGGTGTATTTCACCTTATTATCTCTGTGCAGTAGTGAGATCACAGACAATTTCTAAATATTTGTCGATACTCTAATACAAATAGTCATTTCAAAAGTGGTGAATGTATTTTTTCTCCCAAACAATGATGAAATCCTAAGAGATCTTACGCTCAGTGCAGGCAAGTCCGGTATAAGGCGAGTCACATGTACATGTTCCGCTCAAACAGCTACCTCTGTTATTACATGGGTTCGCCTCGTTACAGTCAACTACAAGGAGGAGAGAAAATATCCTCAAATTTCATGACGAATCTTTCCATTCACTTTTCACGTGGAAATTCGAAATGCATGAATGACAAAAGTACAATGTTCAATGATCGTCTTTTCAGCCAGTAAATGTTAATTTGATATTCAAGTCTCATATGTTTGTCATTGAATTATATGATCATTTGTAAGCCTTGTTTAGAATATGTTATATTTGTGGAGGTGTATTTCACCTTATTATCTCTGTGCAGTAGTGAGATCACAGACAATTTCTAAATATTTGTCGATATTCTAATACAAATAGTCATTTCAAAAGTGGTGAATGTATTTTTTCTCCCAAACAATGATGAAATCCTAAGAGATCTTACCCTCAGTGCAGGCAAGTCCGGTATAAGGCGAGTCACATGTACATGTTCCGCTCAAACAGCTACCTCTGTTATTACATGGGTTCGCCTCGTTACAGTCAACTACAAGGAGGAGAGAAAATATCCTCAAATTTCATGACGAATCTTTCCATTCACTTTTCACGTGGAAATTCGAAATGCATGAATGACAAAAGTACAATGTTCAATGATCGTCTTTTAGCCTGTAAATGTTAATTTTATATTCAAGTCTAATATGTTTGTCATTGAATTATATGATCATTTGTAAGCCTTGTTTAGAATATGTTATATTTGTGGAGGTGTATTTCACCTTATTATCTCTGTGCAGTAGTGAGATCACAGATAATTTCTAAATATTTGTCGATACTCTAATACAAATAGTCATTTCAAAAGTGGTGAATGTATTTTTTCTCCCAAACAATGATGAAATCCTAAAAGATCTTACCCTCACTGCAGACAAGTCCGGTATAAGGCGAGTCACATGTACATGTTCCGCTCAAACAGCTACCTCTGTTATTACATGGGTTCGCCTCGTTACAGTCAACTACAGAGGGGGGAGAAAATATCCTCAAATTTCATGACGAATCTTTCCATTCACTTTTCACGTGGAAATTCGAAATGCATGAATGACAAAAGTACAATGTTCAATGATCGTCTTTTCAGCCAGTAAATGTTAATTTGATATTCAAGTCTCATATGTTTGTCATTGAATTATATGATCATTTGTAAGCCTTGTTTAGAATATGTTATATTTGTGGAGGTGTATTTGACCTTATTATCTCCGTGCAGTAGTGAGATCACAGACAATTTTTAAATATTTGTCGATACTCTAATACAAATAGTCATTTCAAAAGTGGTGAATGTATTTTTTCTCCCAAACAATGATGAAATCCTAAGAGATCTTACCCTCAGTGCAGGCAAGTCCGGTATAAGGCGAGTCACATGTACATGTTCCGCTCAAACAGCTACCTCTGTTATTACATGGGTTCGCCTCGTTACAGTCAACTACAAGGAGGAGAGAAAATATCCTCAAATTTCATGACGAATCTTTCCATTCACTTTTCACGTGGAAATTCGAAATGCATGAATGACAAAAGTACAATGTTCAATGATCGTCTTTTCAGCCAGTAAATGTTAATTTGATATTCAAGTCTCATATGTTTGTCATTGAATTATATGATCATTTGTAAGCCTTGTTTAGAATATGTTATATTTGTGGAGGTGTATTTCACCTTATTATCTCTGTGCAGTAGTGAGATCACAGACAATTTCTAAATATTTGTCGATACTCTAATACAAATAGTCATTTCAAAAGTGGTGAATGTATTTTTTCTCCCAAACAATGATGAAATCCTAAAAGATCTTACCCTCACTGCAGACAAGTCCGGTATAAGGCGAGTCACATGTACATGTTCCGCTCAAACAGCTACCTCTGTTATTACATGGGTTCGCCTCGTTACAGTCAACTACAAGGAGGAGAGAAAATATCCTCAAATTTCATGACGAATCTTTCCATTCACTTTTCACGTGGAAATTCGAAATGCATGAATGACAAAAGTACAATGTTCAATGATCGTCTTTTAGCGTGTAAATGTTAATTTTATATTCAAGTCTAATATGTTTGTCATTGAATTATATGATCATTTGTAAGCCTTGTTTAGAATATGTTATATTTGTGGAGGTGTATTTCACCTTATTATCTCTGTGCAGTAGTGAGATCACAGATAATTTCTAAATATTTGTCGATACTCTAATACAAATAGTCATTTCAAAAGTGGTGAATGTATTTTTTCTCCCAAACAATGATGAAATCCTAAAAGATCTTACCCTCACTGCAGACAAGTCCGGTATAAGGCGAGTCACATGTACATGTTCCGCTCAAACAGCTACCTCTGTTATTACATGGGTTCGCCTCGTTACAGTCAACTACAAGGAGGAGAGAAAATATCCTCAAATTTCATGACGAATCTTTCCATTCACTTTTCACGTGGAAATTCGAAATGCATGAATGACAAAAGTACAATGTTCAATGATCGTCTTTTCAGCCAGTAAATGTTAATTTTATATTCAAGTCTCATATGTTTGTCATTGAATTATATGATCATTTGTAATCCTTGTTTAGAATATGTTATATTTGTGGAGGTGTATTTCACCTTATTAGCTCTGTGCAGTATTGAGATCCCAGACAATTTCTAAATATTTGTCGATACTCTAATACAAATAGTCATTTCAAAAGTGGTGAATGTATTTTTTCTCCCAAACAATGATGAAATCCTAAAAGATCTTACCCTCACTGCAGACAAGTCCGGTATAAGGCGAGTCACATGTACATGTTCCGCTCAAACAGCTACCTCTGTTATTACATGGGTTCGCCTCGTTACAGTCAACTACAAGGAGGAGAGAAAATATCCTCAAATTTCATGACGAATCTTTCCATTCACTTTTCACGTGGAAATTCGAAATGCATGAATGACAAAAGTACAATGTTTAATGATCGTCTTTTCAGCCAGTAAATGTTAATTTGATATTCAAGTCTCATATGTTTGTCATTGAATTATATGATCATTTGTAAGCCTTGTTTAGAATATGTTATATTTGTGGAGGTGTATTTCACCTTATTATCTCTGTGCAGTAGTGAGATCACAGACAATTTCTAAATATTTGTCGATATTCTAATACAAATAGTCATTTCAAAAGTGGTGAATGTATTTTTTCTCCCAAACAATGATGAAATCCTAAGAGATCTTACCCTCAGTGCAGGCAAGTCCGGTATAAGGCGAGTCACATGTACATGTTCCGCTCAAACAGCTACCTCTGTTATTACATGGGTTCGCCTCGTTACAGTCAACTACAAGGAGGAGAGAAAATATCCTCAAATTTCATGACGAATCTTTCCATTCACTTTTCACGTGGAAATTCGAAATGCATGAATGACAAAAGTACAATGTTCAATGATCGTCTTTTCAGCCAGTAAATGTTAATTTGATATTCAAGTCTCATATGTTTGTCATTGAATTATATGATCATTTGTAAGCCTTGTTTAGAATATGTTATATTTGTGGAGGTGTATTTCACCTTATTAGCTCTGTGCAGTAGTGAGATCACAGACAATTTCTAAATATTTGTCGATATTCTAATACAAATAGTCATTTCAAAAGTGGTGAATGTATTTTTTCTCCCAAACAATGATGAAATCCTAAGAGATCTTACCCTCAGTGCAGGCAAGTCCGGTATAAGGCGAGTCACATGTACATGTTCCGCTCAAACAGCTACCTCTGTTATTACATGGGTTCGCCTCGTTACAGTCAACTACAAGGAGGAGAGAAAATATCCTCAAATTTCATGACGAATCTTTCAATTCACTTTTCACGTGGAAATTCGAAATGCATGAATGACAAAAGTACAATGTTCAATGATCGTCTTTTCAGCCTGTAAATGTTAATTTTATATTCAAGTCTAATATGTTTGTCATTGAATTATATGATCATTTGTAAGCCTTGTTTAGAATATGTTATATTTGTGGAGGTGTATTTCACCTTATTATCTCTGTGCAGTAGTGAGATCACAGACAATTTCTAAATATTTGTCGATATTGTAATACAAATAGTCATTTCAAAAGTGGTGAATGTATTTTTTCTCCCAAACAATGATGAAATCCTAAGAGATCTTACCCTCAGTGCAGGCAAGTCCGGTATAAGGCGAGTCACATGTACATGTTCCGCTCAAACAGCTACCTCTGTTATTACATGGGTTCGCCTCGTTACAGTCAACTACAAGGAGGAGAGAAAATATCCTCAAATTTCATGACGAATCTTTCCATTCACTTTTCACGTGGAAATTCGAAATGCATGAATGACAAAAGTACAATGTTCAATGATCGTCTTTTCAGCCAGTAAATGTTAATTTGATATTCAAGTCTCATATGTTTGTCATTGAATTATATGATCATTTGTAAGCCTTGTTTAGAATATGTTATATTTGTGGAGGTGTATTTCACCTTATTAGCTCTGTGCAGTATTGAGATCCCAGACAATTTCTAAATATTTGTCGATACTCTAATACAAATAGTCATTTCAAAAGTGGTGAATGTATTTTTTCTCCCAAACAATGATGAAATCCTAAAAGATCTTACCCTCACTGCAGACAAGTCCGGTATAAGGCGAGTCACATGTACATGTTCCGCTCAAACAGCTACCTCTGTTATTACATGGGTTCGCCTCGTTACAGTCAACTACAAGGAGGAGAGAAAATATCCTCAAATTTCATGACGAATCTTTCCATTCACTTTTCACGTGGAAATTCGAAATGCATGAATGACAAAAGTACAATGTTTAATGATCGTCTTTTCAGCCAGTAAATGTTAATTTGATATTCAAGTCTCATATGTTTGTCATTGAATTATATGATCATTTGTAAGCCTTGTTTAGAATATGTTATATTTGTGGAGGTGTATTTCACCTTATTATCTCTGTGCAGTAGTGAGATCACAGACAATTTCTAAATATTTGTCGATATTCTAATACAAATAGTCATTTCAAAAGTGGTGAATGTATTTTTTCTCCCAAACAATGATGAAATCCTAAGAGATCTTACCCTCAGTGCAGGCAAGTCCGGTATAAGGCGAGTCACATGTACATGTTCCGCTCAAACAGCTACCTCTGTTATTACATGGGTTCGCCTCGTTACAGTCAACTACAAGGAGGAGAGAAAATATCCTCAAATTTCATGACGAATCTTTCCATTCACTTTTCACGTGGAAATTCGAAATGCATGAATGACAAAAGTACAATGTTCAATGATCGTCTTTTCAGCCAGTAAATGTTAATTTGATATTCAAGTCTCATATGTTTGTCATTGAATTATATGATCATTTGTAAGCCTTGTTTAGAATATGTTATATTTGTGGAGGTGTATTTCACCTTATTAGCTCTGTGCAGTAGTGAGATCACAGACAATTTCTAAATATTTGTTGATACTCTAATACAAATAGTCATTTCAAAAGTGGTGAATGTATTTTTTCTCCCAAACAATGATGAAATCCTAAAAGATCTTACCCTCACTGCAGACAAGTCCGGTATAAGGCGAGTCACATGTACATGTTCCGCTCAAACAGCTACCTCTGTTATTACATGGGTTCGCCTCGTTACAGTCAACTACAAGGAGGAGAGAAAATATCCTCAAATTTCATGACGAATCTTTCCATTCACTTTTCACGTGGAAATTCGAAATGCATGAATGACAAAAGTACAATGTTCAATGATCGTCTTTTCAGCCAGTAAATGTTAATTTGATATTCAAGTCTCATATGTTTGTCATTGAATTATATGATCATTTGTAAGCCTTGTTTAGAATATGTTATATTTGTGGAGGTGTATTTCACCTTATTAGCTCTGTGCAGTATTGAGATCCCAGACAATTTCTAAATATTTGTCGATACTCTAATACAAATAGTCATTTCAAAAGTGGTGAATGTATTTTTTCTCCCAAACAATGATGAAATCCTAAAAGATCTTACCCTCACTGCAGACAAGTCCGGTATAAGGCGAGTCACATGTACATGTTCCGCTCAAACAGCTACCTCTGTTATTACATGGGTTCGCCTCGTTACAGTCAACTACAAGGAGGAGAGAAAATATCCTCAAATTTCATGACGAATCTTTCCATGCACTTTTCACGTGGAAATTCGAAATGCATGAATGACAAAAGTACAATGTTTAATGATCGTCTTTTCAGCCAGTAAATGTTAATTTGATATTCAAGTCTCATATGTTTGTCATTGAATTATATGATCATTTGTAAGCCTTGTTTAGAATATGTTATATTTGTGGAGGTGTATTTCACCTTATTATCTCTGTGCAGTAGTGAGATCACAGACAATTTCTAAATATTTGTCGATATTCTAATACAAATAGTCATTTCAAAAGTGGTGAATGTATTTTTTCTCCCAAACAATGATGAAATCCTAAGAGATCTTACCCTCAGTGCAGGCAAGTCCGGTATAAGGCGAGTCACATGTACATGTTCCGCTCAAACAGCTACCTCTGTTATTACATGGGTTCGCCTCGTTACAGTCAACTACAAGGAGGAGAGAAAATATCCTCAAATTTCATGACGAATCTTTCCATTCACTTTTCACGTGGAAATTCGAAATGCATGAATGACAAAAGTACAATGTTCAATGATCGTCTTTTCAGCCAGTAAATGTTAATTTGATATTCAAGTCTCATATGTTTGTCATTGAATTATATGATCATTTGTAAGCCTTGTTTAGAATATGTTATATTTGTGGAGGTGTATTTCACCTTATTAGCTCTGTGCAGTAGTGAGATCACAGACAATTTCTAAATATTTGTTGATACTCTAATACAAATAGTCATTTCAAAAGTGGTGAATGTATTTTTTCTCCCAAACAATGATGAAATCCTAAAAGATCTTACCCTCACTGCAGACAAGTCCGGTATAAGGCGAGTCACATGTACATGTTCCGCTCAAACAGCTACCTCTGTTATTACATGGGTTCGCCTCGTTACAGTCAACTACAAGGAGGAGAGAAAATATCCTCAAATTTCATGACGAATCTTTCCATTCACTTTTCACGTGGAAATTCGAAATGCATGAATGACAAAAGTACAATGTTCAATGATCGTCTTTTAGCCTGTAAATGTTAATTTTATATTCAAGTCTAATATGTTTGTCATTGAATTATATGATCATTTGTAAGCCTTGTTTAGAATATGTTATATTTGTGGAGGTGTATTTCACCTTATTATCTCTGTGCAGTAGTAAGATCACAGATAATTTCTAAATATTTGTCGATACTCTAATACAAATAGTCATTTCAAAAGTGGTGAATGTATTTTTTCTCCCAAACAATGATGAAATCCTAAAAGATCTTACCCTCACTGCAGACAAGTCCGGTATAAGGCGAGTCACATGTACATGTTCCGCTCAAACAGCTACCTCTGTTATTACATGGGTTCGCCTCGTTACAGTCAACTACAAGGAGGAGAGAGAATATCCTCAAATTTCATGACGAATCTTTCCATTCACTTTTCACGTGGAAATTCGAAATGCATGAATGACAAAAGTACAATGTTCAATGATCGTCTTTTCAGCCTGTAAATGTTAATTTTATATTCAAGTCTAATATGTTTGTCATTGAATTATATGATCATTTGTAAGCCTTGTTTAGAATATGTTATATTTGTGGAGGTGTATTTCACCTTATTATCTCTGTGCAGTAGTAAGATCACAGATAATTTCAAAATATTTGTCGATACTCTAATACAAATAGTCATTTCAAAAGTGGTGAATGTATTTTTTCTCCCAAACAATGATGAAATCCTAAGAGATCTTACCCTCACTGCAGACAAGTCCGGTATAAGGCGAGTCACATGTACATGTTCCGCTCAAACAGCTACCTCTGTTATTACATGGGTTCGCCTCGTTACAGTCAACTACAAGGAGGAGAGAGAATATCCTCAAATTTCATGACGAATCTTTCCATTCACTTTTCACGTGGAAATTCGAAATGCATGAATGACAAAAGTACAATGTTCAATGATCGTCTTTTCAGCCTGTAAATGTTAATTTTATATTCAAGTCTAATATGTTTGTCATTGAATTATATGATCATTTGTAAGCCTTGTTTAGAATATGTTATATTTGTGGAGGTGTATTTCACCTTATTATCTCTGTGCAGTAGTGAGATCACAGACAATTTCTAAATATTTGTCGATACTCTAATACAAATAGTCATTTCAAAAGTGGTGAATGTATTTTTTCTCCCAAACAATGATGAAATCCTAAGAGATCTTACCCTCAGTGCAGACAAGTCCGGTATAAGGCGAGTCACATGTACATGTTCCGCTCAAACAGCTACCTCTGTTATTACATGGGTTCGCCTCGTTACAGTCAACTACAAGGAGGAGAGAAAATATACTCAAATTTCATGACGAATCTTTCAATTCACTTTTCACGTGGAAATTCGAAATGCATGAATGACAAAAGTACAATGTTCAATGATCGTCTTTTCAGCCTGTAAATGTTAATTTTATATTCAAGTCTAATATGTTTGTCATTGAATTATATGATCATTTGTAAGCCTTGTTTAAAATATGTTATATTTGTGGAGGTGTATTTCACCTTATTATCTCTGTGCAGTAGTGAGATCACAGACAATTTCTAAATATTTGTCGATATTCTAATACAAATAGTCATTTCAAAAGTGGTGAATGTATTTTTTCTCCCAAACAATGATGAAATCCTAAGAGATCTTACCCTCAGTGCAGGCAAGTCCGGTATAAGGCGAGTCACATGTACATGTTCCGCTCAAACAGCTACCTCTGTTATTACATGGGTTCGCCTCGTTACAGTCAACTACAAGGAGGAGAGAAAATATCCTCAAATTTCATGACGAATCTTTCCATTCACTTTTCACGTGGAAATTCGAAATGCATGAATGACAAAAGTACAATGTTCAATGATCGTCTTTTCAGCCAGTAAATGTTAATTTGATATTCAAGTCTCATATGTTTGTCATTGAATTATATGATCATTTGTAAGCCTTGTTTAGAATATGTTATATTTGTGGAGGTGTATCTCACCTTATTAGCTCTGTGCAGTAGTGAGATCACAGACAATTTCTAAATATTTGTCGATACTCTAATACAAATAGTCATTTCAAAAGTGGTGAATGTATTTTTTCTCCCAAACAATGATGAAATCCTAAAAGATCTTACCCTCACTGCAGACAAGTCCGGTATAAGGCGAGTCACATGTACATGTTCCGCTCAAACAGCTACCTCTGTTATTACATGGGTTCGCCTCGTTACAGTCAACTACAAGGAGGAGAGAAAATATCCTCAAATTTCATGACGAATCTTTCCATTCACTTTTCACGTGGAAATTCGAAATGCATGAATGACAAAAGTACAATGTTCAATGGTCGTCTTTTCAGCCAGTAAATGTTAATTTTATATTCAAGTCTAATATGTTTGTCATTGAATTATATGATCATTTGTAAGCCTTGTTTAGAATATGTTATATTTTTGGAGGTGTATTTCACCTTATTATCTCTGTGCAGTAGTGAGATCACAGACAATTTCTAAATATTTGTCGATACTCTAATACAAATAGTCATTTCAAAAGTGGTGAATGTATTTTTTCTCCCAAACAATGATGAAATCCTAAGAGATCTTACCCTCAGTGCAGACAAGTCCGGTATAAGGCGAGTCACATGTACATGTTCCGCTCAAACAGCTACCTCTGTTATTACATGGGTTCGCCTCGTTACAGTCAACTACAAGGAGGAGAGAAAATATCCTCAAATTTCATGACGAATCTTTCCATTCACTTTTCACGTGGAAATTCGAAATGCATGAATGACAAAAGTACAATGTTCAATGATCGTCTTTTCAGCCTGTAAATGATAATTTTATATTCAAGTCTAATATGTTTGTCATTGAATTATATGATCATTTGTAAGCCTTGTTTAGAATATGTTATATTTGTGGAGGTGTATTTCACCTTATTATCTCTGTGCAGTAGTAAGATCACAGATAATTTCTAAATATTTGTCGATACTCTAATACAAATAGTCATTTCAAAAGTGGTGAATGTATTTTTTCTCCCAAACAATGATGAAATCATGAAAGATCTTACCCTCACTGCAGACAAGTCCGGTATAAGGCGAGTCACATGTACATGTTCCGCTCAAACAGCTACCTCTGTTATTACATGGGTTCGCCTCGTTACAGTCAACTACAAGGAGGAGAGAAAATATCCTCAAATTTCATGACGAATCTTTCCATTCACTTTTCACGTGGAAATTCGAAATGCATGAATGACAAAAGTACAATGTTTAATGATCGTCTTTTCAGCCGGTAAATGTTAATTTGATATTCAAGTCTCATATGTTTGTCATTGAATTATATGATCATTTGTAAGCCTTGTTTAGAATATGTTATATTTGTGGAGGTGTATTTCACCTTATTATCTCTGTGCAGTAGTGAGATCACAGACAATTTCTAAATATTTGTCGATATTCTAATACAAATAGTCATTTCAAAAGTGGTGAATGTATTTTTTCTCCCAAACAATGATGAAATCCTAAGAGATCTTACCCTCAGTGCAGGCAAGTCCGGTATAAGGTGAGTCACATGTACATGTTCCGCTCAAACAGCTACCTCTGTTATTACATGGGTTCGCCTCTTTACAGTCAACTACAAGGAGGAGAGAAAATATCCTCAAATTTCATGACGAATCTTTCCATTCACTTTTCACGTGGAAATTCGAAATGCATGAATGACAAAAGTAAAATGTTTAATGATCGTCTTTTCAGCCAGTAAATGTTAATTTGATATTCAAGTCTCATATGTTTGTCATTGAATTATATGATCATTTGTAAGCCTTGTTTAGAATATGTTATATTTGTGGAGGTGTATTTCACCTTATTATCTCTGTGCAGTAGTGAGATCACAGACAATTTCTAAATATTTGTCGATATTCTAATACAAATAGTCATTTCAAAAGTGGTGAATGTATTTTTTCTCCCAAACAATGATGAAATCCTAAGAGATCTTACCCTCAGTGCAGGCAAGTCCGGTATAAGGTGAGTCACATGTACATGTTCCGCTCAAACAGCTACCTCTGTTATTACATGGGTTCGCCTCGTTACAGTCAACTACAAGGAGGAGAGAAAATATCCTCAAATTTCATGACGAATCTTTCCATTCACTTTTCACGTGGAAATTCGAAATGCATGAATGACAAAAGTACAATGTTCAATGATTGTCTTTTCAGCCAGTAAATGTTAATTTGATATTCAAGTCTCATATGTTTGTCATTGAATTATATGATCATTTGTAAGCCTTGTTTAGAATATGTTATATTTGTGGAGGTGTATTTCACCTTATTAGCTCTGTGCAGTATTGAGATCCCAGACAATTACTAAATATTTGTCGATACTCTAATACAAATAGTCATTTCAAAAGTGGTGAATGTATTTTTTCTCCCAAACAATGATGAAATCCTAAAAGATCTTACCCTCACTGCAGACAAGTCCGGTATAAGGCGAGTCACATGTACATGTTCCGCTCAAACAGCTACCTCTGTTATTACATGGGTTCGCCTCGTTACAGTCAACTACAAGGAGGAGAGAAAATATCCTCAAATTTCATGACGAATCTTTCCATTCACTTTTCACGTGGAAATTCGAAATGCATGAATGACAAAAGTACAATGTTTAATGATCGTCTTTTCAGCCAGTAAATGTTAATTTGATATTCAAGTCTCATATGTTTGTCATTGAATTATATGATCATTTGTAAGCCTTGTTTAGAATATGTTATATTTGTGGAGGTGTATTTCACCTTATTATCTCTGTGCAGTAGTGAGATCACAGACAATTTCTAAATATTTGTCGATATTCTAATACAAATAGTCATTTCAAAAGTGGTGAATGTATTTTTTCTCCCAAACAATGATGAAATCCTAAGAGATCTTACCCTCAGTGCAGGCAAGTCCGGTATAAGGCGAGTCACATGTACATGTTCCGCTCAAACAGCTACCTCTGTTATTACATGGGTTCGCCTCGTTACAGTCAACTACAAGGAGGAGAGAAAATATCCTCAAATTTCATGACGAATCTTTCCATTCACTTTTCACGTGGAAATTCGAAATGCATGAATGACAAAAGTACAATGTTCAATGATCGTCTTTTCAGCCAGTAAATGTTAATTTGATATTCAAGTCTCATATGTTTGTCATTGAATTATATGATCATTTGTAAGCCTTGTTTAGAATATGTTATATTTGTGGAGGTGTATTTCACCTTATTATCTCTGTGCAGTAGTGAGATCACAGACAATTTCTAAATATTTGTCGATACTCTAATACAAATAGTCATTTCAAAAGTGGTGAATGTATTTTTTCTCCCAAACAATGATGAAATCCTAAAAGATCTTACCCTCACTGCAGACAAGTCCGGTATAAGGCGAGTCACATGTACATGTTCCGCTCAAACAGCTACCTCTGTTATTACATGGGTTCGCCTCGTTACAGTCAACTACAAGGAGGAGAGAAAATATCCTCAAATTTCATGACGAATCTTTCCATTCACTTTTCACGTGGAAATTCGAAATGCATGAATGACAAAAGTACAATGTTCAATGATCGTCTTTTAGCCTGTAAATGTTAATTTTATATTAAAGTCTAATATGTTTGTCATTGAATTATATGATCATTTGTAAGCCTTGTTTAGAATATGTTATATTTGTGGAGGTGTATTTCACCTTATTATCTCTGTGCAGTAGTGAGATCACAGATAATTTCTAAATATTTGTCGATACTCTAATACAAATAGTCGTTTCAAAAGTGGTGAATGTATTTTTTCTCCCAAACAATGATGAAATCCTAAAAGATCTTACCCTCACTGCAGACAAGTCCGGTATAAGGCGAGTCACATGTACATGTTCCGCTCAAACAGCTACCTCTGTTATTACATGGGTTCGCCTCGTTACAGTCAACTACAGAGGGGGGAGAAAATATCCTCAAATTTCATGACGAATCTTTCCATTCACTTTTCACGTGGAAATTCGAAATGCATGAATGACAAAAGTACAATGTTCAATGATCGTCTTTTCAGCCAGTAAATGTTAATTTGATATTCAAGTCTCATATGTTTGTCATTGAATTATATGATCATTTGTAAGCCTTGTTTAGAATATGTTATATTTGTGGAGGTGTATTTGACCTTATTATCTCCGTGCAGTAGTGAGATCACAGACAATTTCTAAATATTTGTCGATACTCTAATACAAATAGTCATTTCAAAAGTGGTGAATGTATTTTTTCTCCCAAACAATGATGAAATCCTAAGAGATCTTACCCTCAGTGCAGGCAAGTCCGGTATAAGGCGAGTCACATGTACATGTTCCGCTCAAACAGCTACCTCTGTTATTACATGGGTTCGCCTCGTTACAGTCAACTACAAGGAGGAGAGAAAATATCCTCAAATTTCATGACGAATCTTTCAATTCACTTTTCACGTGGAAATTCGAAATGCATGAATGACAAAAGTACAATGTTCAATGATCGTCTTTTCAGCCTGTAAATGTTAATTTTATATTCAAGTCTAATATGTTTGTCATTGAATTATATGATCATTTGTAAGCCTTGTTTAGAATATGTTATATTTGTGGAGGTGTATTTCACCTTATTATCTCTGTGCAGTAGTGAGATCACAGACAATTTCTAAATATTTGTCGATATTCTAATACAAATAGTCATTTCAAAAGTGGTGAATGTATTTTTTCTCCCAAACAATGATGAAATCCTAAGAGATCTTACCCTCAGTGCAGGCAAGTCCGGTATAAGGCGAGTCACATGTACATGTTCCGCTCAAACAGCTACCTCTGTTATTACATGGGTTCGCCTCGTTACAGTCAACTACAAGGAGGAGAGAAAATATCCTCAAATTTCATGACGAATCTTTCCATTCACTTTTCACGTGGAAATTCGAAATGCATGAATGACAAAAGTACAATGTTCAATGATCGTCTTTTCAGCCAGTAAATGTTAATTTGATATTCAAGTCTCATATGTTTGTCATTGAATTATATGATCATTTGTAAGCCTTGTTTAGAATATGTTATATTTGTGGAGGTGTATTTCACCTTATTAGCTCTGTGCAGTATTGAGATCCCAGACAATTTCTAAATATTTGTCGATACTCTAATACAAATAGTCATTTCAAAAGTGGTGAATGTATTTTTTCTCCCAAACAATGATGAAATCCTAAAATATCTTACCCTCACTGCAGACAAGTCCGGTATAAGGCGAGTCACATGTACATGTTCCGCTCAAACAGCTACCTCTGTTATTACATGGGTTCGCCTCGTTACAGTCAACTACAAGGAGGAGAGAAAATATCCTCAAATTTCATGACGAATCTTTCCATTCACTTTTCACGTGGAAATTCGAAATGCATGAATGACAAAAGTACAATGTTTAATGATCGTCTTTTCAGCCGGTAAATGTTAATTTGATATTCAAGTCTCATATGTTTGTCATTGAATTATATGATCATTTGTAAGCCTTGTTTAGAATATGTTATATTTGTGGAGGTGTATTTCACCTTATTATCTCTGTGCAGTAGTGAGATCACAGACAATTTCTAAATATTTGTCGATATTCTAATACAAATAGTCATTTCAAAAGTGGTGAATGTATTTTTTCTCCCAAACAATGATGAAATCCTAAGAGATCTTACCCTCAGTGCAGGCAAGTCCGGTATAAGGTGAGTCACATGTACATGTTCCGCTCAAACAGCTACCTCTGTTATTACATGGGTTCGCCTCGTTACAGTCAACTACAAGGAGGAGAGAAAATATCCTCAAATTTCATGACGAATCTTTCCATTCACTTTTCACGTGGAAATTCGAAATGCATGAATGACAAAAGTACAATGTTTAATGATCGTCTTTTCAGCCAGTAAATGTTAATTTGATATTCAAGTCTCATATGTTTGTCATTGAATTATATGATCATTTGTAAGCCTTGTTTAGAATATGTTATATTTGTGGAGGTGTATTTCACCTTATTATCTCTGTGCAGTAGTGAGATCACAGACAATTTCTAAATATTTGTCGATATTCTAATACAAATAGTCATTTCAAAAGTGGTGAATGTATTTTTTCTCCCAAACAATGATGAAATCCTAAGAGATCTTACCCTCAGTGCAGGCAAGTCCGGTATAAGGTGAGTCACATGTACATGTTCCGCTCAAACAGCTACCTCTGTTATTACATGGGTTCGCCTCGTTACAGTCAACTACAAGGAGGAGAGAAAATATCCTCAAATTTCATGACGAATCTTTCCATTCACTTTTCACGTGGAAATTCGAAATGCATGAATGACAAAAGTACAATGTTCAATGATCGTCTTTTCAGCCAGTAAATGTTAATTTGATATTCAAGTCTCATATGTTTGTCATTGAATTATATGATCATTTGTAAGCCTTGTTTAGAATATGTTATATTTGTGGAGGTGTATTTCACCTTATTAGCTCTGTGCAGTATTGAGATCCCAGACAATTACTAAATATTTGTCGATACTCTAATACAAATAGTCATTTCAAAAGTGGTGAATGTATTTTTTCTCCCAAACAATGATGAAATCCTAAAAGATCTTACCCTCACTGCAGACAAGTCCGGTATAAGGCGAGTCACATGTACATGTTCCGCTCAAACAGCTACCTCTGTTATTACATGGGTTCGCCTCGTTACAGTCAACTACAAGGAGGAGAGAAAATATCCTCAAATTTCATGACGAATCTTTCCATTCACTTTTCACGTGGAAATTCGAAATGCATGAATGACAAAAGTACAATGTTTAATGATCGTCTTTTCAGCCAGTAAATGTTAATTTGATATTCAAGTCTCATATGTTTGTCATTGAATTATATGATCATTTGTAAGCCTTGTTTAGAATATGTTATATTTGTGGAGGTGTATTTCACCTTATTATCTCTGTGCAGTAGTGAGATCACAGACAATTTCTAAATATTTGTCGATATTCTAATACAAATAGTCATTTCAAAAGTGGTGAATGTATTTTTTCTCCCAAACAATGATGAAATCCTAAGAGATCTTACCCTCAGTGCAGGCAAGTCCGGTATAAGGCGAGTCACATGTACATGTTCCGCTCAAACAGCTACCTCTGTTATTACATGGGTTCGCCTCGTTACAGTCAACTACAAGGAGGAGAGAAAATATCCTCAAATTTCATGACGAATCTTTCCATTCACTTTTCACGTGGAAATTCGAAATGCATGAATGACAAAAGTACAATGTTCAATGATCGTCTTTTCAGCCAGTAAATGTTAATTTGATATTCAAGTCTCATATGTTTGTCATTGAATTATATGATCATTTGTAAGCCTTGTTTAGAATATGTTATATTTGTGGAGGTGTATTTCACCTTATTATCTCTGTGCAGTAGTGAGATCACAGACAATTTCTAAATATTTGTCGATACTCTAATACAAATAGTCATTTCAAAAGTGGTGAATGTATTTTTTCTCCCAAACAATGATGAAATCCTAAAAGATCTTACCCTCACTGCAGACAAGTCCGGTATAAGGCGAGTCACATGTACATGTTCCGCTCAAACAGCTACCTCTGTTATTACATGGGTTCGCCTCGTTACAGTCAACTACAAGGAGGAGAGAAAATATCCTCAAATTTCATGACGAATCTTTCCATTCACTTTTCACGTGGAAATTCGAAATGCATGAATGACAAAAGTACAATGTTCAATGATCGTCTTTTCAGCCAGTAAATGTTAATTTGATATTCAAGTCTCATATGTTTGTCATTGAATTATATGATCATTTGTAAGCCTTGTTTAGAATATGTTATATTTGTGGAGGTGTATTTCACCTTATTATCTCTGTGCAGTAGTGAGATCACAGACAATTTCTAAATATTTGTCGATACTCTAATACAAATAGTCATTTCAAAAGTGGTGAATGTATTTTTTCTCCCAAACAATGATGAAATCCTAAAAGATCTTACCCTCACTGCAGACAAGTCCGGTATAAGGCGAGTCACATGTACATGTTCCGCTCAAACAGCTACCTCTGTTATTACATGGGTTTGCCTCGTTACAGTCAACTACAAGGAGGAGAGAAAATATGCTCAAATTTCATGACGAATCTTTCCATTCACTTTTCACGTGGAAATTCAAAATGCATGAATGACAAAAGTACAATGTTCAATGATCGTCTTTTAGCCTGTAAATGTTAATTTTATATTAAAGTCTAATATGTTTGTCATTGAATTATATGATCATTTGTAAGCCTTGTTTAGAATATGTTATATTTGTGAAGGTGTATTTCACCTTATTATCTCTGTGCAGTAGTGAGATCACAGATAATTTCTAAATATTTGTCGATACTCTAATACAAATAGTCATTTCAAAAGTGGTGAATGTATTTTTTCTCCCAAACAATGATGAAATCCTAAAAGATCTTACCCTCACTGCAGACAAGTCCGGTATAAGGCGAGTCACATGTACATGTTCCGCTCAAACAGCTACCTCTGTTATTACATGGGTTCGCCTCGTTACAGTCAACTACAGAGGGGGGAGAAAATATCCTCAAATTTCATGACGAATCTTTCCATTCACTTTTCACGTGGAAATTCGAAATGCATGAATGACAAAAGTACAATGTTCAATGATCGTCTTTTCAGCCAGTAAATGTTAATTTGATATTCAAGTCTCATATGTTTGTCATTGAATTATATGATCATTTGTAAGCCTTGTTTAGAATATGTTATATTTGTGGAGGTGTATTTCACCTTATTATCTCTGTGCAGTAGTGAGATCACAGACAATTTCTAAATATTTGTCGATATTCTAATACAAATAGTCATTTCAAAAGTGGTGAATGTATTTTTTCTCCCAAACAATGATGAAATCCTAAGAGATCTTACCCTCAGTGCAGGCAAGTCCGGTATAAGGCGAGTCACATGTACATGTTCCGCTCAAACAGCTACCTCTGTTATTACATGGGTTCGCCTCGTTACAGTCAACTACAAGGAGGAGAGAAAATATCCTCAAATTTCATGACGAATCTTTCCATTCACTTTTCACGTGGAAATTCGAAATGCATGAATGACAAAAGTACAATGTTCAATGATCGTCTTTTCAGCCGGTAAATGTTAATTTGATATTCAAGTCTCATATGTTTGTCATTGAATTATATGATCATTTGTAAGCCTTGTTTAGAATATGTTATATTTGTGGAGGTGTATTTCACCTTATTATCTCTGTGCAGTAGTGAGATCACAGACAATTTCTAAATATTTGTCGATATTCTAATACAAATAGTCATTTCAAAAGTGGTGAATGTATTTTTTCTCCCAAACAATGATGAAATCCTAAGAGATCTTACCCTCAGTGCAGGCAAGTCCGGTATAAGGTGAGTCACATGTACATGTTCCGCTCAAACAGCTACCTCTGTTATTACATGGGTTCGCCTCGTTACAGTCAACTACAAGGAGGAGAGAAAATATCCTCAAATTTCATGACGAATCTTTCCATTCACTTTTCACGTGGAAATTCGAAATGCATGAATGACAAAAGTACAATGTTTAATGATCGTCTTTTCAGCCAGTAAATGTTAATTTGATATTCAAGTCTCATATGTTTGTCATTGAATTATATGATCATTTGTAAGCCTTGTTTAGAATATGTTATATTTGTGGAGGTGTATTTCACCTTATTATCTCTGTGCAGTAGTGAGATCACAGACAATTTCTAAATATTTGTCGATATTCTAATACAAATAGTCATTTCAAAAGTGGTGAATGTATTTTTTCTCCCAAACAATGATGAAATCCTAAGAGATCTTACCCTCAGTGCAGGCAAGTCCGGTATAAGGTGAGTCACATGTACATGTTCCGCTCAAACAGCTACCTCTGTTATTACATGGGTTCGCCTCGTTACAGTCAACTACAAGGAGGAGAGAAAATATCCTCAAATTTCATGACGAATCTTTCCATTCACTTTTCACGTGGAAATTCGAAATGCATGAATGACAAAAGTACAATGTTCAATGATCGTCTTTTCAGCCAGTAAATGTTAATTTGATATTCAAGTCTCATATGTTTGTCATTGAATTATATGATCATTTGTAAGCCTTGTTTAGAATATGTTATATTTGTGGAGGTGTATTTCACCTTATTAGCTCTGTGCAGTATTGAGATCCCAGACAATTACTAAATATTTGTCGATACTCTAATACAAATAGTCATTTCAAAAGTGGTGAATGTATTTTTTCTCCCAAACAATGATGAAATCCTAAAAGATCTTACCCTCACTGCAGACAAGTCCGGTATAAGGCGAGTCACATGTACATGTTCCGCTCAAACAGCTACCTCTGTTATTACATGGGTTCGCCTCGTTACAGTCAACTACAAGGAGGAGAGAAAATATCCTCAAATTTCATGACGAATCTTTCCATTCACTTTTCACGTGGAAATTCGAAATGCATGAATGACAAAAGTACAATGTTTAATGATCGTCTTTTCAGCCAGTAAATGTTAATTTGATATTCAAGTCTCATATGTTTGTCATTGAATTATATGATCATTTGTAAGCCTTGTTTAGAATATGTTATATTTGTGGAGGTGTATTTCACCTTATTATCTCTGTGCAGTAGTGAGATCACAGACAATTTCTAAATATTTGTCGATATTCTAATACAAATAGTCATTTCAAAAGTGGTGAATGTATTTTTTCTCCCAAACAATGATGAAATCCTAAGAGATCTTACCCTCAGTGCAGGCAAGTCCGGTATAAGGCGAGTCACATGTACATGTTCCGCTCAAACAGCTACCTCTGTTATTACATGGGTTCGCCTCGTTACAGTCAACTACAAGGAGGAGAGAAAATATCCTCAAATTTCATGACGAATCTTTCCATTCACTTTTCACGTGGAAATTCGAAATGCATGAATGACAAAAGTACAATGTTCAATGATCGTCTTTTCAGCCAGTAAATGTTAATTTGATATTCAAGTCTCATATGTTTGTCATTGAATTATATGATCATTTGTAAGCCTTGTTTAGAATATGTTATATTTGTGGAGGTGTATTTCACCTTATTATCTCTGTGCAGTAGTGAGATCACAGACAATTTCTAAATATTTGTCGATACTCTAATACAAATAGTCATTTCAAAAGTGGTGAATGTATTTTTTCTCCCAAACAATGATGAAATCCTAAAAGATCTTACCCTCACTGCAGACAAGTCCGGTATAAGGCGAGTCACATGTACATGTTCCGCTTAAACAGCTACCTCTGTTATTACATGGGTTTGCCTCGTTACAGTCAACTACAAGGAGGAGAGAAAATATGCTCAAATTTCATGACGAATCTTTCCATTCACTTTTCACGTGGAAATTCGAAATGCATGAATGACAAAAGTACAATGTTCAATGATCGTCTTTTAGCCTGTAAATGTTAATTTTATATTAAAGTCTAATATGTTTGTCATTGAATTATATGATCATTTGTAAGCCTTGTTTAGAATATGTTATATTTGTGGAGGTGTATTTCACCTTATTATCTCTGTGCAGTAGTGAGATCACAGATAATTTCTAAATATTTGTCGATACTCTAATACAAATAGTCATTTCAAAAGTGGTGAATGTATTTTTTCTCCCAAACAATGATGAAATCCTAAAAGATCTTACCCTCACTGCAGACAAGTCCGGTATAAGGCGAGTCACATGTACATGTTCCGCTCAAACAGCTACCTCTGTTATTACATGGGTTCGCCTCGTTACAGTCAACTACAGAGGGGGGAGAAAATATCCTCAAATTTCATGACGAATCTTTCCATTCACTTTTCACGTGGAAATTCGAAATGCATGAATGACAAAAGTACAATGTTCAATGATCGTCTTTTCAGCCAGTAAATGTTAATTTGATATTCAAGTCTCATATGTTTGTCATTGAATTATATGATCATTTGTAAGCCTTGTTTAGAATATGTTATATTTGTGGAGGTGTATTTGACCTTATTATCTCCGTGCAGTAGTGAGATCACAGACAATTTCTAAATATTTGTCGATACTCTAATACAAATAGTCATTTCAAAAGTGGTGAATGTATTTTTTCTCCCAAACAATGATGAAATCCTAAGAGATCTTACCCTCAGTGCAGGCAAGTCCGGTATAAGGCGAGTCACATGTACATGTTCCGCTCAAACAGCTACCTCTGTTATTACATGGGTTCGCCTCGTTACAGTCAACTACAAGGAGGAGAGAAAATATCCTCAAATTTCATGACGAATCTTTCAATTCACTTTTCACGTGGAAATTCGAAATGCATGAATGACAAAAGTACAATGTTCAATGATCGTCTTTTCAGCCTGTAAATGTTAATTTTATATTCAAGTCTAATATGTTTGTCATTGAATTATATGATCATTTGTAAGCCTTGTTTAGAATATGTTATATTTGTGGAGGTGTATATCACCTTATTATCTCTGTGCAGTAGTGAGATCACAGACAATTTCTAAATATTTGTCGATATTGTAATACAAATAGTCATTTCAAAAGTGGTGAATGTATTTTTTCTCCCAAACAATGATGAAATCCTAAGAGATCTTACCCTCAGTGCAGGCAAGTCCGGTATAAGGCGAGTCACATGTACATGTTCCGCTCAAACAGCTACCTCTGTTATTACATGGGTTCGCCTCGTTACAGTCAACTACAAGGAGGAGAGAAAATATCCTCAAATTTCATGACGAATCTTTCCATTCACTTTTCACGTGGAAATTCGAAATGCATGAATGACAAAAGTACAATGTTCAATGATCGTCTTTTCAGCCAGTAAATGTTAATTTGATATTCAAGTCTCATATGTTTGTCATTGAATTATATGATCATTTGTAAGCCTTGTTTAGAATATGTTATATTTGTGGAGGTGTATTTCACCTTATTATCTCTGTGCAGTAGTGAGATCACAGATAATTTCTAAATATTTGTCGATACTCTAATACAAATAGTCATTTCAAAAGTGGTGAATGTATTTTTTCTCCCAAACAATGATGAAATCCTAAGAGATCTTACCCTCAGTGCAGGCAAGTCCGGTATAAGGCGAGTCACATGTACATGTTCCGCTCAAACAGCTACCTCTGTTATTACATGGGTTCGCCTCGTTACAGTCAACTACAAGGAGGAGAGAAAATATCCTCAAATTTCATGACGAATCTTTCCATTCACTTTTCACGTGGAAATTCGAAATGCATGAATGACAAAAGTACAATGTTCAATGATCGTCTTTTCAGCCAGTAAATGTTAATTTGATATTCAAGTCTCATATGTTTGTCATTGAATTATATGATCATTTGTAAGCCTTGTTTAGAATATGTTATATTTGTGGAGGTGTATTTCACCTTATTATCTCTGTGCAGTAGTGAGATCACAGACAATTTCTAAATATTTGTCGATACTCTAATACAAATAGTCATTTCAAAAGTGCTGAATGTATTTTTTCTCCCAAACAATGATGAAATCCTAAGAGATCTTACCCTCAGTGCAGGCAAGTCCGGTATAAGGCGAGTCACATGTACATGTTCCGCTCAAACAGCTACCTCTGTTATTACATGGGTTCGCCTCGTTACAGTCAACTACAAGGAGGAGAGAAAATATCCTCAAATTTCATGACGAATCTTTCCATTCACTTTTCACGTGGAAATTCGAAATGCATGAATGACAAAAGTACAATGTTCAATGATCGTCTTTTCAGCCAGTAAATGTTAATTTGATATTCAAGTCTCATATGTTTGTCATTGAATTATATGATCATTTGTAAGCCTTGTTTAGAATATGTTATATTTGTGGAGGTGTATTTCACCTTATTATCTCTGTGCAGTAGTGAGATCACAGACAATTTCTAAATATTTGTCGATACTCTAATACAAATAGTCATTTCAAAAGTGGTGAATGTATTTTTTCTCCCAAACAATGATGAAATCCTAAAAGATCTTACCCTCACTGCAGACAAGTCCGGTATAAGGCGAGTCACATGTACATGTTCCGCTTAAACAGCTACCTCTGTTATTACATGGGTTTGCCTCGTTACAGTCAACTACAAGGAGGAGAGAAAATATGCTCAAATTTCATGACGAATCTTTCCATTCACTTTTCACGTGGAAATTCGAAATGCATGAATGACAAAAGTACAATGTTCAATGATCGTCTTTTAGCCTGTAAATGTTAATTTTATATTAAAGTCTAATATGTTTGTCATTGAATTATATGATCATTTGTAAGCCTTGTTTAGAATATGTTATATTTGTGGAGGTGTATTTCACCTTATTATCTCTGTGCAGTAGTGAGATCACAGATAATTTCTAAATATTTGTCGATACTCTAATACAAATAGTCATTTCAAAAGTGGTGAATGTATTTTTTCTCCCAAACAATGATGAAATCCTAAAAGATCTTACCCTCACTGCAGACAAGTCCGGTATAAGGCGAGTCACATGTACATGTTCCGCTCAAACAGCTACCTCTGTTATTACATGGGTTCGCCTCGTTACAGTCAACTACAGAGGGGGGAGAAAATATCCTCAAATTTCATGACGAATCTTTCCATTCACTTTTCACGTGGAAATTCGAAATGCATGAATGACAAAAGTACAATGTTCAATGATCGTCTTTTCAGCCAGTAAATGTTAATTTGATATTCAAGTCTCATATGTTTGTCATTGAATTATATGATCATTTGTAAGCCTTGTTTAGAATATGTTATATTTGTGGAGGTGTATTTGACCTTATTATCTCCGTGCAGTAGTGAGATCACAGACAATTTCTAAATATTTGTCGATACTCTAATACAAATAGTCATTTCAAAAGTGGTGAATGTATTTTTTCTCCCAAACAATGATGAAATCCTAAGAGATCTTACCCTCAGTGCAGGCAAGTCCGGTATAAGGCGAGTCACATGTACATGTTCCGCTCAAACAGCTACCTCTGTTATTACATGGGTTCGCCTCGTTACAGTCAACTACAAGGAGGAGAGAAAATATCCTCAAATTTCATGACGAATCTTTCAATTCACTTTTCACGTGGAAATTCGAAATGCATGAATGACAAAAGTACAATGTTCAATGATCGTCTTTTCAGCCTGTAAATGTTAATTTTATATTCAAGTCTAATATGTTTGTCATTGAATTATATGATCATTTGTAAGCCTTGTTTAGAATATGTTATATTTGTGGAGGTGTATATCACCTTATTATCTCTGTGCAGTAGTGAGATCACAGACAATTTCTAAATATTTGTCGATATTGTAATACAAATAGTCATTTCAAAAGTGGTGAATGTATTTTTTCTCCCAAACAATGATGAAATCCTAAGAGATCTTACCCTCAGTGCAGGCAAGTCCGGTATAAGGCGAGTCACATGTACATGTTCCGCTCAAACAGCTACCTCTGTTATTACATGGGTTCGCCTCGTTACAGTCAACTACAAGGAGGAGAGAAAATATCCTCAAATTTCATGACGAATCTTTCCATTCACTTTTCACGTGGAAATTCGAAATGCATGAATGACAAAAGTACAATGTTCAATGATCGTCTTTTCAGCCAGTAAATGTTAATTTGATATTCAAGTCTCATATGTTTGTCATTGAATTATATGATCATTTGTAAGCCTTGTTTAGAATATGTTATATTTGTGGAGGTGTATTTCACCTTATTATCTCTGTGCAGTAGTGAGATCACAGATAATTTCTAAATATTTGTCGATACTCTAATACAAATAGTCATTTCAAAAGTGGTGAATGTATTTTTTCTCCCAAACAATGATGAAATCCTAAAAGATCTTACCCTCACTGCAGACAAGTCCGGTATAAGGCGAGTCACATGTACATGTTCCGCTCAAACAGCTACCTCTGTTATTACATGGGTTCGCCTCGTTACAGTCAACTACAGAGGGGGGAGAAAATATCCTCAAATTTCATGACGAATCTTTCCATTCACTTTTCACGTGGAAATTCGAAATGCATGAATGACAAAAGTACAATGTTCAATGATCGTCTTTTCAGCCAGTAAATGTTAATTTGATATTCAAGTCTCATATGTTTGTCATTGAATTATATGATCATTTGTAAGCCTTGTTTAGAATATGTTATATTTGTGGAGGTGTATTTGACCTTATTATCTCCGTGCAGTAGTGAGATCACAGACAATTTCTAAATATTTGTCGATACTCTAATACAAATAGTCATTTCAAAAGTGGTGAATGTATTTTTTCTCCCAAACAATGATGAAATCCTAAGAGATCTTACCCTCAGTGCAGGCAAGTCCGGTATAAGGCGAGTCACATGTACATGTTCCGCTCAAACAGCTACCTCTGTTATTACATGGGTTCGCCTCGTTACAGTCAACTACAAGGAGGAGAGAAAATATCCTCAAATTTCATGACGAATCTTTCCATTCACTTTTCACGTGGAAATTCGAAATGCATGAATGACAAAAGTACAATGTTCAATGATCGTCTTTTCAGCCAGTAAATGTTAATTTGATATTCAAGTCTCATATGTTTGTCATTGAATTATATGATCATTTGTAAGCCTTGTTTAGAATATGTTATATTTGTGGAGGTGTATTTCACCTTATTAGCTCTGTGCAGTATTGAGATCCCAGACAATTTCTAAATATTTGTCGATACTCTAATACAAATAGTCATTTCAAAAGTGGTGAATGTATTTTTTCTCCCAAACAATGATGAAATCCTAAAAGATCTTACCCTCACTGCAGACAAGTCCGGTATAAGGCGAGTCACATGTACATGTTCCGCTCAAACAGCTACCTCTGTTATTACATGGGTTCGCCTCGTTACAGTCAACTACAAGGAGGAGAGAAAATATCCTCAAATTTCATGACGAATCTTTCCATTCACTTTTCACGTGGAAATTCGAAATGCATGAATGACAAAAGTACAATGTTCAATGATCGTCTTTTAGCCTGTAAATGTTAATTTTATATTAAAGTCTAATATGTTTGTCATTGAATTATATGATCATTTGTAAGCCTTGTTTAGAATATGTTATATTTGTGGAGGTGTATTTCACCTTATTATCTCTGTGCAGTAGTGAGATCACAGATAATTTCTAAATATTTGTCGATACTCTAATACAAATAGTCATTTCAAAAGTGGTGAATGTATTTTTTCTCCCAAACAATGATGAAATCCTAAAAGATCTTACCCTCACTGCAGACAAGTCCGGTATAAGGCGAGTCACATGTACATGTTCCGCTCAAACAGCTACCTCTGTTATTACATGGGTTCGCCTCGTTACAGTCAACTACAGAGGGGGGAGAAAATATCCTCAAATTTCATGACGAATCTTTCCATTCACTTTTCACGTGGAAATTCGAAATGCATGAATGACAAAAGTACAATGTTCAATGATCGTCTTTTCAGCCAGTAAATGTTAATTTGATATTCAAGTCTCATATGTTTGTCATTGAATTATATGATCATTTGTAAGCCTTGTTTAGAATATGTTATATTTGTGGAGGTGTATTTGACCTTATTATCTCCGTGCAGTAGTGAGATCACAGACAATTTCTAAATATTTGTCGATACTCTAATACAAATAGTCATTTCAAAAGTGGTGAATGTATTTTTTCTCCCAAACAATGATGAAATCCTAAGAGATCTTACCCTCAGTGCAGGCAAGTCCGGTATAAGGCGAGTCACATGTACATGTTCCGCTCAAACAGCTACCTCTGTTATTACATGGGTTCGCCTCGTTACAGTCAACTACAAGGAGGAGAGAAAATATCCTCAAATTTCATGACGAATCTTTCAATTCACTTTTCACGTGGAAATTCGAAATGCATGAATGACAAAAGTACAATGTTCAATGATCGTCTTTTCAGCCTGTAAATGTTAATTTTATACTCAAGTCTAATATGTTTGTCATTGAATTATATGATCATTTGTAAGCCTTGTTTAGAATATGTTATATTTGTGGAGGTGTATTTCACCTTATTATCTCTGTGCAGTAGTGAGATCACAGACAATTTCTAAATATTTGTCGATATTCTAATACCAATAGTCATTTCAAAAGTGGTGAATGTATTTTTTCTCCCAAACAATGATGAAATCCTAAGAGATCTTACCCTCAGTGCAGGCAAGTCCGGTATAAGGCGAGTCACATGTACATGTTCCGCTCAAACAGCTACCTCTGTTATTACATGGGTTCGCCTCGTTACAGTCAACTACAAGGAGGAGAGAAAATATCCTCAAATTTCATGACGAATCTTTCCATTCACTTTTCACGTGGAAATTCGAAATGCATGAATGACAAAAGTACAATGTTCAATGATCGTCTTTTCAGCCAGTAAATGTTAATTTGATATTCAAGTCTCATATGTTTGTCATTGAATTATATGATCATTTGTAAGCCTTGTTTAGAATATGTTATATTTGTGGAGGTGTATTTCACCTTATTAGCTCTGTGCAGTATTGAGATCCCAGACAATTTCTAAATATTTGTCGATACTCTAATACAAATAGTCATTTCAAAAGTGGTGAATGTATTTTTTCTCCCAAACAATGATAAAATCCTAAAAGATCTTACCCTCACTGCAGACAAGTCCGGTATAAGGCGAGTCACATGTACATGTTCCGCTCAAACAGCTACCTCTGTTATTACATGGGTTCGCCTCGTTACAGTCAACTACAAGGAGGAGAGAAAATATCCTCAAATTTCATGACGAATCTTTCCATTCACTTTTCACGTGGAAATTCGAAATGCATGAATGACAAAAGTACAATGTTTAATGATCGTCTTTTCAGCCAGTAAATGTTAATTTGATATTCAAGTCTCATATGTTTGTCATTGAATTATATGATCATTTGTAAGCCTTGTTTAGAATATGTTATATTTGTGGAGGTGTATTTCACCTTATTATCTCTGTGCAGTAGTGAGATCACAGACAATTTCTAAATATTTGTCGATATTCTAATACAAATAGTCATTTCAAAAGTGGTGAATGTATTTTTTCTCCCAAACAATGATGAAATCCTAAGAGATCTTACCCTCAGTGCAGGCAAGTCCGGTATAAGGCGAGTCACATGTACATGTTCCGCTCAAACAGCTACCTCTGTTATTACATGGGTTCGCCTCGTTACAGTCAACTACAAGGAGGAGAGAAAATATCCTCAAATTTCATGACGAATCTTTCCATTCACTTTTCACGTGGAAATTCGAAATGCATGAATGACAAAAGTACAATGTTCAATGATCGTCTTTTCAGCCAGTAAATGTTAATTTGATATTCAAGTCTCATATGTTTGTCATTGAATTATATGATCATTTGTAAGCCTTGTTTAGAATATGTTATATTTGTGGAGGTGTATTTCACCTTATTAGCTCTGTGCAGTAGTGAGATCACAGACAATTTCTAAATATTTGTTGATACTCTAATACAAATAGTCATTTCAAAAGTGGTGAATGTATTTTTTCTCCCAAACAATGATGAAATCCTAAAAGATCTTACCCTCACTGCAGACAAGTCCGGTATAAGGCGAGTCACATGTACATGTTCCGCTCAAACAGCTACCTCTGTTATTACATGGGTTCGCCTCGTTACAGTCAACTACAAGGAGGAGAGAAAATATCCTCAAATTTCATGACGAATCTTTCCATTCACTTTTCACGTGGAAATTCGAAATGCATGAATGACAAAAGTACAATGTTCAATGATCGTCTTTTAGCCTGTAAATGTTAATTTTATATTCAAGTCTAATATGTTTGTCATTGAATTATATGATCATTTGTAAGCCTTGTTTAGAATATGTTATATTTGTGGAGGTGTATTTCACCTTATTATCTCTGTGCAGTAGTGAGATCACAGATAATTTCTAAATATTTGTCGATATTCTAATACAAATAGTCATTTCAAAAGTGGTGAATGTATTTTTTCTCCCAAACAATGATGAAATCCTAAGAGATCTTACCCTCAGTGCAGGCAAGTCCGGTATAAGGCGAGTCACATGTACATGTTCCGCTCAAACAGCTACCTCTGTTATTACATGGGTTCGCCTCGTTACAGTCAACTACAAGGAGGAGAGAAAATATCCTCAAATTTCATGACGAATCTTTCCATTCACTTTTCACGTGGAAATTCGAAATGCATGAATGACAAAAGTACAATGTTCAATGATCGTCTTTTCAGCCAGTAAATGTTAATTTGATATTCAAGTCTCATATGTTTGTCATTGAATTATATGATCATTTGTAAGCCTTGTTTAGAATATGTTATATTTGTGGAGGTGTATTTCACCTTATTAGCTCTGTGCAGTATTGAGATCCCAGACAATTTCTAAATATTTGTCGATACTCTAATACAAATAGTCATTTCAAAAGTGGTGAATGTATTTTTTCTCCCAAACAATGATGAAATCCTAAAAGATCTTACCCTCACTGCAGACAAGTCCGGTATAAGGCGAGTCACATGTACATGTTCCGCTCAAACAGCTACCTCTGTTATTACATGGGTTCGCCTCGTTACAGTCAACTACAAGGAGGAGAGAAAATATCCTCAAATTTCATGACGAATCTTTCCATTCACTTTTCACGTGGAAATTCGAAATGCATGAATGACAAAAGTACAATGTTTAATGATCGTCTTTTCAGCCAGTAAATGTTAATTTGATATTCAAGTCTCATATGTTTGTCATTGAATTATATGATCATTTGTAAGCCTTGTTTAGAATATGTTATATTTGTGGAGGTGTATTTCACCTTATTATCTCTGTGCAGTAGTGAGATCACAGACAATTTCTAAATATTTGTCGATATTCTAATACAAATAGTCATTTCAAAAGTGGTGAATGTATTTTTTCTCCCAAACAATGATGAAATCCTAAGAGATCTTACCCTCAGTGCAGGCAAGTCCGGTATAAGGCGAGTCACATGTACATGTTCCGCTCAAACAGCTACCTCTGTTATTACATGGGTTCGCCTCGTTACAGTCAACTACAAGGAGGAGAGAAAATATCCTCAAATTTCATGACGAATCTTTCCATTCACTTTTCACGTGGAAATTCGAAATGCATGAATGACAAAAGTACAATGTTCAATGATCGTCTTTTCAGCCAGTAAATGTTAATTTGATATTCAAGTCTCATATGTTTGTCATTGAATTATATGATCATTTGTAAGCCTTGTTTAGAATATGTTATATTTGTGGAGGTGTATTTCACCTTATTAGCTCTGTGCAGTAGTGAGATCACAGACAATTTCTAAATATTTGTTGATACTCTAATACAAATAGTCATTTCAAAAGTGGTGAATGTATTTTTTCTCCCAAACAATGATGAAATCCTAAAAGATCTTACCCTCACTGCAGACAAGTCCGGTATAAGGCGAGTCACATGTACATGTTCCGCTCAAACAGCTACCTCTGTTATTACATGGGTTCGCCTCGTTACAGTCAACTACAAGGAGGAGAGAAAATATCCTCAAATTTCATGACGAATCTTTCCATTCACTTTTCACGTGGAAATTCGAAATGCATGAATGACAAAAGTACAATGTTCAATGATCGTCTTTTAGCCTGTAAATGTTAATTTTATATTCAAGTCTAATATGTTTGTCATTGAATTATATGATCATTTGTAAGCCTTGTTTAGAATATGTTATATTTGTGGAGGTGTATTTCACCTTATTATCTCTGTGCAGTAGTGAGATCACAGATAATTTCTAAATATTTGTCGATATTCTAATACAAATAGTCATTTCAAAAGTGGTGAATGTATTTTTTCTCCCAAACAATGATGAAATCCTAAGAGATCTTACCCTCAGTGCAGGCAAGTCCGGTATAAGGCGAGTCACATGTACATGTTCCGCTCAAACAGCTACCTCTGTTATTACATGGGTTCGCCTCGTTACAGTCAACTACAAGGAGGAGAGAAAATATCCTCAAATTTCATGACGAATCTTTCCATTCACTTTTCACGTGGAAATTCGAAATGCATGAATGACAAAAGTACAATGTTCAATGATCGTCTTTTCAGCCAGTAAATGTTAATTTGATATTCAAGTCTCATATGTTTGTCATTGAATTATATGATCATTTGTAAGCCTTGTTTAGAATATGTTATATTTGTGGAGGTGTATTTCACCTTATTAGCTCTGTGCAGTATTGAGATCCCAGACAATTTCTAAATATTTGTCGATACTCTAATACAAATAGTCATTTCAAAAGTGGTGAATGTATTTTTTCTCCCAAACAATGATGAAATCCTAAAAGATCTTACCCTCACTGCAGACAAGTCCGGTATAAGGCGAGTCACATGTACATGTTCCGCTCAAACAGCTACCTCTGTTATTACATGGGTTCGCCTCGTTACAGTCAACTACAAGGAGGAGAGAAAATATCCTCAAATTTCATGACGAATCTTTCCATTCACTTTTCACGTGGAAATTCGAAATGCATGAATGACAAAAGTACAATGTTTAATGATCGTCTTTTCAGCCAGTAAATGTTAATTTGATATTCAAGTCTCATATGTTTGTCATTGAATTATATGATCATTTGTAAGCCTTGTTTAGAATATGTTATATTTGTGGAGGTGTATTTCACCTTATTATCTCTGTGCAGTAGTGAGATCACAGACAATTTCTAAATATTTGTCGATATTCTAATACAAATAGTCATTTCAAAAGTGGTGAATGTATTTTTTCTCCCAAACAATGATGAAATCCTAAGAGATCTTACCCTCAGTGCAGGCAAGTCCGGTATAAGGCGAGTCACATGTACATGTTCCGCTCAAACAGCTACCTCTGTTATTACATGGGTTCGCCTCGTTACAGTCAACTACAAGGAGGAGAGAAAATATCCTCAAATTTCATGACGAATCTTTCCATTCACTTTTCACGTGGAAATTCGAAATGCATGAATGACAAAAGTACAATGTTCAATGATCGTCTTTTCAGCCGGTAAATGTTAATTTGATATTCAAGTCTCATATGTTTGTCATTGAATTATATGATCATTTGTAAGCCTTGTTTAGAATATGTTATATTTGTGGAGGTGTATTTCACCTTATTAGCTCTGTGCAGTAGTGAGATCACAGACAATTTCTAAATATTTGTTGATACTCTAATACAAATAGTCATTTCAAAAGTGGTGAATGTATTTTTTCTCCCAAACAATGATGAAATCCTAAAAGATCTTACCCTCACTGCAGACAAGTCCGGTATAAGGCGAGTCACATGTACATGTTCCGCTCAAACAGCTACCTCTGTTATTACATGGGTTCGCCTCGTTACAGTCAACTACAAGGAGGAGAGAAAATATCCTCAAATTTCATGACGAATCTTTCCATTCACTTTTCACGTGGAAATTCGAAATGCATGAATGACAAAAGTACAATGTTCAATGATCGTCTTTTAGCCTGTAAATGTTAATTTTATATTCAAGTCTAATATGTTTGTCATTGAATTATATGATCATTTGTAAGCCTTGTTTAGAATATGTTATATTTGTGGAGGTGTATTTCACCTTATTATCTCTGTGCAGTAGTGAGATCACAGATAATTTCTAAATATTTGTCGATACTCTAATACAAATAGTCATTTCAAAAGTGGTGAATGTATTTTTTCTCCCAAACAATGATGAAATCCCAAAAGATCTTACCCTCACTGCAGACAAGTCCGGTATAAGGCGAGTCACATGTACATGTTCCGCTCAAACAGCTACCTCTGTTATTACATGGGTTCGCCTCGTTACAGTCAACTACAGAGGGGGGAGAAAATATCCTCAAATTTCATGACGAATCTTTCCATTCACTTTTCACGTGGAAATTCGAAATGCATGAATGACAAAAGTACAATGTTCAATGATCGTCTTTTCAGCCAGTAAATGTTAATTTGATATTCAAGTCTCATATGTTTGTCATTGAATTATATGATCATTTGTAAGCCTTGTTTAGAATATGTTATATTTGTGGAGGTGTATTTGACCTTATTATCTCCGTGCAGTAGTGAGATCACAGACAATTTCTAAATATTTGTCGATACTCTAATACAAATAGTCATTTCAAAAGTGGTGAATGTATTTTTTCTCCCAAACAATGATGAAATCCTAAGAGATCTTACCCTCAGTGCAGGCAAGTCCGGTATAAGGCGAGTCACATGTACATGTTCCGCTCAAACAGCTACCTCTGTTATTACATGGGTTCGCCTCGTTACAGTCAACTACAAGGAGGAGAGAAAATATCCTCAAATTTCATGACGAATCTTTCCATTCACTTTTCACGTGGAAATTCGAAATGCATGAATGACAAAAGTACAATGTTCAATGATCGTCTTTTAGCCTGTAAATGTTAATTTTATATTCAAGTCTAATATGTTTGTCATTGAATTATATGATCATTTGTAAGCCTTGTTTAGAATATGTTATATTTGTGGAGGTGTATTTCACCTTATTATCTCTGTGCAGTAGTGAGATCACAGACAATTTCTAAATATTTGTCGATATTCTAATACAAATAGTCATTTCAAAAGTGGTGAATGTATTTTTTCTCCCAAACAATGATGAAATCCTAAAAGATCTTACCCTCACTGCAGACAAGTCCGGTATAAGGCGAGTCACATGTACATGTTCCGCTCAAACAGCTACCTCTGTTATTACATGGGTTCGCCTCGTTACAGTCAACTACAAGGAGGAGAGAAAATATCCTCAAATTTCATGACGAATCTTTCCATTCACTTTTCACGTGGAAATTCGAAATGCATGAATGACAAAAGTACAATGTTTAATGATCGTCTTTTCAGCCAGTAAATGTTAATTTGATATTCAAGTCTCATATGTTTGTCATTGAATTATATGATCATTTGTAAGCCTTGTTTAGAATATGTTATATTTGTGGAGGTGTATTTCACCTTATTATCTCTGTGCAGTAGTGAGATCACAGACAATTTCTAAATATTTGTCGATATTCTAATACAAATAGTCATTTCAAAAGTGGTGAATGTATTTTTTCTCCCAAACAATGATGAAATCCTAAGAGATCTTACCCTCAGTGCAGGCAAGTCCGGTATAAGGCGAGTCACATGTACATGTTCCGCTCAAACAGCTACCTCTGTTATTACATGGGTTCGCCTCGTTACAGTCAACTACAAGGAGGAGAGAAAATATCCTCAAATTTCATGACGAATCTTTCCATTCACTTTTCACGTGGAAATTCGAAATGCATGAATGACAAAAGTACAATGTTCAATGATCGTCTTTTCAGCCGGTAAATGTTAATTTGATATTCAAGTCTCATATGTTTGTCATTGAATTATATGATCATTTGTAAGCCTTGTTTAGAATATGTTATATTTGTGGAGGTGTATTTCACCTTATTAGCTCTGTGCAGTAGTGAGATCACAGACAATTTCTAAATATTTGTTGATACTCTAATACAAATAGTCATTTCAAAAGTGGTGAATGTATTTTTTCTCCCAAACAATGATGAAATCCTAAAAGATCTTACCCTCACTGCAGACAAGTCCGGTATAAGGCGAGTCACATGTACATGTTCCGCTCAAACAGCTACCTCTGTTATTACATGGGTTCGCCTCGTTACAGTCAACTACAAGGAGGAGAGAAAATATCCTCAAATTTCATGACGAATCTTTCCATTCACTTTTCACGTGGAAATTCGAAATGCATGAATGACAAAAGTACAATGTTCAATGATCGTCTTTTAGCCTGTAAATGTTAATTTTATATTCAAGTCTAATATGTTTGTCATTGAATTATATGATCATTTGTAAGCCTTGTTTAGAATATGTTATATTTGTGGAGGTGTATTTCACCTTATTATCTCTGTGCAGTAGTGAGATCACAGATAATTTCTAAATATTTGTCGATACTCTAATACAAATAGTCATTTCAAAAGTGGTGAATGTATTTTTTCTCCCAAACAATGATGAAATCCCAAAAGATCTTACCCTCACTGCAGACAAGTCCGGTATAAGGCGAGTCACATGTACATGTTCCGCTCAAACAGCTACCTCTGTTATTACATGGGTTCGCCTCGTTACAGTCAACTACAGAGGGGGGAGAAAATATCCTCAAATTTCATGACGAATCTTTCCATTCACTTTTCACGTGGAAATTCGAAATGCATGAATGACAAAAGTACAATGTTCAATGATCGTCTTTTCAGCCAGTAAATGTTAATTTGATATTCAAGTCTCATATGTTTGTCATTGAATTATATGATCATTTGTAAGCCTTGTTTAGAATATGTTATATTTGTGGAGGTGTATTTGACCTTATTATCTCCGTGCAGTAGTGAGATCACAGACAATTTCTAAATATTTGTCGATACTCTAATACAAATAGTCATTTCAAAAGTGGTGAATGTATTTTTTCTCCCAAACAATGATGAAATCCTAAGAGATCTTACCCTCAGTGCAGGCAAGTCCGGTATAAGGCGAGTCACATGTACATGTTCCGCTCAAACAGCTACCTCTGTTATTACATGGGTTCGCCTCGTTACAGTCAACTACAAGGAGGAGAGAAAATATCCTCAAATTTCATGACGAATCTTTCCATTCACTTTTCACGTGGAAATTCGAAATGCATGAATGACAAAAGTACAATGTTCAATGATCGTCTTTTAGCCTGTAAATGTTAATTTTATATTCAAGTCTAATATGTTTGTCATTGAATTATATGATCATTTGTAAGCCTTGTTTAGAATATGTTATATTTGTGGAGGTGTATTTCACCTTATTATCTCTGTGCAGTAGTGAGATCACAGACAATTTCTAAATATTTGTCGATATTCTAATACAAATAGTCATTTCAAAAGTGGTGA
The DNA here is from genome assembly GCA_035222895.1 of Strongylocentrotus droebachiensis. Classification (NCBI taxonomy): domain Eukaryota; kingdom Metazoa; phylum Echinodermata; class Echinoidea; order Camarodonta; family Strongylocentrotidae; genus Strongylocentrotus; species Strongylocentrotus droebachiensis. The sequence continues at coordinate 74,457 of JAVYIG010003777.1, read as the reverse complement.
ATGTATTTTTTCTCCCAAACAATGATGAAATCCTAAGAGATCTTACCCTCAGTGCAGGCAAGTCCGGTATAAGGCGAGTCACATGTACATGTTCCGCTCAAACAGCTACCTCTGTTATTACATGGGTTCGCCTCGTTACAGTCAACTACAAGGAGGAGAGAAAATATCCTCAAATTTCATGACGAATCTTTCCATTCACTTTTCACGTGGAAATTCGAAATGCATGAATGACAAAAGTACAATGTTCAATGATCGTCTTTTAGCCTGTAAATGTTAATTTTATATTCAAGTCTAATATGTTTGTCATTGAATTATATGATCATTTGTAAGCCTTGTTTAGAATATGTTATATTTGTGGAGGTGTATTTCACCTTATTATCTCTGTGCAGTAGTGAGATCACAGACAATTTCTAAATATTTGTCGATATTCTAATACAAATAGTCATTTCAAAAGTGGTGAATGTATTTTTTCTCCCAAACAATGATGAAATCCTAAGAGATCTTACCCTCAGTGCAGGCAAGTCCGGTATAAGGCGAGTCACATGTACATGTTCCGCTCAAACAGCTACCTCTGTTATTACATGGGTTCGCCTCGTTACAGTCAACTACAAGGAGGAGAGAAAATATCCTCAAATTTCATGACGAATCTTTCCATTCACTTTTCACGTGGAAATTCGAAATGCATGAATGACAAAAGTACAATGTTCAATGATCGTCTTTTCAGCCAGTAAATGTTAATTTGATATTCAAGTCTCATATGTTTGTCATTGAATTATATGATCATTTGTAAGCCTTGTTTAGAATATGTTATATTTGTGGAGGTGTATTTCACCTTATTATCTCTGTGCAGTAGTGAGATCACAGATAATTTCTAAATATTTGTCGATACTCTAATACAAATAGTCATTTCAAAAGTGGTGAATGTATTTTTTCTCCCAAACAATGATGAAATCCTAAAAGATCTTACCCTCACTGCAGACAAGTCCGGTATAAGGCGAGTCACATGTACATGTTCCGCTCAAACAGCTACCTCTGTTATTACATGGGTTCGCCTCGTTACAGTCAACTACAGAGGGGGGAGAAAATATCCTCAAATTTCATGACGAATCTTTCCATTCCATTCGAAATGCATGAATGACAAAAGTACAATGTTCAATGATCGTCTTTTCAGCCAGTAAATGTTAATTTGATATTCAAGTCTCATATGTTTGTCATTGAATTATATGATCATTTGTAAGCCTTGTTTAGAATATGTTATATTTGTGGAGGTGTATTTGACCTTATTATCTCCGTGCAGTAGTGAGATCACAAACAATTTCTAAATATTTGTCGATACTCTAATACAAATAGTCATTTCAAAAGTGGTGAATGTATTTTTTCTCCCAAACAATGATGAAATCCTAAGAGATCTTACCCTCACTCACCTTATTATCTCTGTGCAGTAGTGAGATCACAGACAATTTCTAAATATTTGTCGATATTCTAATACAAATAGTCATTTCAAAAGTGGTGAATGTATTTTTTCTCCCAAACAATGATGAAATCCTAAGAGATCTTACCCTCAGTGCAGGCAAGTCCGGTATAAGGCGAGTCACATGTACATGTTCCGCTCAAACAGCTACCTCTGTTATTACATGGGTTCGCCTCGTTACAGTCAACTACAAGGAGGAGAGAAAATATCCTCAAATTTCATGACGAATCTTTCCATTCACTTTTCACGTGGAAATTCGAAATGCATGAATGACAAAAGTACAATGTTCAATGATCGTCTTTTCAGCCAGTAAATGTTAATTTGATATTCAAGTCTCATATGTTTGTCATTGAATTATATGATCATTTGTAAGCCTTGTTTAGAATATGTTATATTTGTGGAGGTGTATTTCACCTTATTAGCTCTGTGCAGTAGTGAGATCACAGACAATTTCTAAATATTTGTTGATACTCTAATACAAATAGTCATTTCAAAAGTGGTGAATGTATTTTTTCTCCCAAACAATGATGAAATCCTAAAAGATCTTACCCTCACTGCAGACAAGTCCGGTATAAGGCGAGTCACATGTACATGTTCCGCTCAAACAGCTACCTCTGTTATTACATGGGTTCGCCTCGTTACAGTCAACTACAAGGAGGAGAGAAAATATCCTCAAATTTCATGACGAATCTTTCCATTCACTTTTCACGTGGAAATTCGAAATGCATGAATGACAAAAGTACAATGTTCAATGATCGTCTTTTAGCCTGTAAATGTTAATTTTATATTCAAGTCTAATATGTTTGTCATTGAATTATATGATCATTTGTAAGCCTTGTTTAGAATATGTTATATTTGTGGAGGTGTATTTCACCTTATTATCTCTGTGCAGTAGTGAGATCACAGATAATTTCTAAATATTTGTCGATACTCTAATACAAATAGTCATTTCAAAAGTGGTGAATGTATTTTTTCTCCCAAACAATGATGAAATCCCAAAAGATCTTACCCTCACTGCAGACAAGTCCGGTATAAGGCGAGTCACATGTACATGTTCCGCTCAAACAGCTACCTCTGTTATTACATGGGTTCGCCTCGTTACAGTCAACTACAGAGGGGGGAGAAAATATCCTCAAATTTCATGACGAATCTTTCCATTCACTTTTCACGTGGAAATTCGAAATGCATGAATGACAAAAGTACAATGTTCAATGATCGTCTTTTCAGCCAGTAAATGTTAATTTGATATTCAAGTCTCATATGTTTGTCATTGAATTATATGATCATTTGTAAGCCTTGTTTAGAATATGTTATATTTGTGGAGGTGTATTTGACCTTATTATCTCCGTGCAGTAGTGAGATCACAAACAATTTCTAAATATTTGTCGATACTCTAATACAAATAGTCATTTTAAAAGTGGTGAATGTACTTTTTCTCCCAAACAATGATGAAATCCTAAGAGATCTTACCCTCAGTGCAGGCAAGTCCGGTATAAGGCGAGTCACATGTACATGTTCCGCTCAAACAGCTACCTCTGTTATTACATGGGTTCGCCTCGTTACAGTCAACTACAAGGAGGAGAGAAAATATCCTCAAATTTCATGACGAATCTTTCCATTCACTTTTCACGTGGAAATTCGAAATGCATGAATGACAAAAGTACAATGTTCAATGATCGTCTTTTCAGCCAGTAAATGTTAATTTGATATTCAAGTCTCATATGTTTGTCATTGAATTATATGATCATTTGTAAGCCTTGTTTAGAATATGTTATATTTGTGGAGGTGTATTTCACCTTATTATCTCTGTGCAGTAGTGAGATCACAGACAATTTCTAAATATTTGTCGATATTCTAATACAAATAGTCATTTCAAAAGTGGTGAAAGTATTTTTTCTCCCAAACAATGATGAAATCCTAAGAGATCTTACCCTCAGTGCAGGCAAGTCCGGTATAAGGCGAGTCACATGTACATGTTCCGCTCAAACAGCTACCTCTGTTATTACATGGGTTCGCCTCGTTACAGTCAACTACAAGGAGGAGAGAAAATATCCTCAAATTTCATGACGAATCTTTCCATTCACTTTTCACGTGGAAATTCGAAATGCATGAATGACAAAAGTACAATGTTCAATGATCGTCTTTTCAGCCAGTAAATGTTAATTTGATATTCAAGTCTCATATGTTTGTCATTGAATTATATGATCATTTGTAAGCCTTGTTTAGAATATGTTATATTTGTGGAGGTGTATTTGACCTTATTATCTCTGTGCAGTAGTGAGATCACAGATAATTTCTAAATATTTGTCGATACTCTAATACAAATAGTCATTTCAAAAGTGGTGAATGTATTTTTTCTCCCAAACAATGATGAAATCCTAAAAGATCTTACCCTCACTGCAGACAAGTCCGGTATAAGGCGAGTCACATGTACATGTTCCGCTCAAACAGCTACCTCTGTTATTACATGGGTTCGCCTCGTTACAGTCAACTACAGAGGGGGGAGAAAATATCCTCAAATTTCATGACGAATCTTTCCATTCACTTTTCACGTGGAAATTCGAAATGCATGAATGACAAAAGTACAATGTTCAATGATCGTCTTTTCAGCCAGTAAATGTTAATTTGATATTCAAGTCTCATATGTTTGTCATTGAATTATATGATCATTTGTAAGCCTTGTTTAGAATATGTTATATTTGTGGAGGTGTATTTGACCTTATTATCTCCGTGCAGTAGTGAGATCACAGACAATTTCTAAATATTTGTCGATACTCTAATACAAATAGTCATTTCAAAAGTGGTGAATGTATTTTTTCTCCCAAACAATGATGAAATCCTAAGAGATCTTACCCTCAGTGCAGGCAAGTCCGGTATAAGGCGAGTCACATGTACATGTTCCGCTCAAACAGCTACCTCTGTTATTACATGGGTTCGCCTCGTTACAGTCAACTACAAGGAGGAGAGAAAATATCCTCAAATTTCATGACGAATCTTTCCATTCACTTTTCACGTGGAAATTCGAAATGCATGAATGACAAAAGTACAATGTTCAATGATCGTCTTTTAGCCTGTAAATGTTAATTTTATATTCAAGTCTAATATGTTTGTCATTGAATGATATGATCATTTGTAAGCCTTGTTTAGAATATGTTATATTTGTGGAGGTGTATTTCACCTTATTATCTCTGTGCAGTAGTGAGATCACAGAGAATTTCTAAATATTTGTCGATACTCTAATACAAATAGTCATTTCAAAAGTGGTGAATGTATTTTTTCTCCCAAACAATGATGAAATCCTAAGAGATCTTACCCTCAGTGCAGGCAAGTCCGGTATAAGGCGAGTCACATGTACATGTTCCGCTCAAACAGCTACCTCTGTTATTACATGGGTTCGCCTCGTTACAGTCAACTACAAGGAGGAGAGAAAATATCCTCAAATTTCATGACGAATCTTTCCATTCACTTTTCACGTGGAAATTCGAAATGCATGAATGACAAAAGTACAATGTTCAATGATCGTCTTTTCAGCCAGTAAATGTTAATTTGATATTCAAGTCTCATATGTTTGTCATTGAATTATATGATCATTTGTAAGCCTTGTTTAGAATATGTTATATTTGTGGAGGTGTATTTCACCTTATTATCTCTGTGCAGTAGTGAGATCACAGACAATTTCTAAATATTTGTCGATATTCTAATACAAATAGTCATTTCAAAAGTGGTGAATGTATTTTTTCTCCCAAAAAATGATGAAATCCTAAGAGATCTTACCCTCAGTGCAGGCAAGTCCGGTATAAGGCGAGTCACATGTACATGTTCCGCTCAAACAGCTACCTCTGTTATTACATGGGTTCGCATCGTTACAGTCAACTACAAGGAGGAGAGAAAATATCCTCAAATTTCATGACGAATCTTTCCATTCACTTTTCACGTGGAAATTCGAAATGCATGAATGACAAAAGTACAATGTTCAATGATCGTCTTTTCAGCCAGTAAATGTTAATTTGATATTCAAGTCTCATATGTTTGTCATTGAATTATATGATCATTTGTAAGCCTTGTTTAGAATATGTTATATTTGTGGAGGTGTATTTCACCTTATTATCTCTGTGCAGTAGTGAGATCACAGATAATTTCTAAATATTTGTCGATACTCTAATACAAATAGTCATTTCAAAAGTGGTGAATGTATTTTTTCTCCCAAACAATGATGAAATCCTAAGAGATCTTACCCTCAGTGCAGGCAAGTCCGGTGTAAGGCGAGTCACATGTACATGTTCCGCTCAAACAGCTACCTCTGTTATTACATGGGTTCGCCTCGTTACAGTCAACTACAAGGAGGAGAGAAAATATCCTCAAATTTCATGACGAATCTTTCCATTCACTTTTCACGTGGAAATTCGAAATGCATGAATGACAAAAGTACAATGTTCAATGATCGTCTTTTCAGCCAGTAAATGTTAATTTGATATTCAAGTCTCATATGTTTGTCATTGAATTATATGATCATTTGTAAGCCTTGTTTAGAATATGTTATATTTGTGGAGGTGTATTTCACCTTATTATCTCTGTGCAGTAGTGAGATCACAGATAATTTCTAAATATTTGTCGATACTCTAATACAAATAGTCATTTCAAAAGTGGTGAATGTACTTTTTTCTCCCAAACAATGATGAAATCCTAAAAGATCTTACCCTCACTGCAGACAAGTCCGGTATAAGGCGAGTCACATGTACATGTTCCGCTCAAACAGCTACCTCTGTTATTACATGGGTTCGCCTCGTTACAGTCAACTACAGAGGGGGGAGAAAATATCCACAAATTTCATGACGAATCTTTCCATTCACTTTTCACGTGGAAATTCGAAATGCATGAATGACAAAAGTACAATGTTCAATGATCGTCTTTTCAGCCAGTAAATGTTAATTTGATATTCAAGTCTCATATGTTTGTCATTGAATTATATGATCATTTGTAAGCCTTGTTTAGAATATGTTATATTTGTGGAGGTGTATTTGACCTTATTATCTCCGTGCAGTAGTGAGATCACAGACAATTTCTAAATATTTGTCGATACTCTAATACAAATAGTCATTTCAAAAGTGGTGAATGTATTTTTTCTCCCAAACAATGATGAAATCCTAAGAGATCTTACCCTCAGTGCAGGCAAGTCCGGTATAAGGCGAGTCACATGTACATGTTCCGCTCAAACAGCTACCTCTGTTATTACATGGGTTCGCCTCGTTACAGTCAACTACAAGGAGGAGAGAAAATATCCTCAAATTTCATGACGAATCTTTCCATTCACTTTTCACGTGGAAATTCGAAATGCATGAATGACAAAAGTACAATGTTCAATGATCGTCTTTTAGCCTGTAAATGTTAATTTTATATTCAAGTCTAATATGTTTGTCATTGAATTATATGATCATTTGTAAGCCTTGTTTAGAATATGTTATATTTGTGGAGGTGTATTTCACCTTATTATCTCTGTGCAGTAGTGAGATCACAGACAATTTCTAAATATTTGTCGATACTCTAATACAAATAGTCATTTCAAAAGTGGTGAATGTATTTTTTCTCCCAAACAATGATGAAATCCTAAGAGATCTTACCCTCAGTGCAGGCAAGTCCGGTATAAGGCGAGTCACATGTACATGTTCCGCTCAAACAGCTACCTCTGTTATTACATGGGTTCGCCTCGTTACAGTCAACTACAAGGAGGAGAGAAAATATCCTCAAATTTCATGACGAATCTTTCCATTCACTTTTCACGTGGAAATTCGAAATGCATGAATGACAAAAGTACAATGTTCAATGATCGTCTTTTCAGCCAGTAAATGTTAATTTGATATTCAAGTCTCATATGTTTGTCATTGAATTATATGATCATTTGTAAGCCTTGTTTAGAATATGTTATATTTGTGGAGGTGTATTTCACCTTATTATCTCTGTGCAGTAGTGAGATCACAGACAATTTCTAAATATTTGTCGATATTCTAATACAAATAGTCATTTCAAAAGTGGTGAATGTATTTTTTCTCCCAAACAATGATGAAATCCTAAGAGATCTTACCCTCAGTGCAGGCAAGTCCGGTATAAGGCGAGTCACATGTACATGTTCCGCTCAAACAGCTACCTCTGTTATTACATGGGTTCGCCTCGTTACAGTCAACTACAAGGAGGAGAGAAAATATCTTCAAATTTCATGACGAATCTTTCCATTCACTTTTCACGTGGAAACTCGAAATGCATGAATGACAAAAGTACAATGTTCAATGATCGTCTTTTCAGCCAGTAAATGTTAATTTGATATTCAAGTCTCATATGTTTGTCATTGAATTATATGATCATTTGTAAGCCTTGTTTAGAATATGTTATATTTGTGGAGGTGTATTTCACCTTATTAGCTCTGTGCAGTAGTGAGATCACAGGCAATTTCTAAATATTTGTTGATACTCTAATACAAATAGTCATTTCAAAAGTGGTGAATGTATTTTTTCTCCCAAACAATGATGAAATCCTAAAAGATCTTACCCTCACTGCAGACAAGTCCGGTATAAGGCGAGTCACATGTACATGTTCCGCTCAAACAGCTACCTCTGTTATTACATGGGTTCGCCTCGTTACAGTCAACTACAAGGAGGAGAGAAAATATCCTCAAATTTCATGACGAATCTTTCCATTCAATTTTCACGTGGAAATTCGAAATGCATGAATGACAAAAGTACAATGTTCAATGATCGTCTTTTAGCCCGTAAATGTTAATTTTATATTCAAGTCTAATATGTTTGTCATTGAAATGATCATTTGTAAGCCTTGTTTAGAATATGTTATATTTGTGGAGGTGTATTTCACCTTATTATCTCTGTGCAGTAGTGAGATCACAGATAATTTCTAAATATTTGTCGATACTCTAATACAAATAGTCATTTCAAAAGTCCTGAATGAATTTTTTCTCCCAAACAATGATGAAATCCTAAAAGATCTTACCCTCACTGCAAACAAGTCCGGTATAAGGCGAGTCACATGTACATGTTCCGCTCAAACAGCTACCTCTGTTATTACATGGGTTCGCCTCGTTACAGTCAACTACAGAGGGGGGAGAAAATATCCTCAAATTTCATGACGAATCTTTCCATTCACTTTTCACGTGGAAATTCGAAATGCATGAATGACAAAAGTACAATGTTCAATGATCGTCTTTTCAGCCAGTAAATGTTAATTTGATATTCAAGTCTCATATGTTTGTCATTGAATTATATGATCATTTGTAAGCCTTGTTTAGAATATGTTATATTTGTGGAGGTGTATTTGACCTTATTATCTCCGTGCAGTAGTGAGATCACAGACAATTTCTAAATATTTGTCGATACTCTAATACAAATAGTCATTTCAAAAGTGGTGAATGTATTTTTTCTCCCAAACAATGATGAAATCCTAAGAGATCTTACCCTCAGTGCAGGCAAGTCCGGTATAAGGCGAGTCACATGTACATGTTCCGCTCAAACAGCTACCTCTGTTATTACATGGGTTCGCCTCGTTACAGTCAACTACAAGGAGGAGAGAAAATATCCTCAAATTTCATGACGAATCTTTCCATTCACTTTTCACGTGGAAATTCGAAATGCATGAATGACAAAAGTACAATGTTCAATGATCGTCATTTAGCCTGTAAATGTTAATTTTATATTCAAGTCTAATATGTTTGTCATTGAATTATATGATCATTTGTAAGCCTTGTTTAGAATATGTTATATTTGTGGAGGTGTATTTCACCTTATTATCTCTGTGCAGTAGTGAGATCACAGACAATTTCTAAATATTTGTCGATACTCTAATACAAATAGTCATTTCAAAAGTGGTGAATGTATTTTTTCTCCCAAACAATGATGAAATCCTAAGAGATCTTACCCTCAGTGCAGGCAAGTCCGGTATAAGGCGAGTCACATGTACATGTTCCGCTCAAACAGCTACCTCTGTTATTACATGGGTTCGCCTCGTTACAGTCAACTACAAGGAGGAGAGAAAATATCCTCAAATTTCATGACGAATCTTTCCATTCACTTTTCACGTGGAAATTCGAAATGCATGAATGACAAAAGTACAATGTTCAATGATCGTCTTTTCAGCCAGTAAATGTTAATTTGATATTCAAGTCTCATATGTTTGTCATTGAATTATATGATCATTTGTAAGCCTTGTTTAGAATATGTTATATTTGTGGAGGTGTATTTCACCTTATTATCTCTGTGCAGTAGTGAGATCACAGACAATTTCTAAATATTTGTCGATATTCTAATACAAATACTCATTTCAAAAGTGGTGAATGTATTTTTTCTCCCAAACAATGATGAAATCCTAAGAAATCTTACCCTCAGTGCAGGCAAGTCCGGTATAAGGCGAGTCACATGTACATGTTCCGCTCAAACAGCTACCTCTGTTATTACATGGGTTCGCCTCGTTACAGTCAACTACAAGGAGGAGAGAAAATATCCTCAAATTTCATGACGAATCTTTCCATTCACTTTTCACGTGGAAATTCGAAATGCATGAATGACAAAAGTACAATGTTCAATGATCGTCTTTTCAGCCAGTAAATGTTAATTTGATATTCAAGTCTCATATGTTTGTCATTGAATTATATGATCATTTGTAAGCCTTGTTTAGAATATGTTGTATTTGTGGAGGTGTATTTCACCTTATTAGCTCTGTGCAGTAGTGAGATCACAGACAATTTCTAAATATTTGTCGATACTCTAATACAAATAGTCATTTCAAAAGTGGTGAATGTATTTTTTCTCCCAAACAATGATGAAATCCTAAGAGATCTTACCCTCAGTGCAGGCAAGTCCGGTATAAGGTGAGTCACATGTACATGTTCCGCTCAAACAGCTACCTCTGTTATTACATGGGTTCGCCTCGTTACAGTCAACTACAAGGAGGAGAGAAAATATCCTCAAATTTCATGACGAATCTTTCCATTCACTTTTCACGTGGAAATTCGAAATGCATGAATGACAAAAGTACAATGTTCAATGATCGTCTTTTCAGCCAGTAAATGTTAATTTGATATTCAAGTCTCATATGTTTGTCATTGAATTATATGATCATTTGTAAGCCTTGTTTAGAATATGTTGTATTTGTGGAGGTGTATTTCACCTTATTAGCTCTGTGCAGTAGTGAGATCACAGACAATTTCTAAATATTTGTCGATACTCTAATACAAATAGTCATTTCAAAAGTGGTGAATGTATTTTTTCTCCCAAACAATGATGAAATCCTAAGAGATCTTACCCTCAGTGCAGACAAGTCCGGTATAAGGCGAGTCACATGTACATGTTCCGCTCAAACAGCTACCTCTGTTATTACATGGGTTCGCCTCGTTACAGTCAACTACAAGGAGAGAAAATATCCTCAAATTTCATGACGAATCTTTCCATTCACTTTTCACGTGGAAATTCGAAATGCATGAATGACAAAAGTACAATGTTCAATGATCGTCTTTTCAGCCTGTAAATGTTAATTTTATATTCAAGTCTAATATGTTTGTCATTGAATTATATGATCATTTGTAAGCCTTGTTTAGAATATGTTATATTTGTGGAGGTGTATTTTACCTTATTATCTCTGTGCAGTAGTGAGATCACAGACAATTTCTAAATATTTGTCGATACTCTAATACAAATAGTCATTTCAAAAGTGCTGAATGTATTTTTTCTCCCAAACAATGATGAAATCCTAAGAGATCTTACCCTCAGTGCAGACAAGTCTGGTATAAGGCGAGTCACATGTACATGTTCCGCTCAAACAGCTACCTCTGTTATTACATGGGTTCGCCTCGTTACAGTCAACTACAAGGAGGAGAGAAAATATCCTCAAATTTCATGACGAATCTTTCAATTCACTTTTCACGTGGAAATTCGAAATGCATGAATGACAAAAGTACAATGTTCAATGATCGTCTTTTCAGCCTGTAAATGTTAATTTTATATTCAAGTCTAATATGTTTGTCATTGAATTATATGATCATTTGTAAGCCTTGTTTAGAATATGTTATATTTGTGGAGGTGTATTTCACCTTATTATCTCTGTGCAGTAGTGAGATCACAGACAATTTCTAAATATTTGTCGATATTCTAATACAAATAGTCATTTCAAAAGTGGTGAATGTATTTTTTCTCCCAAACAATGATGAAATCCTAAGAGATCTTACCCTCAGTGCAGGCAAGTCCGGTATAAGGCGAGTCACATGTACATGTTCCGCTCAAACAGCTACCTCTGTTATTACATGGGTTCGCCTCGTTACAGTCAACTACAGAGGGGGGAGAAAATATCCTCAAATTTCATGACGAATCTTTCCATTCACTTTTCACGTGGAAATTCGAAATGCATGAATGACAAAAGTACAATGTTCAATGATCGTCTTTTCAGCCAGTAAATGTTAATTTGATATTCAAGTCTCATATGTTTGTCATTGAATTATATGATCATTTGTAAGCCTTGTTTAGAATATGTTATATTTGTGGAGGTGTATTTGACCTTATTATCTCCGTGCAGTAGTGAGATCACAGACAATTTCTAAATATTTGTCGATACTCTAATACAAATAGTCATTTCAAAAGTGGTGAATGTATTTTTTCTCCCAAACAATGATGAAATCCTAAGAGATCTTACCCTCAGTGCAGGCAAGTCCGGTATAAGGCGAGTCACATGTACATGTTCCGCTCAAACAGCTACCTCTGTTATTACATGGGTTCGCCTCGTTACAGTCAACTACAAGGAGGAGAGAAAATATCCTCAAATTTCATGACGAATCTTTCCATTCACTTTTCACGTGGAAATTCGAAATGCATGAATGACAAAAGTACAATGTTCAATGATCGTCATTTAGCCTGTAAATGTTAATTTTATATTCAAGTCTAATATGTTTGTCATTGAATTATATGATCATTTGTAAGCCTTGTTTAGAATATGTTATATTTGTGGAGGTGTATTTCACCTTATTATCTCTGTGCAGTAGTGAGATCACAGACAATTTCTAAATATTTGTCGATACTCTAATACAAATAGTCATTTCAAAAGTGGTGAATGTATTTTTTCTCCCAAACAATGATGAAATCCTAAGAGATCTTACCCTCAGTGCAGGCAAGTCCGGTATAAGGCGAGTCACATGTACATGTTCCGCTCAAACAGCTACCTCTGTTATTACATGGGTTCGCCTCGTTACAGTCAACTACAAGGAGGAGAGAAAATATCCTCAAATTTCATGACGAATCTTTCCATTCACTTTTCACGTGGAAATTCGAAATGCATGAATGACAAAAGTACAATGTTCAATGATCGTCTTTTCAGCCAGTAAATGTTAATTTGATATTCAAGTCTCATATGTTTGTCATTGAATTATATGATCATTTGTAAGCCTTGTTTAGAATATGTTATATTTGTGGAGGTGTATTTCACCTTATTATCTCTGTGCAGTAGTGAGATCACAGACAATTTCTAAATATTTGTCGATATTCTAATACAAATACTCATTTCAAAAGTGGTGAATGTATTTTTTCTCCCAAACAATGATGAAATCCTAAGAAATCTTACCCTCAGTGCAGGCAAGTCCGGTATAAGGCGAGTCACATGTACATGTTCCGCTCAAACAGCTACCTCTGTTATTACATGGGTTCGCCTCGTTACAGTCAACTACAAGGAGGAGAGAAAATATCCTCAAATTTCATGACGAATCTTTCCATTCACTTTTCACGTGGAAATTCGAAATGCATGAATGACAAAAGTACAATGTTCAATGATCGTCTTTTCAGCCAGTAAATGTTAATTTGATATTCAAGTCTCATATGTTTGTCATTGAATTATATGATCATTTGTAAGCCTTGTTTAGAATATGTTGTATTTGTGGAGGTGTATTTCACCTTATTAGCTCTGTGCAGTAGTGAGATCACAGACAATTTCTAAATATTTGTCGATACTCTAATACAAATAGTCATTTCAAAAGTGGTGAATGTATTTTTTCTCCCAAACAATGATGAAATCCTAAGAGATCTTACCCTCAGTGCAGGCAAGTCCGGTATAAGGTGAGTCACATGTACATGTTCCGCTCAAACAGCTACCTCTGTTATTACATGGGTTCGCCTCGTTACAGTCAACTACAAGGAGGAGAGAAAATATCCTCAAATTTCATGACGAATCTTTCCATTCACTTTTCACGTGGAAATTCGAAATGCATGAATGACAAAAGTACAATGTTCAATGATCGTCTTTTCAGCCAGTAAATGTTAATTTGATATTCAAGTCTCATATGTTTGTCATTGAATTATATGATCATTTGTAAGCCTTGTTTAGAATATGTTGTATTTGTGGAGGTGTATTTCACCTTATTAGCTCTGTGCAGTAGTGAGATCACAGACAATTTCTAAATATTTGTCGATACTCTAATACAAATAGTCATTTCAAAAGTGGTGAATGTATTTTTTCTCCCAAACAATGATGAAATCCTAAGAGATCTTACCCTCAGTGCAGACAAGTCCGGTATAAGGCGAGTCACATGTACATGTTCCGCTCAAACAGCTACCTCTGTTATTACATGGGTTCGCCTCGTTACAGTCAACTACAAGGAGAGAAAATATCCTCAAATTTCATGACGAATCTTTCCATTCACTTTTCACGTGGAAATTCGAAATGCATGAATGACAAAAGTACAATGTTCAATGATCGTCTTTTCAGCCTGTAAATGTTAATTTTATATTCAAGTCTAATATGTTTGTCATTGAATTATATGATCATTTGTAAGCCTTGTTTAGAATATGTTATATTTGTGGAGGTGTATTTTACCTTATTATCTCTGTGCAGTAGTGAGATCACAGACAATTTCTAAATATTTGTCGATACTCTAATACAAATAGTCATTTCAAAAGTGGTGAATGTATTTTTTCTCCCAAACAATGATGAAATCCTAAGAGATCTTACCCTCAGTGCAGGCAAGTCCGGTATAAGGCGAGTCACATGTACATGTTCCGCTCAAACAGCTACCTCTGTTATTACATGGGTTCGCCTCGTTACAGTCAACTACAAGGAGGAGAGAAAATATCCTCAAATTTCATGACGAATCTTACCATTCACTTTTCACGTGGAAATTCGAAATGCATGAATGACAAAAGTACAATGTTCAATGATCGTCTTTTCAGCCAGTAAATGTTAATTTGATATTCAAGTCTCATATGTTTGTCATTGAATTATATGATCATTTGTAAGCCTTGTTTAGAATATGTTATATTTGTGGAGGTGTATTTCACCTTATTAGCTCTGTGCAGTATTGAGATCCCAGACAATTTCTAAATATTTGTCGATACTCTAATACAAATAGTCATTTCAAAAGTGGTGAATGTATTTTTTCTCCCAAACAATGATGAAATCCTAAAAGATCTTACCCTCACTGCAGACAAGTCCGGTATAAGGCGAGTCACATGTACATGTTCCGCTCAAACAGCTACCTCTGTTATTACATGGGTTCGCCTCGTTACAGTCAACTACAAGGAGGAGAGAAAATATCCTCAAATTTCATGACGAATCTTTCCATTCACTTTTCACGTGGAAATTCGAAATGCATGAATGACAAAAGTACAATGTTTAATGATCGTCTTTTCAGCCAGTAAATGTTAATTTGATATTCAAGTCTCATATGTTTGTCATTGAATTATATGATCATTTGTAAGCCTTGTTTAGAATATGTTATATTTGTGGAGGTGTATTTCACCTTATTATCTCTGTGCAGTAGTGAGATCACAGACAATTTCTAAATATTTGTCGATATTCTAATACAAATAGTCATTTCAAAAGTGGTGAATGTATTTTTTCTCCCAAACAATGATTAAATCCTAAGAGATCTTACCCTCAGTGCAGGCAAGTCCGGTATAAGGCGAGTCACATGTACATGTTCCGCTCAAACAGCTACCTCTGTTATTACATGGGTTCGCCTCGTTACAGTCAACTACAAGGAGGAGAGAAAATATCCTCAAATTTCATGACGAATCTTTCCATTCACTTTTCACGTGGAAATTCGAAATGCATGAATGACAAAAGTACAATGTTCAATGATCGTCTTTTCAGCCAGTAAATGTTAATTTGATATTCAAGTCTCATATGTTTGTCATTGAATTATATGATCATTTGTAAGCCTTGTTTAGAATATGTTATATTTGTGGAGGTGTATTTCACCTTATTAGCTCTGTGCAGTAGTGAGATCACAGACAATTTCTAAATATTTGTTGATACTCTAATACAAATAGTCATTTCAAAAGTGGTGAATGTATTTTTTCTCCCAAACAATGATGAAATCCTAAAAGATCTTACCCTCACTGCAGACAAGTCCGGTATAAGGCGAGTCACATGTACATGTTCCGCTCAAACAGCTACCTCTGTTATTACATGGGTTCGCCTCGTTACAGTCAACTACAAGGAGGAGAGAAAATATCCTCAAATTTCATGACGAATCTTTCCATTCACTTTTCACGTGGAAATTCGAAATGCATGAATGACAAAAGTACAATGTTCAATGATCGTCTTTTAGCCTGTAAATGTTAATTTTATATTCAAGTCTAATATGTTTGTCATTGAATTATATGATCATTTGTAAGCCTTGTTTAGAATATGTTATATTTGTGGAGGTGTATTTCACCTTATTATCTCTGTGCAGTAGTGAGATCACAGATAATTTCTAAATATTTGTCGATACTCTAATACAAATAGTCATTTCAAAAGTGGTGAATGTATTTTTTCTCCCAAACAATGATGAAATCCTAAGAGATCTTACCCTCAGTGCAGGCAAGTCCGGTATAAGGCGAGTCACATGTACATGTTCCGCTCAAACAGCTACCTCTGTTATTACATGGGTTCGCCTCGTTACAGTCAACTACAAGGAGGAGAGAAAATATCCTCAAATTTCATGACGAATCTTACCATTCACTTTTCACGTGGAAATTCGAAATGCATGAATGACAAAAGTACAATGTTCAATGATCGTCTTTTCAGCCAGTAAATGTTAATTTGATATTCAAGTCTCATATGTTTGTCATTGAATTATATGATCATTTGTAAGCCTTGTTTAGAATATGTTATATTTGTGGAGGTGTATTTCACCTTATTAGCTCTGTGCAGTATTGAGATCCCAGACAATTTCTAAATATTTGTCGATACTCTAATACAAATAGTCATTTCAAAAGTGGTGAATGTATTTTTTCTCCCAAACAATGATGAAATCCTAAAAGATCTTACCCTCACTGCAGACAAGTCCGGTATAAGGCGAGTCACATGTACATGTTCCGCTCAAACAGCTACCTCTGTTATTACATGGGTTCGCCTCGTTACAGTCAACTACAAGGAGGAGAGAAAATATCCTCAAATTTCATGACGAATCTTTCCATTCACTTTTCACGTGGAAATTCGAAATGCATGAATGACAAAAGTACAATGTTTAATGATCGTCTTTTCAGCCAGTAAATGTTAATTTGATATTCAAGTCTCATATGTTTGTCATTGAATTATATGATCATTTGTAAGCCTTGTTTAGAATATGTTATATTTGTGGAGGTGTATTTCACCTTATTATCTCTGTGCAGTAGTGAGATCACAGACAATTTCTAAATATTTGTCGATATTCTAATACAAATAGTCATTTCAAAAGTGGTGAATGTATTTTTTCTCCCAAACAATGATGAAATCCTAAGAGATCTTACCCTCAGTGCAGGCAAGTCCGGTATAAGGCGAGTCACATGTACATGTTCCGCTCAAACAGCTACCTCTGTTATTACATGGGTTCGCCTCGTTACAGTCAACTACAAGGAGGAGAGAAAATATCCTCAAATTTCATGACGAATCTTTCCATTCACTTTTCACGTGGAAATTCGAAATGCATGAATGACAAAAGTACAATGTTCAATGATCGTCTTTTAGCCTGTAAATGTTAATTTTATATTCAAGTCTAATATGTTTGTCATTGAATTATATGATCATTTGTAAGCCTTGTTTAGAATATGTTATATTTGTGGAGGTGTATTTCACCTTATTATCTCTGTGCAGTAGTGAGATCACAGATAATTTCTAAATATTTGTCGATACTCTAATACAAATAGTCATTTCAAAAGTGGTGAATGTATTTTTTCTCCCAAACAATGATGAAATCCTAAAAGATCTTACCCTCACTGCAGACAAGTCCGGTATAAGGCGAGTCACATGTACATGTTCCGCTCAAACAGCTACCTCTGTTATTACATGGGTTCGCCTCGTTACAGTCAACTACAGAGGGGGGAGAAAATATCCTCAAATTTCATGACGAATCTTTCCATTCACTTTTCACGTGGAAATTCGAAATGCATGAATGACAAAAGTACAATGTTCAATGACCGTCTTTTCAGCCAGTAAATGTTAATTTGATATTCAAGTCTCATATGTTTGTCATTGAATTATATGATCATTTGTAAGCCTTGTTTAGAATATGTTATATTTGTGGAGGTGTATTTGACCTTATTATCTCCGTGCAGTAGTGAGATCACAGACAATTTCTAAATATTTGTCGATACTCTAATACAAATAGTCATTTCAAAAGTGGTGAATGTATTTTTTCTCCCAAACAATGATGAAATCCTAAGAGATCTTACCCTCAGTGCAGGCAAGTCCGGTATAAGGCGAGTCACATGTACATGTTCCGCTCAAACAGCTACCTCTGTTATTACATGGGTTCGCCTCGTTACAGTCAACTACAAGGAGGAGAGAAAATATCCTCAAATTTCATGACGAATCTTTCCATTCACTTTTCACGTGGAAATTCGAAATGCATGAATGACAAAAGTACAATGTTCAATGATCGTCTTTTCAGCCAGTAAATGTTAATTTGATATTCAAGTCTCATATGTTTGTCATTGAATTATATGATCATTTGTAAGCCTTGTTTAGAATATGTTATATTTGTGGAGGTGTATTTCACCTTATTATCTCTGTGCAGTAGTGAGATCACAGACAATTTCTAAATATTTGTCGATATTCTAATACAAATAGTCATTTCAAAAGTGGTGAATGTATTTTTTCTCCCAAACAATGATGAAATCCTAAGAGATCTTACCCTCAGTGCAGACAAGTCCGGTATAAGGCGAGTCACATGTACATGTTCCGCTCAAACAGCTACCTCTGTTATTACATGGGTTCGCCTCGTTACAGTCAACTACAAGGAGAGAAAATATCCTCAAATTTCATGACGAATCTTTCCATTCACTTTTCACGTGGAAATTCGAAATGCATGAATGACAAAAGTACAATGTTCAATGATCGTCTTTTCAGCCTGTAAATGTTAATTTTATATTCAAGTCTAATATGTTTGTCATTGAATTATATGATCATTTGTAAGCCTTGTTTAGAATATGTTATATTTGTGGAGGTGTATTTTACCTTATTATCTCTGTGCAGTAGTGAGATCACAGACAATTTCTAAATATTTGTCGATACTCTAATACAAATAGTCATTTCAAAAGTGCTGAATGTATTTTTTCTCCCAAACAATGATGAAATCCTAAGAGATCTTACCCTCAGTGCAGACAAGTCCGGTATAAGGCGAGTCACATGTACATGTTCCGCTCAAACAGCTACCTCTGTTATTACATGGGTTCGCCTCGTTACAGTCAACTACAAGGAGGAGAGAAAATATCCTCAAATTTCATGACGAATCTTTCAATTCACTTTTCACGTGGAAATTCGAAATGCATGAATGACAAAAGTACAATGTTCAATGATCGTCTTTTCAGCCTGTAAATGTTAATTTTATATTCAAGTCTAATATGTTTGTCATTGAATTATATGATCATTTGTAAGCCTTGTTTAGAATATGTTATATTTGTGGAGGTGTATTTCACCTTATTATCTTTGTGCAGTAGTGAGATCACAGACAATTTCTAAATATTTGTCGATATTCTAATACAAATAGTCATTTCAAAAGTGGTGAATGTATTTTTTCTCCCAAACAATGATGAAATCCTAAGAGATCTTACCCTCAGTGCAGGCAAGTCCGGTATAAGGCGAGTCACATGTACATGTTCCGCTCAAACAGCTACCTCTGTTATTACATGGGTTCGCCTCGTTACAGTCAACTACAAGGAGAGAAAATATCCTCAAATTTCATGACGAATCTTTCCATTCACTTTTCACGTGGAAATTCGAAATGCATGAATGACAAAAGTACAATGTTCAATGATCGTCTTTTCAGCCAGTAAATGTTAATTTGATATTCAAGTCTCATATGTTTGTCATTGAATTATATGATCATTTGTAAGCCTTGTTTAGAATATGTTATATTTGTGGAGGTGTATTTCACCTAATTAGCTCTGTGCAGTATTGAGATCCCAGACAATTTCTAAATATTTGTCGATACTCTAATACAAATAGTCATTTCAAAAGTGGTGAATGTATTTTTTCTCCCAAACAATGATGAAATCCTAAAAGATCTTACCCTCACTGCAGACAAGTCCGGTATAAGGCGAGTCACATGTACATGTTCCGCTCAAACAGCTACCTCTGTTATTACATGGGTTCGCCTCGTTACAGTCAACTACAAGGAGGAGAGAAAATATCCTCAAATTTCATGACGAATCTTTCCATTCACTTTTCACGTGGAAATTCGAAATGCATGAATGACAAAAGTACAATGTTTAATGATCGTCTTTTCAGCCAGTAAATGTTAATTTGATATTCAAGTCTCATATGTTTGTCATTGAATTATATGATCATTTGTAAGCCTTGTTTAGAATATGTTATATTTGTGGAGGTGTATTTCACCTCATTATCTCTGTGCAGTAGTGAGATCACAGACAATTTCTAAATATTTGTCGATATTCTAATACAAATAGTCATTTCAAAAGTGGTGAATGTATTTTTTCTCCCAAACAATGATGAAATCCTAAGAGATCTTACCCTCAGTGCAGGCAAGTCCGGTATAAGGCGAGTCACATGTACATGTTCCGCTCAAACAGCTACCTCTGTTATTACATGGGTTCGCCTCGTTATAGTCAACTACAAGGAGGAGAGAAAATATCCTCAAATTTCATGACGAATCTTTCCATTCACTTTTCACGTGGAAATTCGAAATGCATGAATGACAAAAGTACAATGTTCAATGATCGTCTTTTCAGCCAGTAAATGTTAATTTGATATTCAAGTCTCATATGTTTGTCATTGAATTATATGATCATTTGTAAGCCTTGTTTAGAATATGTTATATTTGTGGAGGTGTATTTCACCTTATTAGCTCTGTGCAGTAGTGAGATCACAGACAATTTCTAAATATTTGTTGATACTCTAATACAAATAGTCATTTCAAAAGTGGTGAATGTATTTTTTCTCCCAAACAATGATGAAATCCTAAAAGATCTTACCCTCAGTGCAGGCAAGTCCGGCATAAGGCGAGTCACATGTACATGTTCCGCTCAAACAGCTACCTCTGTTATTACATGGGTTCGGCTCGTTACAGTCAACTACAAGGAGGAGAGAAAATATCCTCAAATTTCATGACGAATCTTTCCATTCACTTTTCACGTGGAAATTCGAAATGCATGAATGACAAAAGTACAATGTTCAATGATCGTCTTTTAGCCTGTAAATGTTAATTTTATATTCAAGTCTAATATGTTTGTCATTGAATTATATGATCATTTGTAAGCCTTGTTTAGAATATGTTATATTTGTGGAGGTGTATTTCACCTTATTATCTCTGTGCAGTAGTGAGATCACAGACAATTTCTAAATATTTGTCGATACTCTAATACAAATAGTCATTTCAAAAGTGGTGAATGTATTTTTTCTCCCAAACAATGATGAAATCCTAAGAGATCTTACCCTCAGTGCAGGCAAGTCCGGTATAAGGCGAGTCACATGTACATGTTCCGCTCAAACAGCTACCTCTGTTATTACATGGGTTCGCCTCGTTACAGTCAACTACAAGGAGGAGAGAAAATATCCTCAAATTTCATGACGAATCTTTCCATTCACTTTTCACGTGGAAATTCGAAATGCATGAATGACAAAAGTACAATGTTCAATGATCGTCTTTTCAGCCAGTAAATGTTAATTTGATATTCAAGTCTCATATGTTTGTCATTGAATTATATGATCATTTGTAAGCCTTGTTTAGAATATGTTATATTTGTGGAGGTGTATTTCACCTTATTATCTCTGTGCAGTAGTGAGATCACAGACAATTTCTAAATATTTGTCGATATTCTAATACAAATAGTCATTTCAAAAGTGGTGAATGTATTTTTTCTCCCAAACAATGATGAAATCCTAAGAGATCTTACCCTCAGTGCAGGCAAGTCCGGTATAAGGCGAGTCACATGTACATGTTCCGCTCAAACAGCTACCTCTGTTATTACATGGGTTCGCCTCGTTACAGTCAACTACAAGGAGGAGAGAAAATATCCTCAAATTTCATGACGAATCTTTCCATTCACTTTTCACGTGGAAATTCGAAATGCATGAATGACAAAAGTACAATGTTCAATGATCGTCTTTTCAGCCAGTAAATGTTAATTTGATATTCAAGTCTCATATGTTTGTCATTGAATTATATGATCATTTGTAAGCCTTGTTTAGAATATGTTATATTTGTGGAGGTGTATTTCACCTTATTATCTCTGTGCAGTAGTGAGATCACAGACAATTTCTAAATATTTGTCGATACTCTAATACAAATAGTCATTTCAAAAGTGCTGAATGTATTTTTTCTCCCAAACAATGATGAAATCCTAAGAGATCTTACCCTCGGTGCAGGCAAGTCCGGTATAAGGCGAGTCACATGTACATGTTCCGCTCAAACAGCTACCTCTGTTATTACATGGGTTCGCCTCGTTACAGTCAACTACAAGGAGGAGAGAAAATATCCTCAAATTTCATGACGAATCTTTCCATTCACTTTTCACGTGGAAATTCGAAATGCATGAATGACAAAAGTACAATGTTCAATGATCGTCTTTTCAGCCAGTAAATGTTAATTTGATATTCAAGTCTCATATGTTTGTCATTGAATTATATGATCATTTGTAAGCCTTGTTTAGAATATGTTATATTTGTGGAGGTGTATTTCACCTTATTATCTCTGTGCAGTAATGAGATCACAGACAATTTCTAAATATTTGTCGATACTCTAATACAAATAGTCATTTCAAAAGTGCTGAATGTATTTTTTCTCCCAAACAATGATGAAATCCTAAGAGATCTTACCCTCAGTGCAGGCAAGTCCGGTATAAGGCGAGTCACATGTACATGTTCCGCTCAAACAGCTACCTCTGTTATTACATGGGTTCGCCTCGTTACAGTCAACTACAAGGAGGAGAGAAAATATCCTCAAATTTCATGACGAATCTTTCCATTCACTTTTCACGTGGAAATTCGAAATGCATGAATGACAAAAGTACAATGTTCAATGATCGTCTTTTCAGCCAGTAAATGTTAATTTGATATTCAAGTCTCATATGTTTGTCATTGAATTATATGATCATTTGTAAGCCTTGTTTAGAATATGTTATATTTGTGGAGGTGTATTTCACCTTATTATCTCTGTGCAGTAGTGAGATCACAGACAATTTCTAAATATTTGTCGATACTCTAATACAAATAGTCATTTCAAAAGTGCTGAATGTATTTTTTCTCCCAAACAATGATGAAATCCTAAGAGATCTTACCCTCAGTGCAGGCAAGTCCGGTATAAGGCGAGTCACATGTACATGTTCCGCTCAAACAGCTACCTCTGTTATTACATGGGTTCGCCTCGTTACAGTCAACTACACGGAGGAGAGAAAATATCCTCAAATTTCATGACGAATCTTTCCATTCACTTTTCACGTGGAAATTCGAAATGCATGAATGACAAAAGTACAATGTTCAATGATCGTCTTTTCAGCCAGTAAATGTTAATTTGATATTCAAGTCTCATATGTTTGTCATTGAATTATATGATCATTTGTAAGCCTTGTTTAGAATATGTTATATTTGTGGAGGTGTATTTCACCTTATTATCTCTGTGCAGTAGTGAGATCACAGACAATTTCTAAATATTTGTCGATACTCTAATACAAATAGTCATTTCAAAAGTGCTGAATGTATTTTTTCTCCCAAACAATGATGAAATCCTAAGAGATCTTACCCTCAGTGCAGGCAAGTCCGGTATAAGGCGAGTCACATGTACATGTTCCGCTCAAACAGCTACCTCTGTTATTACATGGGTTCGCCTCGTTACAGTCAACTACAAGGAGGAGAGAAAATATCCTCAAATTTCATGACGAATCTTTCCATTCACTTTTCACGTGGAAATTCGAAATGCATGAATGACAAAAGTACAATGTTCAATGATCGTCTTTTCAGCCAGTAAATGTTAATTTGATATTCAAGTCTCATATGTTTGTCATTGAATTATATGATCATTTGTAAGCCTTGTTTAGAATATGTTATATTTGTGGAGGTGTATTTCACCTTATTATCTCTGTGCAGTAGTGAGATCACAGACAATTTCTAAATATTTGTCGATACTCTAATACAAATAGTCATTTCAAAAGTGCTGAATGTATTTTTTCTCCCAAACAATGATGAAATCCTAAGAGATCTTACCCTCAGTGCAGGCAAGTCCGGTATAAGGCGAGTCACATGTACATGTTCCGCTCAAACAGCTACCTCTGTTATTACATGGGGTCGCCTCGTTACAGTCAACTACAAGGAGGAGAGAAAATATCCTCAAATTTCATGACGAATCTTTCCATTCACTTTTCACGTGGAAATTCGAAATGCATGAATGACAAAAGTACAATGTTCAATGATCGTCTTTTCAGCCAGTAAATGTTAATTTGATATTCAAGTCTCATATGTTTGTCATTGAATTATATGATCATTTGTAAGCCTTGTTTAGAATATGTTATATTTGTGGAGGTGTATTTCACCTTATTATCTCTGTGCAGTAGTGAGATCACAGACAATTTCTAAATATTTGTCGATACTCTAATACAAATAGTCATTTCAAAAGTGCTGAATGTATTTTTTCTCCCAAACAATGATGAAATCCTAAGAGATCTTACCCTCAGTGCAGGCAAGTCCGGTATAAGGCGAGTCACAAGTACATGTTCCGCTCAAACAGCTACCTCTGTTATTACATGGGTTCGCCTCGTTACAGTCAACTACAAGGAGGAGAGAAAATATCCTCAAATTTCATGACGAATCTTTCCATTCACTTTTCACGTGGAAATTCGAAATGCATGAATGACAAAAGTACAATGTTCAATGATCGTCTTTTCAGCCAGTAAATGTTAATTTGATATTCAAGTCTCATATGTTTGTCATTGAATTATATGATCATTTGTAAGCCTTGTTTAGAATATGTTATATTTGTGGAGGTGTATTTCACCTTATTATCTCTGTGCAGTAGTGAGATCACAGACAATTCCTAAATATTTGTCGATACTCTAATACAAATAGTCATTTCAAAAGTGCTGAATGAATTTTTTCTCCCAAACAATGATGAAATCCTAAGAGATCTTACCCTCAGTGCAGGCAAGTCCGGTATAAGGCGAGTCACATGTACATGTTCCGCTCAAACAGCTACCCCTGTTATTACATGGGTTCGCCTCGTTACAGTCAACTACAAGGAGGAGAGAAAATATCCTCAAATTTCATGACGAATCTTTCCATTCACTTTTCACGTGGAAATTCGAAATGCATGAATGACAAAAGTACAATGTTCAATGATCGTCTTTTCAGCCAGTAAATGTTAATTTGATATTCAAGTCTCATATGTTTGTCATTGAATTATATGATCATTTGTAAGCCTTGTTTAGAATATGTTATATTTGTGGAGGTGTATTTCACCTTATTATCTCTGTGCAGTAGTGAGATCACAGACAATTTCTAAATATTTGTCGATACTCTAATACAAATAGTCATTTCAAAAGTGCTGAATGAATTTTTTCTCCCAAACAATGATGAAATCCTAAGAGATCTTACCCTCAGTGCAGGCAAGTCCGGTATAAGGCGAGTCACATGTACATGTTCCGCTCAAACAGCTACCTCTGTTATTACATGGGTTCGCCTCGTTACAGTCAACTACAAGGAGGAGAGAAAATATCCTCAAATTTCATGACGAATCTTTCCATTCACTTTTCACGTGGAAATTCGAAATGCATGAATGACAAAAGTACAATGTTCAATGATCGTCTTTTCAGCCAGTAAATGTTAATTTGATATTCAAGTCTCATATGTTTGTCATTGAATTATATGATCATTTGTAAGCCTTGTTTAGAATATGTTATATTTGTGGAGGTGTATTTCACCTTATTATCTCTGTGCAGTAGTGAGATCACAGACAATTTCTAAATATTTGTCGATACTCTAATACAAATAGTCATTTCAAAAGTGCTGAATGAATTTTTACTCCCAAACAATGATGAAATCCTAAGAGATCTTACCCTCAGTGCAGGCAAGTCCGGTATAAGGCGAGTCACATGTACATGTTCCGCTCAAACAGCTACCTCTGTTATTACATGGGTTCGCCTCGTTACAGTCAACTACAAGGAGGAGAGAAAATATCCTCAAATTTACTCAGTGCAGGCAAGTCCGGTATAAGGCGAGTCACATGTACATGTTCCGCTCAAACAGCTACCCCTGTTATTACATGGGTTCGCCTCGTTACAGTCAACTACAAGGAGGAGAGAAAATATCCTCAAATTTCATGACGAATCTTTCCATTCACTTTTCACGTGGAAATTCGAAATGCATGAATGACAAAAGTACAATGTTCAATGATCGTCTTTTCAGCCAGTAAATGTTAATTTGATATTCAAGTCTCATATGTTTGTCATTGAATTATATGATCATTTGTAAGCCTTGTTTAGAATATGTTATATTTGTGGAGGTGTATTTCACCTTATTATCTCTGTGCAGTAGTGAGATCACAGACAATTTCTAAATATTTGTCGATACTCTAATACAAATAGTCATTTCAAAAGTGCTGAATGAATTTTTTCTCCCAAACAATGATGAAATCCTAAGAGATCTTACCCTCAGTGCAGGCAAGTCCGGTATAAGGCGAGTCACATGTACATGTTCCGCTCAAACAGCTACCTCTGTTATTACATGGGTTCGCCTCGTTACAGTCAACTACAAGGAGGAGAGAAAATATCCTCAAATTTCATGACGAATCTTTCCATTCACTTTTCACGTGGAAATTCGAAATGCATGAATGACAAAAGTACAATGTTCAATGATCGTCTTTTCAGCCAGTAAATGTTAATTTGATATTCAAGTCTCATATGTTTGTCATTGAATTATATGATCATTTGTAAGCCTTGTTTAGAATATGTTATATTTGTGGAGGTGTATTTCACCTTATTATCTCTGTGCAGTAGTGAGATCACAGACAATTTCTAAATATTTGTCGATACTCTAATACAAATAGTCATTTCAAAAGTGCTGAATGTATTTTTTCTCCCAAACAATGATGAAATCCTAAGAGATCTTACCCTCGCTGCAGGCAAGTCCGGTATAAGGCGAGTCACATGTACATGTTCCGCTCAAACAGCTACCTCTGTTATTACATGGGTTCGCCTCGTTACAGTCAACTACAAGGAGGAGAGAAAATATCCTCAAATTTCATGACGAATCTTTCCATTCACTTTTCACGTGGAAATTCGAAATGCATGAATGACAAAAATACAATGTTCAATGATCGTCTTTTCAGCCAGTAAATGTTAATTTGATATTCAAGTCTCATATGTTTGTCATTGAATTATATGATCATTTGTAAGCCTTGTTTAGAATATGTTATATTTGTGGAGGTGTATTTCACCTTATTATCTCTGTGCAGTAGTGAGATCACAGACAATTTCTAAATATTTGTCGATACTCTAATACAAATAGTCATTTCAAAAGTGCTGAATGTATTTTTTCTCCCAAACAATGATGAAATCCTAAGAGATCTTACCCTCAGTGCAGGCAAGTCCGGTATAAGGCGAGTCACATGTACATGTTCCGCTCAAACAGCTACCTCTGTTATTACATGGGTTCGCCTCGTTACAGTCAACTACAAGGAGGAGAGAAAATATCCTCAAATTTCATGACGAATCTTTCCATTCACTTTTCACGTGGAAATTCGAAATGCATGAATGACAAAAGTACAATGTTCAATGATCGTCTTTTCAGCCAGTAAATGTTAATTTGATATTCAAGTCTCATATGTTTGTCATTGAATTATATGATCATGTGTAAGCCTTGTTTAGAATATGTTATATTTGTGGAGGTGTATTTCACCTTATTATCTCTGTGCAGTAGTGAGATCACAGACAATTTCTAAATATTTGTCGATACTCTAATACAAATAGTCATTTCAAAAGTGCTGAATGAATTTTTACTCCCAAACAATGATGAAATCCTAAGAGATCTTACCCTCAGTGCAGGCAAGTCCGGTATAAGGCGAGTCACATGTACATGTTCCGCTCAAACAGCTACCTCTGTTATTACATGGGTTCGCCTCGTTACAGTCAACTACAAGGAGGAGAGAAAATATCCTCAAATTTCATGACGAATCTTTCCATTCACTTTTCACGTGGAAATTCGAAATGCATGAATGACAAAAGTACAATGTTCAATGATCGTCTTTTCAGCCAGTAAATGTTAATTTGATATTCAAGTCTCATATGTTTGTCATTGAATTATATGATCATTTGTAAGCCTTGTTTAGAATATGTTATATTTGTGGAGGTGTATTTCACCTTATTATCTCTGTGCAGTAGTGAGATCACAGACAATTTCTAAATATTTGTCGATACTCTAATACAAATAGTCATTTCAAAAGTGCTGAATGAATTTTTTCTCCCAAACAATGATGAAATCCTAAGAGATCTTACCCTCAGTGCAGGCAAGTCCGGTATAAGGCGAGTCACATGTACATGTTCCGCTCAAACAGCTACCTCTGTTATTACATGGGTTCGCCTCGTTACAGTCAACTACAAGGAGGAGAGAAAATATCCTCAAATTTCATGACGAATCTTTCCATTCACTTTTCACGTGGAAATTCGAAATGCATGAATGACAAAAGTACAATGTTCAATGATCGTCTTTTCAGCCAGTAAATGTTAATTTGATATTCAAGTCTCATATGTTTGTCATTGAATTATATGATCATTTGTAAGCCTTGTTTAGAATATGTTATATTTGTGGAGGTGTATTTCACCTTATTATCTCTGTGCAGTAGTGAGATCACAGACAATTTCTAAATATTTGTCGATACTCTAATACAAATAGTCATTTCAAAAGTGCTGAATGTATTTTTTCTCCCAAACAATGATGAAATCCTAAGAGATCTTACCCTCAGTGCAGGCAAGTCCGGTATAAGGCGAGTCACATGTACATGTTCCGCTCAAACAGCTACCTCTGTTATTACATGGGTTCGCCTCGTTACAGTCAACTACAAGGAGGAGAGAAAATATCCTCAAATTTCATGACGAATCTTTCCATTCACTTTTCACGTGGAAATTCGAAATGCATGAATGACAAAAGTACAATGTTCAATGATCGTCTTTTCAGCCAGTAAATGTTAATTTGATATTCAAGTCTCATATGTTTGTCATTGAATTATATGATCATTTGTAAGCCTTGTTTAGAATATGTTATATTTGTGGAGGTGTATTTCACCTTATTATCTCTGTGCAGTAGTGAGATCACAGACAATTTCTAAATATTTGTCGATACTCTAATACAAATAGTCATTTCAAAAGTGCTGAATGTATTTTTTCTCCCAAACAATGATGAAATCCTAAGAGATCTTACCCTCGGTGCAGGCAAGTCCAGTATAAGGCGAGTCACATGTACATGTTCCGCTCAAACAGCTACCTCTGTTATTACATGGGTTCGCCTCGTTACAGTCAACTACAAGGAGGAGAGAAAATATCCTCAAATTTCATGACGAATCTTTCCATTCACTTTTCACGTGGAAATTCGAAATGCATGAATGACAAAAGTACAATGTTCAATGATCGTCTTTTCAGCCAGTAAATGTTAATTTGATATTCAAGTCTCATATGTTTGTCATTGAATTATATGATCATTTGTAAGCCTTGTTTAGAATATGTTATATTTGTGGAGGTGTATTTCACCTTATTATCTCTGTGCAGTAGTGAGATCACAGACAATTTCTAAATATTTGTCGATACTCTAATACAAATAGTCATTTCAAAAGTGCTGAATGAATTTTTACTCCCAAACAATGATGAAATCCTAAGAGATCTTACCCTCAGTGCAGGCAAGTCCGGTATAAGGCGAGTCACATGTACATGTTCCGCTCAAACAGCTACCTCTGTTATTACATGGGTTCGCCTCGTTACAGTCAACTACAAGGAGGAGAGAAAATATCCTCAAATTTCATGACGAATCTTTCCATTCACTTTTCACGTGGAAATTCGAAATGCATGAATGACAAAAGTACAATGTTCAATGATCGTCTTTTCAGCCAGTAAATGTTAATTTGATATTCAAGTCTCATATGTTTGTCATTGAATTATATGATCATTTGTAAGCCTTGTTTAGAATATGTTATATTTGTGGAGGTGTATTTCACCTTATTATCTCTGTGCAGTAGTGAGATCACAGACAATTTCTAAATATTTGTCGATACTCTAATACAAATAGTCATTTCAAAAGTGCTGAATGTATTTTTTCTCCCAAACAATGATGAAATCCTAAGAGATCTTACCCTCGGTGCAGGCAAGTCCGGTATAAGGCGAGTCACATGTACATGTTCCGCTCAAACAGCTACCTCTGTTATTACATGGGTTCGCCTCGTTACAGTCAACTACAAGGAGGAGAGAAAATATCCTCAAATTTCATGACGAATCTTTCCATTCACTTTTCACGTGGAAATTCGAAATGCATGAATGACAAAAGTACAATGTTCAATGATCGTCTTTTCAGCCAGTAAATGTTAATTTGATATTCAAGTCTCATATGTTTGTCATTGAATTATATGATCATTTGTAAGCCTTGTTTAGAATATGTTATATTTGTGGAGGTGTATTTCACCTTATTATCTCTGTGCAGTAGTGAGATCACAGACAATTTCTAAATATTTGTCGATACTCTAATACAAATAGTCATTTCAAAAGTGCTGAATGAATTTTTACTCCCAAACAATGATGAAATCCTAAGAGATCTTACCCTCAGTGCAGGCAAGTCCGGTATAAGGCGAGTCACATGTACATGTTCCGCTCAAACAGCTACCTCTGTTATTACATGGGTTCGCCTCGTTACAGTCAACTACAAGGAGGAGAGAAAATATCCTCAAATTTCATGACGAATCTTTCCATTCACTTTTCACGTGGAAATTCGAAATGCATGAATGACAAAAGTACAATGTTCAATGATCGTCTTTTCAGCCAGTAAATGTTAATTTGATATTCAAGTCTCATATGTTTGTCATTGAATTATATGATCATTTGTAAGCCTTGTTTAAAATATGTTATATTTGTGGAGGTGTTTTTCACCTTATTATCTCTGTGCAGTAGTGAGATCACAGACAATTTCTAAATATTTGTCGATACTCTAATACAAATAGTCATTTCAAAAGTGCTGAATGAATTTTTACTCCCAAACAATGATGAAATCCTAAGAGATCTTACCCTCAGTGCAGGCAAGTCCGGTATAAGGCGAGTCACATGTACATGTTCCGCTCAAACAGCTACCTCTGTTATTACATGGGTTCGCCTCGTTACAGTCAACTACAAGGAGGAGAGAAAATATCCTCAAATTTCATGACGAATCTTTCCATTCACTTTTCACGTGGAAATTCGAAATGCATGAATGACAAAAGTACAATGTTCAATGATCGTCTTTTCAGCCAGTAAATGTTAATTTAATATTCAAGTCTCATATGTTTGTCATTGAATTATATGATCATTTGTAAGCCTTGTTTAGAATATGTTATATTTGTGGAGGTGTATTTCACCTTATTATCTCTGTGCAGTAGTGAGATCACAGACAATTTCTAAATATTTGTCGATACTCTAATACAAATAGTCATTTCAAAAGTGCTGAATGTATTTTTTCTCCCAAACAATGATGAAATCCTAAGAGATCTTACCCTCGGTGCAGGCAAGTCCGGTATAAGGCGAGTCACATGTACATGTTCCGCTCAAACAGCTACCTCTGTTATTACATGGGTTCGCCTCGTTACAGTCAACTACAAGGAGGAGAGAAAATATCCTCAAATTTCATGACGAATCTTTCCATTCACTTTTCACGTGGAAATTCGAAATGCATGAATGACAAAAGTACAATGTTCAATGATCGTCTTTTCAGCCAGTAAATGTTAATTTGATATTCAAGTCTCATATGTTTGTCATTGAATTATATGATCATTTGTAAGCCTTGTTTAGAATATGTTATATTTGTGGAGGTGTATTTCACCTTATTATCTCTGTGCAGTAGTGAGATCACAGACAATTTCTAAATATTTGTCGATACTCTAATACAAATAGTCATTTCAAAAGTGCTGAATGTATTTTTTCTCCCAAACAATGATGAAATCCTAAGAGATCTTACCCTCGGTGCAGGCAAGTCCGGTATAAGGCGAGTCACATGTACATGTTCCGCTCAAACAGCTACCTCTGTTATTACATGGGTTCGCCTCGTTACAGTCAACTACAAGGAGGAGAGAAAATATCCTCAAATTTCATGACGAATCTTTCCATTCACTTTTCACGTGGAAATTCGAAATGCATGAATGACAAAAGTACAATGTTCAATGATCGTCTTTTCAGCCAGTAAATGTTAATTTGATATTCAAGTCTCATATGTTTGTCATTGAATTATATGATCATTTGTAAGCCTTGTTTAGAATATGTTATATTTGTGGAGGTGTATTTCACCTTATTATCTCTGTGCAGTAGTGAGATCACAGACAATTTCTAAATATTTGTCGATACTCTAATACAAATAGTCATTTCAAAAGTGCTGAATGTATTTTTTCTCCCAAACAATGATGAAATCCTAAGAGATCTTACCCTCAGTGCAGGCAAGTCCGGTATAAGGCGAGTCACATGTACATGTTCCGCTCAAACAGCTACCTCTGTTATTACATGGGTTCGCCTCGTTACAGTCAACTACAAGGAGGAGAGAAAATATCCTCAAATTTCATGACGAATCTTTCCATTCACTTTTCACGTGGAAATTCGAAATGCATGAATGACAAAAGTACAATGTTCAATGATCGTCTTTTCAGCCAGTAAATGTTAATTTGATATTCAAGTCTCATATGTTTGTCATTGAATTATATGATCATTTGTAAGCCTTGTTTAGAATATGTTATATTTGTGGAGGTGTATTTCACCTTATTATCTCTGTGCAGTAGTGAGATCACAGACAATTTCTAAATATTTGTCGATACTCTAATACAAATAGTCATTTCAAAAGTGCTGAATGAATTTTTACTCCCAAACAATGATGAAATCCTAAGAGATCTTACCCTCAGTGCAGGCAAGTCCGGTATAAGGCGAGTCACATGTACATGTTCCGCTCAAACAGCTACCTCTGTTATTACATGGGTTCGCCTCGTTACAGTCAACTACAAGGAGGAGAGAAAATATCCTCAAATTTCATGACGAATCTTTCCATTCACTTTTCACGTGGAAATTCGAAATGCATGAATGACAAAAGTACAATGTTCAATGATCGTCTTTTCAGCCAGTAAATGTTAATTTGATATTCAAGTCTCATATGTTTGTCATTGAATTATATGATCATTTGTAAGCCTTGTTTAGAATATGTTATATTTGTGGAGGTGTATTTCACCTTATTATCTCTGTGCAGTAGTGAGATCACAGACAATTTCTAAATATTTGTCGATACTCTAATACAAATAGTCATTTCAAAAGTGCTGAATGAATTTTTACTCCCAAACAATGATGAAATCCTAAGAGATCTTACCCTCAGTGCAGGCAAGTCCGGTATAAGGCGAGTCACATGTACATGTTCCGCTCAAACAGCTACCTCTGTTATTACATGGGTTCGCCTCGTTACAGTCAACTACAAGGAGGAGAGAAAATATCCTCAAATTTCATGACGAATCTTTCCATTCACTTTTCACGTGGAAATTCGAAATGCATGAATGACAAAAGTACAATGTTCAATGATCGTCTTTTCAGCCAGTAAATGTTAATTTGATATTCAAGTCTCATATGTTTGTCATTGAATTATATGATCATTTGTAAGCCTTGTTTAGAATATGTTATATTTGTGGAGGTGTATTTCACCTTATTATCTCTGTGCAGTAGTGAGATCACAGACAATTTCTAAATATTTGTCGATACTCTAATACAAATAGTCATTTCAAAAGTGCTGAATGTATTTTTTCTCCCAAACAATGATGAAATCCTAAGAGATCTTACCCTCAGTGCAGGCAAGTCCGGTATAAGGCGAGTCACATGTACATGTTCCGCTCAAACAGCTACCTCGGTTATTACATGGGTTCGCCTCGTTACAGTCAACTACAAGGAGGAGAGAAAATATCCTCAAATTTCATGACGAATCTTTCCATTCACTTTTCACGTGGAAATTCGAAATGCATGAATGACAAAAGTACAATGTTCAATGATCGTCTTTTCAGCCAGTAATTGTTAATTTGATATTCAAGTCTCATATGTTTGTCATTGAATTATATGATCATTTGTAAGCGTTGTTTAGAATATGTTATATTTGTGGAGGTGTATTTCACCTTATTATCTCTGTGCAGTAGTGAGATCACAGACAATTTCTAAATATTTGTCGATACTCTAATACAAATAGTCATTTCAAAAGTGCTGAATGTATTTTTTCTCCCAAACAATGATGAAATCCTAAGAGATCTTACCCTCAGTGCAGGCAAGTCCGGTATAAGGCGAGTCACATGTACATGTTCCGCTCAAACAGCTACCTCTGTTATTACATGGGTTCGCCTCGTTACAGTCAACTACAAGGAGGAGAGAAAATATCCTCAAATTTCATGACGAATCTTTCCATTCACTTTTCACGTGGAAATTCGAAATGCATGAATGACAAAAGTACAATGTTCAATGATCGTCTTTTCAGCCAGTAAATGTTAATTTGATATTCAAGTCTCATATGTTTGTCATTGAATTATATGATCATTTGTAAGCCTTGTTTAGAATATGTTATATTTGTGGAGGTGTATTTCACCTTATTATCTCTGTGCAGTAGTGAGATCACAGACAATTTCTAAATATTTGTCGATACTCTAATACAAATAGTCATTTCAAAAGTGCTGAATGTATTTTTTCTCCCAAACAATGATGAAATCCTAAGAGATCTTACCCTCAGTGCAGGCAAGTCCGGTATAAGGCGAGTCACATGTACATGTTCCGCTCAAACAGCTACCTCTGTTATTACATGGGTTCGCCTCGTTACAGTCAACTACAAGGAGGAGAGAAAATATCCTCAAATTTCATGACGAATCTTTCCATTCACTTTTCACGTGGAAATTCGAAATGCATGAATGACAAAAGTACAATGTTCAATGATCGTCTTTTCAGCCAGTAAATGTTAATTTGATATTCAAGTCTCATATGTTTGTCATTGAATTATATGATCATTTGTAAGCCTTGTTTAGAATATGTTATATTTGTGGAGGTGTATTTCACCTTATTATCTCTGTGCAGTAGTGAGATCACAGACAATTTCTAAATATTTGTCGATACTCTAATACAAATAGTCATTTCAAAAGTGCTGAATGTATTTTTTTCTCCCAAACAATGATGAAATCCTAAGAGATCTTACCCTCAGTGCAGGCAAGTCCGGTATAAGGCGAGTCACATGTACATGTTCCGCTCAAACAGCTACCTCTGTTATTACATGGGTTCGCCTCGTTACAGTCAACTACAAGGAGGAGAGAAAATATCCTCAAATTTCATGACGAATCTTTCCATTCACTTTTCACGTGGAAATTCGAAATGCATGAATGACAAAAGTACAATGTTCAATGATCGTCTTTTCAGCCAGTAATTGTTAATTTGATATTCAAGTCTCATATGTTTGTCATTGAATTATATGATCATTTGTAAGCGTTGTTTAGAATATGTTATATTTGTGGAGGTGTATTTCACCTTATTATCTCTGTGCAGTAGTGAGATCACAGACAATTTCTAAATATTTGTCGATACTCTAATACAAATAGTCATTTCAAAAGTGCTGAATGTATTTTTTCTCCCAAACAATGATGAAATCCTAAGAGATCTTACCCTCAGTGCAGGCAAGTCCGGTATAAGGCGAGTCACATGTACATGTTCCGCTCAAACAGCTACCTCTGTTATTACATGGGTTCGCCTCGTTACAGTCAACTACAAGGAGGAGAGAAAATATCCTCAAATTTCATGACGAATCTTTCCATTCACTTTTCACGTGGAAATTCGAAATGCATGAATGACAAAAGTACAATGTTCAATGATCGTCTTTTCAGCCAGTAAATGTTAATTTGATATTCAAGTCTCATATGTTTGTCATTGAATTATATGATCATTTGTAAGCCTTGTTTAGAATATGTTATATTTGTGGAGGTGTATTTCACCTTATTATCTCTGTGCAGTAGTGAGATCACAGACAATTTCTAAATATTTGTCGATACTCTAATACAAATAGTCATTTCAAAAGTGCTGAATGAATTTATTCTCCCAAACAATGATGAAATCCTAAGAGATCTTACCCTCAGTGCAGGCAAGTCCGGTATAAGGCGAGTCACAAGTACATGTTCCGCTCAAACAGCTACCTCTGTTATTACATGGGTTCGCCTCGTTACAGTCAACTACAAGGAGGAGAGAAAATATCCTCAAATTTCATGACGAATCTTTCCATTCACTTTTCACGTGGAAATTCGAAATGCATGAATGACAAAAGTACAATGTTCAATGATCGTCTTTTCAGCCAGTAAATGTTAATTTGATATTCAAGTCTCATATGTTTGTCATTGAATTATATGATCATTTGTAAGCCTTGTTTAGAATATGTTATATTTGTGGAGGTGTATTTCACCTTATTATCTCTGTGCAGTAGTGAGATCACAGACAATTTCTAAATATTTGTCGATACTCTAATACAAATAGTCATTTCAAAAGTGCTGAATGAATTTTTTCTCCCAAACAATGATGAAATCCTAAGAGATCTTACCCTCAGTGCAGGCAAGTCCGGTATAAGGCGAGTCACATGTACATGTTCCGCTCAAACAGCTACCTCTGTTATTACATGGGTTCGCCTCGTTACAGTCAACTACAAGGAGGAGAGAAAATATCCTCAAATTTCATGACGAATCTTTCCATTCACTTTTCACGTGGAAATTCGAAATGCATGAATGACAAAAGTACAATGTTCAATGATCGTCTTTTCAGCCAGTAAATGTTAATTTGATATTCAAGTCTCATATGTTTGTCATTGAATTATATGATCATTTGTAAGCCTTGTTTAGAATATGTTATATTTGTGGAGGTGTATTTCACCTTATTATCTCTGTGCAGTAGTGAGATCACAGACAATTTCTAAATATTTGTCGATACTCTAATACAAATAGTCATTTCAAAAGTGCTGAATGTATTTTTTCTCCCAAACAATGATGAAATCCTAAGAGATCTTACCCTCGGTGCAGGCAAGTCCGGTATAAGGCGAGTCACATGTACATGTTCCGCTCAAACAGCTACCTCTGTTATTACATGGGTTCGCCTCGTTACAGTCAACTACAAGGAGGAGAGAAAATATCCTCAAATTTCATGACGAATCTTTCCATTCACTTTTCACTTGGAAATTCGAAATGCATGAATGACAAAAGTACAATGTTCAATGATCGTCTTTTCAGGCAGTAAATGTTAATTTGATATTCAAGTCTCATATGTTTGTCATTGAATTATATGATCATTTGTAAGCCTTGTTTAGAATATGTTATATTTGTGGAGGTGTATTTCACCTTATTATCTCTGTGCAGTAGTGAGATCACAGACAATTTCTAAATATTTGTCGATACTCTAATACAAATAGTCATTTCAAAAGTGCTGAATGTATTTTTTCTCCCAAACAATGATGAAATCCTAAGAGATCTTACCCTCAGTGCAGGCAAGTCCGGTATAAGGCGTGTCACAAGTACATGTTCCGCTCAAACAGCTACCTCTGTTATTACATGGGTTCGCCTCGTTACAGTCAACTACAAGGAGGAGAGAAAATATCCTCAAATTTCATGACGAATCTTTCCATTCACTTTTCACGTGGAAATTCGAAATGCATGAATGACAAAAGTACAATGTTCAATGATCGTCTTTTCAGCCAGTAAATGTTAATTTGATATTCAAGTCTCATATGTTTGTCATTGAATTATATGATCATTTGTAAGCCTTGTTTAGAATATGTTATATTTGTGGAGGTGTATTTCACCTTATTATCTCTGTGCAGTAGTGAGATCACAGACAATTTCTAAATATTTGTCGATACTCTAATACAAATAGTCATTTCAAAAGTGCTGAATGAATTTTTTCTCCCAAACAATGATGAAATCCTAAGAGATCTTACCCTCAGTGCAGGCAAGTCCGGTATAAGGCGAGTCACATGTACATGTTCCGCTCAAACAGCTACCTCTGTTATTACATGGGTTCGCCTCGTTACAGTCAACTACAAGGAGGAGAGAAAATATCCTCAAATTTCATGACGAATCTTTCCATTCACTTTTCACGTGGAAATTCGAAATGCATGAATGACAAAAGTACAATGTTCAATGATCGTCTTTTCAGCCAGTAAATGTTAATTTGATATTCAAGTCTCATATGTTTGTCATTGAATTATATGATCATTTGTAAGCCTTGTTTAGAATATGTTATATTTGTGGAGGTGTATTTCACCTTATTATCTCTGTGCAGTAGTGAGATCACAGACAATTTCTAAATATTTGTCGATACTCTAATACAAATAGTCATTTCAAAAGTGCTGAATGAATTTTTACTCCCAAACAATGATGAAATCCTAAGAGATCTTACCCTCGGTGCAGGCAAGTCCGGTATAAGGCGAGTCACATGTACATGTTCCGCTCAAACAGCTACCTCTGTTATTACATGGGTTCGCCTCGTTACAGTCAACTACAAGGAGGAGAGAAAATATCCTCAAATTTCATGACGAATCTTTCCATTCACTTTTCACGTGGAAATTCGAAATGCATGAATGACAAAAGTACAATGTTCAATGATCGTCTTTTCAGCCAGTAAATGTTAATTTGATATTCAAGTCTCATATGTTTGTCATTGAATTATATGATCATTTGTAAGCCTTGTTTAGAATATGTTATATTTGTGGAGGTGTATTTCACCTTATTATCTCTGTGCAGTAGTGAGATCACAGACAATTTCTAAATATTTGTCGATACTCTAATACAAATAGTCATTTCAAAAGTGCTGAATGTATTTTTTCTCCCAAACAATGATGAAATCCTAAGAGATCTTACCCTCAGTGCAGGCAAGTCCGGTATAAGGCGAGTCACATGTACATGTTCCGCTCAAACAGCTACCTCTGTTATTACATGGGTTCGCCTCGTTACAGTCAACTACAAGGAGGAGAGAAAATATCCTCAAATTTCATGACGAATCTTTCCATTCACTTTTCACGTGGAAATTCGAAATGCATGAATGACAAAAGTACAATGTTCAATGATCGTCTTTTCAGCCAGTTAATGTTAATTTGATATTCAAGTCTCATATGTTTGTCATTGAATTATATGATCATTTGTAAGCCTTGTTTAGAATATGTTATATTTGTGGAGGTGTATTTCACCTTATTATCTCTGTGCAGTAGTGAGATCACAGACAATTTCTAAATATTTGTCGATACTCTAATACAAATAGTCATTTCAAAAGTCCTGAATGAATTTTTTCTCCCAAACAATGATGAAATCCTAAGAGATCTTACCCTCAGTGCAGGCAAGTCCGGTATAAGGCGAGTCACATGTACATGTTCCGCTCAAACAGCTACCTCTGTTATTACATGGGTTCGCCTCGTTACAGTCAACTACAAGGAGGAGAGAAAATATCCTCAAATTTCATGACGAATCTTTCCATTCACTTTTCACGTGGAAATTCGAAATGCATGAATGACAAAAGTACAATGTTCAATGATCGTCTTTTCAGCCAGTAAATGTTAATTTGATATTCAAGTCTCATATGTTTGTCATTGAATTATATGATCATTTGTAAGCCTTGTTTAGAATATGTTATATTTGTGGAGGTGTATTTCACCTTATTATCTCTGTGCAGTAGTGAGATCACAGACAATTTCTAAATATTTGTCGATACTCTAATACAAATAGTCATTTCAAAAGTGCTGAATGTATTTTTTCTCCCAAACAATGATGAAATCCTAAGAGATCTTACCCTCAGTGCAGGCAAGTCCGGTATAAGGCGAGTCACATGTACATGTTCCGCTCAAACAGCTACCTCTGTTATTACATGGGTTCGCCTCGTTACAGTCAACTACAAGGAGGAGAGAAAATATCCTCAAATTTCATGACGAATCTTTCCATTCACTTTTCACGTGGAAATTCGAAATGCATGAATGACAAAAGTACAATGTTCAATGATCGTCTTTTCAGCCAGTTAATGTTAATTTGATATTCAAGTCTCATATGTTTGTCATTGAATTATATGATCATTTGTAAGCCTTGTTTAGAATATGTTATATTTGTGGAGGTGTATTTCACCTTATTATCTCTGTGCAGTAGTGAGATCACAGACAATTTCTAAATATTTGTCGATACTCTAATACAAATAGTCATTTCAAAAGTCCTGAATGAATTTTTTCTCCCAAACAATGATGAAATCCTAAGAGATCTTACCCTCAGTGCAGGCAAGTCCGGTATAAGGCGAGTCACATGTACATGTTCCGCTCAAACAGCTACCTCTGTTATTACATGGGTTCGCCTCGTTACAGTCAACTACAAGGAGGAGAGAAAATATCCTCAAATTTCATGACGAATCTTTCCATTCACTTTTCACGTGGAAATTCGAAATGCATGAATGACAAAAGTACAATGTTCAATGATCGTCTTTTCAGCCAGTAAATGTTAATTTGATATTCAAGTCTCATATGTTTGTCATTGAATTATATGATCATTTGTAAGCCTTGTTTAGAATATGTTATATTTGTGGAGGTGTATTTCACCTTATTATCTCTGTGCAGTAGTGAGATCACAGACAATTTCTAAATATTTGTCGATACTCTAATACAAATAGTCATTTCAAAAGTGCTGAATGTATTTTTTCTCCCAAACAATGATGAAATCCTAAGAGATCTTACCCTCGGTGCAGGCAAGTCCGGTATAAGGCGAGTCACATGTACATGTTCCGCTCAAACAGCTACCTCTGTTATTACATGGGTTCGCCTCGTTACAGTCAACTACAAGGAGGAGAGAAAATATCCTCAAATTTCATGACGAATCTTTCCATTCACTTTTCACGTGGAAATTCGAAATGCATGAATGACAAAAGTACAATGTTCAATGATCGTCTTTTCAGCCAGTAAATGTTAATTTGATATTCAAGTCTCATATGTTTGTCATTGAATTATATGATCATTTGTAAGCCTTGTTTAGAATATGTTATATTTGTGGAGGTGTATTTCACCTTATTATCTCTGTGCAGTAGTGAGATCACAGACAATTTCTAAATATTTGTCGATACTCTAATACAAATAGTCATTTCAAAAGTGCTGAATGTATTTTTTCTCCCAAACAATGATGAAATCCTAAGAGATCTTACCCTCAGTGCAGGCAAGTCCGGTATAAGGCGAGTCACATGTACATGTTCCGCTCAAACAGCTACCTCTGTTATTACATGGGTTCGCCTCGTTACAGTCAACTACAAGGAGGAGAGAAAATATCCTCAAATTTCATGACGAATCTTTCCATTCACTTTTCACGTGGAAATTCGAAATGCATGAATGACAAAAGTACAATGTTCAATGATCGTCTTTTCAGCCAGTAAATGTTAATTTGATATTCAAGTCTCATATGTTTGTCATTGAATTATATGATCATTTGTAAGCCTTGTTTAGAATATGTTATATTTGTGGAGGTGTATTTCACCTTATTATCTCTGTGCAGTAGTGAGATCACAGACAATTTCTAAATATTTGTCGATACTCTAATACAAATAGTCATTTCAAAAGTGCTGAATGTATTTTTTCTCCCAAACAATGATGAAATCCTAAGAGATCTTACCCTCAGTGCAGGCAAGTCCGGTATAAGGCGAGTCACATGTACATGTTCCGCTCAAACAGCTACCTCTGTTATTACATGGGTTCGCCTCGTTACAGTCAACTACAAGGAGGAGAGAAAATATCCTCAAATTTCATGACGAATCTTTCCATTCACTTTTCACGTGGAAATTCGAAATGCATGAATGACAAAAGTACAATGTTCAATGATCGTCTTT
Organism: Strongylocentrotus droebachiensis; assembly: GCA_035222895.1. Taxonomy (NCBI): domain Eukaryota; kingdom Metazoa; phylum Echinodermata; class Echinoidea; order Camarodonta; family Strongylocentrotidae; genus Strongylocentrotus; species Strongylocentrotus droebachiensis. The sequence continues at coordinate 32,469 of JAVYIG010003777.1, read as the reverse complement.
TCAGCCAGTTAATGTTAATTTGATATTCAAGTCTCATATGTTTGTCATTGAATTATATGATCATTTGTAAGCCTTGTTTAGAATATGTTATATTTGTGGAGGTGTATTTCACCTTATTATCTCTGTGCAGTAGTGAGATCACAGACAATTTCTAAATATTTGTCGATACTCTAATACAAATAGTCATTTCAAAAGTCCTGAATGAATTTTTTCTCCCAAACAATGATGAAATCCTAAGAGATCTTACCCTCAGTGCAGGCAAGTCCGGTATAAGGCGAGTCACATGTACATGTTCCGCTCAAACAGCTACCTCTGTTATTACATGGGTTCGCCTCGTTACAGTCAACTACAAGGAGGAGAGAAAATATCCTCAAATTTCATGACGAATCTTTCCATTCACTTTTCACGTGGAAATTCGAAATGCATGAATGAAAAAAGTACAATGTTCAATGATCGTCTTTTCAGCCAGTAAATGTTAATTTGATATTCAAGTCTCATATGTTTGTCATTGAATTATATGATCATTTGTAAGCCTTGTTTAGAATATGTTATATTTGTGGAGGTGTATTTCACCTTATTATCTCTGTGCAGTAGTGAGATCACAGACAATTTCTAAATATTTGTCGATACTCTAATACAAATAGTCATTTCAAAAGTCCTGAATGTATTTTTTCTCCCAAACAATGATGAAATCCTAAGAGATCTTACCCTCAGTGCAGGCAAGTCCGGTATAAGGCGAGTCACATGTACATGTTCCGCTCAAACAGCTACCTCTGTTATTACATGGGTTCGCCTCGTTACAGTCAACTACAAGGAGGAGAGAAAATATCCTCAAATTTCATGACGAATCTTTCCATTCACTTTTCACGTGGAAATTCGAAATGCATGAATGACAAAAGTACAATGTTCAATGATCGTCTTTTCAGCCAGTTAATGTTAATTTGATATTCAAGTCTCATATGTTTGTCATTGAATTATATGATCATTTGTAAGCCTTGTTTAGAATATGTTATATTTGTGGAGGTGTATTTCACCTTATTATCTCTGTGCAGTAGTGAGATCACAGACAATTTCTAAATATTTGTCGATACTCTAATACAAATAGTCATTTCAAAAGTCCTGAATGAATTTTTTCTCCCAAACAATGATGAAATCCTAAGAGATCTTACCCTCAGTGCAGGCAAGTCCGGTATAAGGCGAGTCACATGTACATGTTCCGCTCAAACAGCTACCTCTGTTATTACATGGGTTCGCCTCGTTACAGTCAACTACAAGGAGGAGAGAAAATATCCTCAAATTTCATGACGAATCTTTCCATTCACTTTTCACGTGGAAATTCGAAATGCATGAATGACAAAAGTACAATGTTCAATGATCGTCTTTTCAGCCAGTAAATGTTAATTTGATATTCAAGTCTCATATGTTTGTCATTGAATTATATGATCATTTGTAAGCCTTGTTTAGAATATGTTATATTTGTGGAGGTGTATTTCACCTTATTATCTCTGTGCAGTAGTGAGATCACAGACAATTTCTAAATATTTGTCGATACTCTAATACAAATAGTCATTTCAAAAGTGCTGAATGTATTTTTTCTCCCAAACAATGATGAAATCCTAAGAGATCTTACCCTCGGTGCAGGCAAGTCCGGTATAAGGCGAGTCACATGTACATGTTCCGCTCAAACAGCTACCTCTGTTATTACATGGGTTCGCCTCGTTACAGTCAACTACAAGGAGGAGAGAAAATATCCTCAAATTTCATGACGAATCTTTCCATTCACTTTTCACGTGGAAATTCGAAATGCATGAATGACAAAAGTACAATGTTCAATGATCGTCTTTTCAGCCAGTAAATGTTAATTTGATATTCAAGTCTCATATGTTTGTCATTGAATTATATGATCATTTGTAAGCCTTGTTTAGAATATGTTATTTTTGTGGAGGTGTATTTCACCTTATTATCTCTGTGCAGTAGTGAGATCACAGACAATTTCTAAATATTTGTCGATACTCTAATACAAATAGTCATTTCAAAAGTGCTGAATGTATTTTTTCTCCCAAACAATGATGAAATCCTAAGAGATCTTACCCTCAGTGCAGGCAAGTCCGGTATAAGGCGAGTCACATGTACATGTTCCGCTCAAACAGCTACCTCTGTTATTACATGGGTTCGCCTCGTTACAGTCAACTACAAGGAGGAGAGAAAATATCCTCAAATTTCATGACGAATCTTTCCATTCACTTTTCACGTGGAAATTCGAAATGCATGAATGACAAAAATACAATTTTCAATGATCGTCTTTTCAGCCAGTAAATGTTAATTTGATATTCAAGTCTCATATGTTTGTCATTGAATTATATGATCATTTGTAAGCCTTGTTTAGAATATGTTATATTTGTGGAGGTGTATTTCACCTTATTATCTCTGTGCAGTAGTGAGATCACAGACAATTTCTAAATATTTGTCGATACTCTAATACAAATAGTCATTTCAAAAGTGCTGAATGTATTTTTTCTCCCAAACAATGATGAAATCCTAAGAGATCTTACCCTCAGTGCAGGCAAGTCCGGTATAAGGCGAGTCACATGTACATGTTCCGCTCAAACAGCTACCTCTGTTATTACATGGGTTCGCCTCGTTACAGTCAACTACAAGGAGGAGAGAAAATATCCTCAAATTTCATGACGAATCTTTCCATTCACTTTTCACGTGGAAATTCGAAATGCATGAATGACAAAAGTACAATGTTCAATGATCGTCTTTTCAGCCAGTAAATGTTAATTTGATATTCAAGTCTCATATGTTTGTCATTGAATTATATGATCATTTGTAAGCCTTGTTTAGAATATGTTATATTTGTGGAGTTGTATTTCACCTTATTATCTCTGTGCAGTAGTGAGATCACAGACAATTTCTAAATATTTGTCGATACTCTAATACAAATAGTCATTTCAAAAGTGCTGAATGTATTTTTTCTCCCAAACAATGATGAAATCCTAAGAGATCTTACCCTCAGTGCAGGCAAGTCCGGTATAAGGCGAGTCACATGTACATGTTCCGCTCAAACAGCTACCTATGTTATTACATGGGGTCGCCTCGTTACAGTCAACTACAAGGAGGAGAGAAAATATCCTCAAATTTCATGACGAATCTTTCCATTCACTTTTCACGTGGAAATTCGAAATGCATGAATGACAAAAGTACAATGTTCAACGATCGTCTTTTCAGCCAGTAAATGTTAATTTGATATTCAAGTCTCATATGTTTGTCATTGAATTATATGATCATTTGTAAGCCTTGTTTAGAATATGTTATATTTGTGGAGGTGTATTTCACCTTATTATCTCTGTGCAGTAGTGAGATCACAGACAATTTCTAAATATTTGTCGATACTCTAATACAAATAGTCATTTCAAAAGTGCTGAATGTATTTTTTCTCCCAAACAATGATGAAATCCTAAGAGATCTTACCCTCGGTGCAGGCAAGTCCGGTATAAGGCGAGTCACATGTACATGTTCCGCTCAAACAGCTACCTCTGTTATTACATGGGTTCGCCTCGTTACAGTCAACTACAAGGAGGAGAGAAAATATCCTCAAATTTCATGACGAATCTTTCCATTCACTTTTCACTTGGAAATTCGAAATGCATGAATGACAAAAGTACAATGTTCAATGATCGTCTTTTCAGCCAGTAAATGTTAATTTGATATTCAAGTCTCATATGTTTGTCATTGAATTATATGATCATTTGTAAGCCTTGTTTAGAATATGTTATATTTGTGGAGGTGTATTTCACCTTATTATCTCTGTGCAGTAGTGAGATCACAGACAATTTCTAAATATTTGTCGATACTCTAATACAAATAGTCATTTCAAAAGTGCTGAATGTATTTTTTCTCCCAAACAATGATGAAATCCTAAGAGATCTTACCCTCAGTGCAGGCAAGTCCGGTATAAGGCGAGTCACAAGTACATGTTCCGCTCAAACAGCTACCTCTGTTATTACATGGGTTCGCCTCGTTACAGTCAACTACAAGGAGGAGAGAAAATATCCTCAAATTTCATGACGAATCTTTCCATTCACTTTTCACGTGGAAATTCGAAATGCATGAATGACAAAAGTACAATGTTCAATGATCGTCTTTTCAGCCAGTAAATGTTAATTTGATATTCAAGTCTCATATGTTTGTCATTGAATTATATGATCATTTGTAAGCCTTGTTTAGAATATGTTATATTTGTGGAGGTGTATTTCACCTTATTATCTCTGTGCAGTAGTGAGATCACAGACAATTTCTAAATATTTGTCGATACTCTAATACAAATAGTCATTTCAAAAGTGCTGAATGTATTTTTTCTCCCAAACAATGATGAAATCCTAAGAGATCTTACCCTCAGTGCAGGCAAGTCCGGTATAAGGCGAGTCACATGTACATGTTCCGCTCAAACAGCTACCTCTGTTATTACATGGGGTCGCCTCGTTACAGTCAACTACAAGGAGGAGAGAAAATATCCTCAAATTTCATGACGAATCTTTCCATTCACTTTTCACGTGGAAATTCGAAATGCATGAATGACAAAAGTACAATGTTCAATGATCGTCTTTTCAGCCAGTAAATGTTAATTTGATATTCAAGTCTCATATGTTTGTCATTGAATTATATGATCATTTGTAAGCCTTGTTTAGAATATGTTATATTTGTGGAGGTGTATTTCACCTTATTATCTCTGTGCAGTAGTGAGATCACAGACAATTTCTAAATATTTGTCGATACTCTAATACAAATAGTCATTTCAAAAGTGCTGAATGTATTTTTTCTCCCAAACAATGATGAAATCCTAAGAGATCTTACCCTCGGTGCAGGCAAGTCCGGTATAAGGCGAGTCACATGTACATGTTCCGCTCAAACAGCTACCTCTGTTATTACATGGGTTCGCCTCGTTACAGTCAACTACAAGGAGGAGAGAAAATATCCTCAAATTTCATGACGAATCTTTCCATTCACTTTTCACGTGGAAATTCGAAATGCATGAATGACAAAAGTACAATGTTCAATGATCGTCTTTTCAGCCAGTAAATGTTAATTTGATATTCAAGTCTCATATGTTTGTCATTGAATTATATGATCATTTGTAAGCCTTGTTTAGAATATGTTATATTTGTGGAGGTGTATTTCACCTTATTATCTCTGTGCAGTAGTGAGATCACAGACAATTTCTAAATATTTGTCGATACTCTAATACAAATAGTCATTTCAAAAGTGCTGAATGAATTTTTTCTCCCAAACAATGATGAAATCCTAAGAGATCTTACCCTCAGTGCAGGCAAGTCCGGTATAAGGCGAGTCACAAGTACATGTTCCGCTCAAACAGCTACCTCTGTTATTACATGGGTTCGCCTCGTTACAGTCAACTACAAGGAGGAGAGAAAATATCCTCAAATTTCATGACGAATCTTTCCATTCACTTTTCACGTGGAAATTCGAAATGCATGAATGACAAAAGTACAATGTTCAATGATCGTCTTTTCAGCCAGTAAATGTTAATTTGATATTCAAGTCTCATATGTTTGTCATTGAATTATATGATCATTTGTAAGCCTTGTTTAGAATATGTTATATTTGTGGAGGTGTATTTCACCTTATTATCTCTGTGCAGTAGTGAGATCACAGACAATTTCTAAATATTTGTCGATACTCTAATACAAATAGTCATTTCAAAAGTGCTGAATGAATTTTTTCTCCCAAACAATGATGAAATCCTAAGAGATCTTACCCTCAGTGCAGGCAAGTCCGGTATAAGGCGAGTCACATGTACATGTTCCGCTCAAACAGCTACCTCTGTTATTACATGGGTTCGCCTCGTTACAGTCAACTACAAGGAGGAGAGAAAATATCCTCAAATTTCATGACGAATCTTTCCATTCACTTTTCACGTGGAAATTCGAAATGCATGAATGACAAAAGTACAATGTTCAATGATCGTCTTTTCAGCCAGTAAATGTTAATTTGATATTCAAGTCTCATATGTTTGTCATTGAATTATATGATCATTTGTAAGCCTTGTTTAGAATATGTTATATTTGTGGAGGTGTATTTCACCTTATTATCTCTGTGCAGTAGTGAGATCACAGACAATTTCTAAATATTTGTCGATACTCTAATACAAATAGTCATTTCAAAAGTGCTGAATGTATTTTTTCTCCCAAACAATGATGAAATCCTAAGAGATCTTACCCTCAGTGCAGGCAAGTCCGGTATAAGGCGAGTCACATGTACATGTTCCGCTCAAACAGCTACCTCTGTTATTACATGGGGTCGCCTCGTTACAGTCAACTACAAGGAGGAGAGAAAATATCCTCAAATTTCATGACGAATCTTTCCATTCACTTTTCACGTGGAAATTCGAAATGCATGAATGACAAAAGTACAATGTTCAATGATCGTCTTTTCAGCCAGTAAATGTTAATTTGATATTCAAGTCTCATATGTTTGTCATTGAATTATATGATCATTTGTAAGCCTTGTTTAGAATATGTTATATTTGTGGAGGTGTATTTCACCTTATTATCTCTGTGCAGTAGTGAGATCACAGACAATTTCTAAATATTTGTCGATACTCTAATACAAATAGTCATTTCAAAAGTGCTGAATGTATTTTTTCTCCCAAACAATGATGAAATCCTAAGAGATCTTACCCTCAGTGCAGGCAAGTCCGGTATAAGGCGAGTCACAAGTACATGTTCCGCTCAAACAGCTACCTCTGTTATTACATGGGTTCGCCTCGTTACAGTCAACTACAAGGAGGAGAGAAAATATCCTCAAATTTCATGACGAATCTTTCCATTCACTTTTCACGTGGAAATTCGAAATGCATGAATGACAAAAGTACAATGTTCAATGATCGTCTTTTCAGCCAGTAAATGTTAATTTGATATTCAAGTCTCATATGTTTGTCATTGAATTATATGATCATTTGTAAGCCTTGTTTAGAATATGTTATATTTGTGGAGGTGTATTTCACCTTATTATCTCTGTGCAGTAGTGAGATCACAGACAATTTCTAAATATTTGTCGATACTCTAATACAAATAGTCATTTCAAAAGTGCTGAATGAATTTTTTCTCCCAAACAATGATGAAATCCTAAGAGATCTTACCCTCAGTGCAGGCAAGTCCGGTATAAGGCGAGTCACAAGTACATGTTCCGCTCAAACAGCTACCTCTGTTATTACATGGGTTCGCCTCGTTACAGTCAACTACAAGGAGGAGAGAAAATATCCTCAAATTTCATGACGAATCTTTCCATTCACTTTTCACGTGGAAATTCGAAATGCATGAATGACAAAAGTACAATGTTCAATGATCGTCTTTTCAGCCAGTAAATGTTAATTTGATATTCAAGTCTCATATGTTTGTCATTGAATTATATGATCATTTGTAAGCCTTGTTTAGAATATGTTATATTTGTGGAGGTGTATTTCACCTTATTATCTCTGTGCAGTAGTGAGATCACAGACAATTTCTAAATATTTGTCGATACTCTAATACAAATAGTCATTTCAAAAGTGCTGAATGAATTTTTTCTCCCAAACAATGATGAAATCCTAAGAGATCTTACCCTCAGTGCAGGCAAGTCCGGTATAAGGCGAGTCACATGTACATGTTCCGCTCAAACAGCTACCTCTGTTATTACATGGGTTCGCCTCGTTACAGTCAACTACAAGGAGGAGAGAAAATATCCTCAAATTTCATGACGAATCTTTCCATTCACTTTTCACGTGGAAATTCGAAATGCATGAATGACAAAAGTACAATGTTCAATGATCGTCTTTTCAGCCAGTAAATGTTAATTTGATATTCAAGTCTCATATGTTTGTCATTGAATTATATGATCATTTGTAAGCCTTGTTTAGAATATGTTATATTTGTGGAGGTGTATTTCACCTTATTATCTCTGTGCAGTAGTGAGATCACAGACAATTTCTAAATATTTGTCGATACTCTAATACAAATAGTCATTTCAAAAGTGCTGAATGTATTTTTTCTCCCAAACAATGATGAAATCCTAAGAGATCTTACCCTCGGTGCAGGCAAGTCCGGTATAAGGCGAGTCACATGTACATGTTCCGCTCAAACAGCTACCTCTGTTATTACATGGGTTCGCCTCGTTACAGTCAACTACAAGGAGGAGAGAAAATATCCTCAAATTTCATGACGAATCTTTCCATTCACTTTTCACTTGGAAATTCGAAATGCATGAATGACAAAAGTACAATGTTCAATGATCGTCTTTTCAGGCAGTAAATGTTAATTTGATATTCAAGTCTCATATGTTTGTCATTGAATTATATGATCATTTGTAAGCCTTGTTTAGAATATGTTATATTTGTGGAGGTGTATTTCACCTTATTATCTCTGTGCAGTAGTGAGATCACAGACAATTTCTAAATATTTGTCGATACTCTAATACAAATAGTCATTTCAAAAGTGCTGAATGTATTTTTTCTCCCAAACAATGATGAAATCCTAAGAGATCTTACCCTCAGTGCAGGCAAGTCCGGTATAAGGCGTGTCACAAGTACATGTTCCGCTCAAACAGCTACCTCTGTTATTACATGGGTTCGCCTCGTTACAGTCAACTACAAGGAGGAGAGAAAATATCCTCAAATTTCATGACGAATCTTTCCATTCACTTTTCACGTGGAAATTCGAAATGCATGAATGACAAAAGTACAATGTTCAATGATCGTCTTTTCAGCCAGTAAATGTTAATTTGATATTCAAGTCTCATATGTTTGTCATTGAATTATATGATCATTTGTAAGCCTTGTTTAGAATATGTTATATTTGTGGAGGTGTATTTCACCTTATTATCTCTGTGCAGTAGTGAGATCACAGACAATTTCTAAATATTTGTCGATACTCTAATACAAATAGTCATTTCAAAAGTGCTGAATGAATTTTTTCTCCCAAACAATGATGAAATCCTAAGAGATCTTACCCTCAGTGCAGGCAAGTCCGGTATAAGGCGAGTCACATGTACATGTTCCGCTCAAACAGCTACCTCTGTTATTACATGGGTTCGCCTCGTTACGGTCAACTACAAGGAGGAGAGAAAATATCCTCAAATTTCATGACGAATCTTTCCATTCACTTTTCACGTGGAAATTCGAAATGCATGAATGACAAAAGTACAATGTTCAATGATCGTCTTTTCAGCCAGTAAATGTTAATTTGATATTCAAGTCTCATATGTTTGTCATTGAATTATATGATCATTTGTAAGCCTTGTTTAGAATATGTTATATTTGTGGAGGTGTATTTCACCTTATTATCTCTGTGCAGTAGTGAGATCACAGACAATTTCTAAATATTTGTCGATACTCTAATACAAATAGTCATTTCAAAAGTGCTGAATGTATTTTTTCTCCCAAACAATGATGAAATCCTAAGAGATCTTACCCTCAGTGCAGGCAAGTCCGGTATAAGGCGAGTCACATGTACATGTTCCGCTCAAACAGCTACCTCTGTTATTACATGGGTTCGCCTCGTTACAGTCAACTACAAGGAGGAGAGAAAATATCCTCAAATTTCATGACGAATCTTTCCATTCACTTTTCACGTGGAAATTCGAAATGCATGAATGACAAAAGTACAATGTTCAATGATCGTCTTTTCAGCCAGTAAATGTTAATTTGATATTCAAGTCTCATATGTTTGTCATTGAATTATATGATCATTTGTAAGCCTTGTTTAGAATATGTTATATTTGTGGAGGTGTATTTCACCTTATTATCTCTGTGCAGTAGTGAGATCACAGACAATTTCTAAATATTTGTCGATACTCTAATACAAATAGTCATTTCAAAAGTGCTGAATGTATTTTTTCTCCCAAACAATGATGAAATCCTAAGAGATCTTACCCTCGGTGCAGGCAAGTCCGGTATAAGGCGAGTCACATGTACATGTTCCGCTCAAACAGCTACCTCTGTTATTACATGGGTTCGCCTCGTTACAGTCAACTACAAGGAGGAGAGAAAATATCCTCAAATTTCATGACGAATCTTTCCATTCACTTTTCACGTGGAAATTCGAAATGCATGAATGACAAAAGTACAATGTTCAATGATCGTCTTTTCAGCCAGTAAATGTTAATTTGATATTCAAGTCTCATATGTTTGTCATTGAATTATATGATCATTTGTAAGCCTTGTTTAGAATATGTTATATTTGTGGAGGTGTATTTCACCTTATTATCTCTGTGCAGTAGTGAGATCACAGACAATTTCTAAATATTTGTCGATACTCTAATACAAATAGTCATTTCAAAAGTGCTGAATGAATTTTTACTCCCAAACAATGATGAAATCCTAAGAGATCTTACCCTCAGTGCAGGCAAGTCCGGTATAAGGCGAGTCACATGTACATGTTCCGCTCAAACAGCTACCTCTGTTATTACATGGGTTCGCCTCGTTACAGTCAACTACAAGGAGGAGAGAAAATATCCTCAAATTTCATGACGAATCTTTCCATTCACTTTTCACGTGGAAATTCGAAATGCATGAATGACAAAAGTACAATGTTCAATGATCGTCTTTTCAGCCAGTAAATGTTAATTTGATATTCAAGTCTCATATGTTTGTCATTGAATTATATGATCATTTGTAAGCCTTGTTTAGAATATGTTATATTTGTGGAGGTGTATTTCACCTTATTATCTCTGTGCAGTAGTGAGATCACAGACAATTTCTAAATATTTGTCGATACTCTAATACAAATAGTCATTTCAAAAGTGCTGAATGAATTTTTACTCCCAAACAATGATGAAATCCTAAGAGATCTTACCCTCAGTGCAGGCAAGTCCGGTATAAGGCGAGTCACATGTACATGTTCCGCTCAAACAGCTACCTCTGTTATTACATGGGTTCGCCTCGTTACAGTCAACTACAAGGAGGAGAGAAAATATCCTCAAATTTCATGACGAATCTTTCCATTCACTTTTCACGTGGAAATTCGAAATGCATGAATGACAAAAGTACAATGTTCAATGATCGTCTTTTCAGCCAGTAAATGTTAATTTGATATTCAAGTCTCATATGTTTGTCATTGAATTATATGATCATTTGTAAGCCTTGTTTAGAATATGTTATATTTGTGGAGGTGTATTTCACCTTATTATCTCTGTGCAGTAGTGAGATCACAGACAATTTCTAAATATTTGTCGATACTCTAATACAAATAGTCATTTCAAAAGTGCTGAATGTATTTTTTCTCCCAAACAATGATGAAATCCTAAGAGATCTTACCCTCAGTGCAGGCAAGTCCGGTATAAGGCGAGTCACATGTACATGTTCCGCTCAAACAGCTACCTCTGTTATTACATGGGTTCGCCTCGTTACAGTCAACTACAAGGAGGAGAGAAAATATCCTCAAATTTCATGACGAATCTTTCCATTCACTTTTCACGTGGAAATTCGAAATGCATGAATGACAAAAGTACAATGTTCAATGATCGTCTTTTCAGCCAGTAAATGTTAATTTGATATTCAAGTCTCATATGTTTGTCATTGAATTATATGATCATTTGTAAGCCTTGTTTAGAATATGTTATATTTGTGGAGGTGTATTTCACCTTATTATCTCTGTGCAGTAGTGAGATCACAGACAATTTCTAAATATTTGTCGATACTCTAATACAAATAGTCATTTCAAAAGTGCTGAATGTATTTTTTCTCCCAAACAATGATGAAATCCTAAGAGATCTTACCCTCGGTGCAGGCAAGTCCGGTATAAGGCGAGTCACATGTACATGTTCCGCTCAAACAGCTACCTCTGTTATTACATGGGTTCGCCTCGTTACAGTCAACTACAAGGAGGAGAGAAAATATCCTCAAATTTCATGACGAATCTTTCCATTCACTTTTCACGTGGAAATTCGAAATGCATGAATGACAAAAGTACAATGTTCAATGATCGTCTTTTCAGCCAGTAAATGTTAATTTGATATTCAAGTCTCATATGTTTGTCATTGAATTATATGATCATTTGTAAGCCTTGTTTAGAATATGTTATATTTGTGGAGGTGTATTTCACCTTATTATCTCTGTGCAGTAGTGAGATCACAGACAATTTCTAAATATTTGTCGATACTCTAATACAAATAGTCATTTCAAAAGTGCTGAATGTATTTTTTCTCCCAAACAATGATGAAATCCTAAGAGATCTTACCCTCAGTACAGGCAAGTCCGGTATAAGGCGAGTCACATGTACATGTTCCGCTCAAACAGCTACCTCTGTTATTACATGGGTTCGCCTCGTTACAGTCAACTACAAGGAGGAGAGAAAATATCCTCAAATTTCATGACGAATCTTTCCATTCACTTTTCACGTGGAAATTCGAAATGCATGAATGACAAAAGTACAATGTTCAATGATCGTCTTTTCAGCCAGTAAATGTTAATTTGATATTCAAGTCTCATATGTTTGTCATTGAATTGTATGATCATTTGTAAGCCTTGTTTAGAATATGTTATATTTGTGGAGGTGTATTTCACCTTATTATCTCTGTGCAGTAGTGAGATCACAGACAATTTCTAAATATTTGTCGATACTCTAATACAAATAGTCATTTCAAAAGTGCTGAATGTATTTTTTCTCCCAAACAATGATGAAATCCTAAGAGATCTTACCCTCAGTGCAGGCAAGTCCGGTATAAGGCGAGTCACATGTACATGTTCCGCTCAAACAGCTACCTCTGTTATTACATGGGTTCGCCTCGTTACAGTCAACTACAAGGAGGAGAGAAAATATCCTCAAATTTCATGACGAATCTTTCCATTCACTTTTCACGTGGAAATTCGAAATGCATGAATGACAAAAGTACAATGTTCAATGATCGTCTTTTCAGCCAGTAAATGTTAATTTGATATTCAAGTCTCATATGTTTGTCATTGAATTATATGATCATTTGTAAGCCTTGTTTAGAATATGTTATATTTGTGGAGGTGTATTTCACCTTATTATCTCTGTGCAGTAGTGAGATCACAGACAATTTCTAAATATTTGTCGATACTCTAATACAAATAGTCATTTCAAAAGTGCTGAATGTATTTTTTCTCCCAAACAATGATGAAATCCTAAGAGATCTTACCCTCAGTGCAGGCAAGTCCGGTATAAGGCGAGTCACATGTACATGTTCCGCTCAAACAGCTACCTCTGTTATTACATGGGTTCGCCTCGTTACAGTCAACTACAAGGAGGAGAGAAAATATCCTCAAATTTCATGACGAATCTTTCCATTCACTTTTCACGTGGAAATTCGAAATGCATGAATGACAAAAGTACAATGTTCAATGATCGTCTTTTCAGCCAGTAAATGTTAATTTGATATTCAAGTCTCATATGTTTGTCATTGAATTATATGATCATTTGTAAGCCTTGTTTAGAATATGTTATATTTGTGGAGGTGTATTTCACCTTATTATCTCTGTGCAGTAGTGAGATCACAGACAATTTCTAAATATTTGTCGATACTCTAATACAAATAGTCATTTCAAAAGTGCTGAATGTATTTTTTCTCCCAAACAATGATGAAATCCTAAGAGATCTTACCCTCGGTGCAGGCAAGTCCGGTATAAGGCGAGTCACATGTACATGTTCCGCTCAAACAGCTACCTCTGTTATTACATGGGTTCGCCTCGTTACAGTCAACTACAAGGAGGAGAGAAAATATCCTCAAATTTCATGACGAATCTTTCCATTCACTTTTCACGTGGAAATTCGAAATGCATGAATGACAAAAGTACAATGTTCAATGATCGTCTTTTCAGCCAGTAAATGTTAATTTGATATTCAAGTCTCATATGTTTGTCATTGAATTATATGATCATTTGTAAGCCTTGTTTAGAATATGTTATATTTGTGGAGGTGTATTTCACCATATTATCTCTGTGCAGTAGTGAGATCACAGACAATTTCTAAATATTTGTCGATACTCTAATACAAATAGTCATTTCAAAAGTGCTGAATGTATTTTTTCTCCCAAACAATGATGAAATCCTAAGAGATCTTACCCTCAGTGCAGGCAAGTCCGGTATAAGGCGAGTCACATGTACATGTTCCGCTCAAACAGCTACCTCTGTTATTACATGGGTTCGCCTCGTTACAGTCAACTACAAGGAGGAGAGAAAATATCCTCAAATTTCATGACGAATCTTTCCATTCACTTTTCACGTGGAAATTCGAAATGCATGAATGACAAAAGTACAATGTTCAATGATCGTCTTTTCAGCCAGTAAATGTTAATTTGATATTCAAGTCTCATATGTTTGTCATTGAATTATATGATCATTTGTAAGCCTTGTTTAGAATATGTTATATTTGTGGAGGTGTATTTCACCTTATTATCTCTGTGCAGTAGTGAGATCACAGACAATTTCTAAATATTTGTCGATACTCTAATACAAATAGTCATTTCAAAAGTGCTGAATGTATTTTTTCTCCCAAACAATGATGAAATCCTAAGAGATCTTACCCTCAGTGCAGGCAAGTCCGGTATAAGGCGAGTCACATGTACATGTTCCGCTCAAACAGCTACCTCTGTTATTACATGGGTTCGCCTCGTTACAGTCAACTACAAGGAGGAGAGAAAATATCCTCAAATTTCATGACGAATCTTTCCATTCACTTTTCACGTGGAAATTCGAAATGCATGAATGACAAAAGTACAATGTTCAATGATCGTCTTTTCAGCCAGTAAATGTTAATTTGATATTCAAGTCTCATATGTTTGTCATTGAATTATATGATCATTTGTAAGCCTTGTTTAGAATATGTTATATTTGTGGAGGTGTATTTCACCTTATTATCTCTGTGCAGTAGTGAGATCACAGACAATTTCTAAATATTTGTCGATACTCTAATACAAATAGTCATTTCAAAAGTGCTGAATGTATTTTTTCTCCCAAACAATGATGAAATCCTAAGAGATCTTACCCTCGGTGCAGGCAAGTCCGGTATAAGGCGAGTCACATGTACATGTTCCGCTCAAACAGCTACCTCTGTTATTACATGGGTTCGCCTCGTTACAGTCAACTACAAGGAGGAGAGAAAATATCCTCAAATTTCATGACGAATCTTTCCATTCACTTTTCACGTGGAAATTCGAAATGCATGAATGACAAAAGTACAATGTTCAATGATCGTCTTTTCAGCCAGTAAATGTTAATTTGATATTCAAGTCTCATATGTTTGTCATTGAATTATATGATCATTTGTAAGCCTTGTTTAGAATATGTTATATTTGTGGAGGTGTATTTCACCATATTATCTCTGTGCAGTAGTGAGATCACAGACAATTTCTAAATATTTGTCGATACTCTAATACAAATAGTCATTTCAAAAGTGCTGAATGTATTTTTTCTCCCAAACAATGATGAAATCCTAAGAGATCTTACCCTCAGTGCAGGCAAGTCCGGTATAAGGCGAGTCACATGTACATGTTCCGCTCAAACAGCTACCTCTGTTATTACATGGGTTCGCCTCGTTACAGTCAACTACAAGGAGGAGAGAAAATATCCTCAAATTTCATGACGAATCTTTCCATTCACTTTTCACGTGGAAATTCGAAATGCATGAATGACAAAAGTACAATGTTCAATGATCGTCTTTTCAGCCAGTAAATGTTAATTTGATATTCAAGTCTCATATGTTTGTCATTGAATTATATGATCATTTGTAAGCCTTGTTTAGAATATGTTATATTTGTGGAGGTGTATTTCACCTTATTATCTCTGTGCAGTAGTGAGATCACAGACAATTTCTAAATATTTGTCGATACTCTAATACAAATAGTCATTTCAAAAGTGCTGAATGTATTTTTTCTCCCAAACAATGATGAAATCCTAAGAGATCTTACCCTCGGTGCAGGCAAGTCCGGTATAAGGCGAGTCACATGTACATGTTCCGCTCAAACAGCTACCTCTGTTATTACATGGGTTCGCCTCGTTACAGTCAACTACAAGGAGGAGAGAAAATATCCTCAAATTTCATGACGAATCTTTCCATTCACTTTTCACGTGGAAATTCGAAATGCATGAATGACAAAAGTACAATGTTCAATGATCGTCTTTTCAGCCAGTAAATGTTAATTTGATATTCAAGTCTCATATGTTTGTCATTGAATTATATGATCATTTGTAAGCCTTGTTTAGAATATGTTATATTTGTGGAGGTGTATTTCACCTTATTATCTCTGTGCAGTAGTGAGATCACAGACAATTTCTAAATATTTGTCGATACTCTAATACAAATAGTCATTTCAAAAGTGCTGAATGAATTTTTACTCCCAAACAATGATGAAATCCTAAGAGATCTTACCCTCAGTGCAGGCAAGTCCGGTATAAGGCGAGTCACAAGTACATGTTCCGCTCAAACAGCTACCTCTGTTATTACATGGGTTCGCCTCGTTACAGTCAACTACAAGGAGGAGAGAAAATATCCTCAAATTTCATGACGAATCTTTCCATTCACTTTTCACGTGGAAATTCGAAATGCATGAATGACAAAAGTACAATGTTCAATGATCGTCTTTTCAGCCAGTAAATGTTAATTTGATATTCAAGTCTCATATGTTTGTCATTGAATTATATGATCATTTGTAAGCCTTGTTTAGAATATGTTATATTTGTGGAGGTGTATTTCACCTTATTATCTCTGTGCAGTAGTGAGATCACAGACAATTTCTAAATATTTGTCGATACTCTAATACAAATAGTCATTTCAAAAGTGCTGAATGTATTTTTTCTCCCAAACAATGATGAAATCCTAAGAGATCTTACCCTCAGTGCAGGCAAGTCCGGTATAAGGCGAGTCACATGTACATGTTCCGCTCAAACAGCTACCTCTGTTATTACATGGGTTCGCCTCGTTACAGTCAACTACAAGGAGGAGAGAAAATATCCTCAAATTTCATGACGAATCTTTCCATTCACTTTTCACGTGGAAATTCGAAATGCATGAATGACAAAAGTACAATGTTCAATGATCGTCTTTTCAGCCAGTAAATGTTAATTTGATATTCAAGTCTCATATGTTTGTCATTGAATTATATGATCATTTGTAAGCCTTGTTTAGAATATGTTATATTTGTGGAGGTGTATTTCACCTTATTATCTCTGTGCAGTAGTGAGATCACAGACAATTTCTAAATATTTGTCGATACTCTAATACAAATAGTCATTTCAAAAGTGCTGAATGTATTTTTTCTCCCAAACAATGATGAAATCCTAAGAGATCTTACCCTCGGTGCAGGCAAGTCCGGTATAAGGCGAGTCACATGTACATGTTCCGCTCAAACAGCTACCTCTGTTATTACATGGGTTCGCCTCGTTACAGTCAACTACAAGGAGGAGAGAAAATATCCTCAAATTTCATGACGAATCTTTCCATTCACTTTTCACGTGGAAATTCGAAATGCATGAATGACAAAAGTACAATGTTCAATGATCGTCTTTTCAGCCAGTAAATGTTAATTTGATATTCAAGTCTCATATGTTTGTCATTGAATTATATGATCATTTGTAAGCCTTGTTTAGAATATGTTATATTTGTGGAGGTGTATTTCACCTTATTATCTCTGTGCAGTAGTGAGATCACAGACAATTTCTAAATATTTGTCGATACTCTAATACAAATAGTCATTTCAAAAGTGCTGAATGTATTTTTTCTCCCAAACAATGATGAAATCCTAAGAGATCTTACCCTCAGTACAGGCAAGTCCGGTATAAGGCGAGTCACATGTACATGTTCCGCTCAAACAGCTACCTCTGTTATTACATGGGTTCGCCTCGTTACAGTCAACTACAAGGAGGAGAGAAAATATCCTCAAATTTCATGACGAATCTTTCCATTCACTTTTCACGTGGAAATTCGAAATGCATGAATGACAAAAGTACAATGTTCAATGATCGTCTTTTCAGCCAGTAAATGTTAATTTGATATTCAAGTCTCATATGTTTGTCATTGAATTATATGATCATTTGTAAGCCTTGTTTAGAATATGTTATATTTGTGGAGGTGTATTTCACCTTATTATCTCTGTGCAGTAGTGAGATCACAGACAATTTCTAAATATTTGTCGATACTCTAATACAAATAGTCATTTCAAAAGTGCTGAATGTATTTTTTCTCCCAAACAATGATGAAATCCTAAGAGATCTTACCCTCAGTGCAGGCAAGTCCGGTATAAGGCGAGTCACATGTACATGTTCCGCTCAAACAGCTACCTCTGTTATTACATGGGTTCGCCTCGTTACAGTCAACTACAAGGAGGAGAGAAAATATCCTCAAATTTCATGACGAATCTTTCCATTCACTTTTCACGTGGAAATTCGAAATGCATGAATGACAAAAGTACAATGTTCAATGATCGTCTTTTCAGCCAGTAAATGTTAATTTGATATTCAAGTCTCATATGTTTGTCATTGAATTATATGATCATTTGTAAGCCTTGTTTAGAATATGTTATATTTGTGGAGGTGTATTTCACCTTATTATCTCTGTGCAGTAGTGAGATCACAGACAATTTCTAAATATTTGTCGATACTCTAATACAAATAGTCATTTCAAAAGTGCTGAATGTATTTTTTCTCCCAAACAATGATGAAATCCTAAGAGATCTTACCCTCAGTGCAGGCAAGTCCGGTATAAGGCGAGTCACATGTACATGTTCCGCTCAAACAGCTACCTCTGTTATTACATGGGTTCGCCTCGTTACAGTCAACTACAAGGAGGAGAGAAAATATCCTCAAATTTCATGACGAATCTTTCCATTCACTTTTCACGTGGAAATTCGAAATGCATGAATGACAAAAGTACAATGTTCAATGATCGTCTTTTCAGCCAGTAAATGTTAATTTGATATTCAAGTCTCATATGTTTGTCATTGAATTATATGATCATTTGTAAGCCTTGTTTAGAATATGTTATATTTGTGGAGGTGTATTTCACCTTATTATCTCTGTGCAGTAGTGAGATCACAGACAATTTCTAAATATTTGTCGATACTCTAATACAAATAGTCATTTCAAAAGTGCTGAATGTATTTTTTCTCCCAAACAATGATGAAATCCTAAGAGATCTTACCCTCGGTGCAGGCAAGTCCGGTATAAGGCGAGTCACATGTACATGTTCCGCTCAAACAGCTACCTCTGTTATTACATGGGTTCGCCTCGTTACAGTCAACTACAAGGAGGAGAGAAAATATCCTCAAATTTCATGACGAATCTTTCCATTCACTTTTCACGTGGAAATTCGAAATGCATGAATGACAAAAGTACAATGTTCAATGATCGTCTTTTCAGCCAGTAAATGTTAATTTGATATTCAAGTCTCATATGTTTGTCATTGAATTATATGATCATTTGTAAGCCTTGTTTAGAATATGTTATATTTGTGGAGGTGTATTTCACCTTATTATCTCTGTGCAGTAGTGAGATCACAGACAATTTCTAAATATTTGTCGATACTCTAATACAAATAGTCATTTCAAAAGTGCTGAATGTATTTTTTCTCCCAAACAATGATGAAATCCTAAGAGATCTTACCCTCAGTGCAGGCAAGTCCGGTATAAGGCGAGTCACATGTACATGTTCCGCTCAAACAGCTACCTCTGTTATTACATGGGTTCGCCTCGTTACAGTCAACTACAAGGAGGAGAGAAAATATCCTCAAATTTCATGACGAATCTTTCCATTCACTTTTCACGTGGAAATTCGAAATGCATGAATGACAAAAGTACAATGTTCAATGATCGTCTTTTCAGCCAGTAAATGTTAATTTGATATTCAAGTCTCATATGTTTGTCATTGAATTATATGATCATTTGTAAGCCTTGTTTAGAATATGTTATATTTGTGGAGGTGTATTTCACCTTATTATCTCTGTGCAGTAGTGAGATCACAGACAATTTCTAAATATTTGTCGATACTCTAATACAAATAGTCATTTCAAAAGTGCTGAATGTATTTTTTCTCCCAAACAATGATGAAATCCTAAGAGATCTTACCCTCAGTGCAGGCAAGTCCGGTATAAGGCGAGTCACATGTACATGTTCCGCTCAAACAGCTACCTCTGTTATTACATGGGTTCGCCTCGTTACAGTCAACTACAAGGAGGAGAGAAAATATCCTCAAATTTCATGACGAATCTTTCCATTCACTTTTCACGTGGAAATTCGAAATGCATGAATGACAAAAGTACAATGTTCAATGATCGTCTTTTCAGCCAGTAAATGTTAATTTGATATTCAAGTCTCATATGTTTGTCATTGAATTATATGATCATTTGTAAGCCTTGTTTAGAATATGTTATTTTTGTGGAGGTGTATTTCACCTTATTATCTCTGTGCAGTAGTGAGATCACAGACAATTTCTAAATATTTGTCGATACTCTAATACAAATAGTCATTTCAAAAGTGCTGAATGTATTTTTTCTCCCAAACAATGATGAAATCCTAAGAGATCTTACCCTCAGTGCAGGCAAGTCCGGTATAAGGCGAGTCACATGTACATGTTCCGCTCAAACAGCTACCTCTGTTATTACATGGGTTCGCCTCGTTACAGTCAACTACAAGGAGGAGAGAAAATATCCTCAAATTTCATGACGAATCTTTCCATTCACTTTTCACGTGGAAATTCGAAATGCATGAATGACAAAAGTACAATGTTCAATGATCGTCTTTTCAGCCAGTAAATGTTAATTTGATATTCAAGTCTCATATGTTTGTCATTGAATTATATGATCATTTGTAAGCCTTGTTTAGAATATGTTATATTTGTGGAGGTGTATTTCACCTTATTATCTCTGTGCAGTAGTGAGATCACAGACAATTTCTAAATATTTGTCGATACTCTAATACAAATAGTCATTTCAAAAGTGCTGAATGTATTTTTTCTCCCAAACAATGATGAAATCCTAAGAGATCTTACCCTCAGTGCAGGCAAGTCCGGTATAAGGCGAGTCACATGTACATGTTCCGCTCAAACAGCTACCTCTGTTATTACATGGGTTCGCCTCGTTACAGTCAACTACAAGGAGGAGAGAAAATATCCTCAAATTTCATGACGAATCTTTCCATTCACTTTTCACGTGGAAATTCGAAATGCATGAATGACAAAAGTACAATGTTCAATGATCGTCTTTTCAGCCAGTAAATGTTAATTTGATATTCAAGTCTCATATGTTTGTCATTGAATTATATGATCATTTGTAAGCCTTGTTTAGAATATGTTATATTTGTGGAGGTGTATTTCACCTTATTATCTCTGTGCAGTAGTGAGATCACAGACAATTTCTAAATATTTGTCGATACTCTAATACAAATAGTCATTTCAAAAGTGCTGAATGTATTTTTTCTCCCAAACAATGATGAAATCCTAAGAGATCTTACCCTCGGTGCAGGCAAGTCCGGTATAAGGCGAGTCACATGTACATGTTCCGCTCAAACAGCTACCTCTGTTATTACATGGGTTCGCCTCGTTACAGTCAACTACAAGGAGGAGAGAAAATATCCTCAAATTTCATGACGAATCTTTCCATTCACTTTTCACGTGGAAATTCGAAATGCATGAATGACAAAAGTACAATGTTCAATGATCGTCTTTTCAGCCAGTAAATGTTAATTTGATATTCAAGTCTCATATGTTTGTCATTGAATTATATGATCATTTGTAAGCCTTGTTTAGAATATGTTATATTTGTGGAGGTGTATTTCACCTTATTATCTCTGTGCAGTAGTGAGATCACAGACAATTTCTAAATATTTGTCGATACTCTAATACAAATAGTCATTTCAAAAGTGCTGAATGTATTTTTTCTCCCAAACAATGATGAAATCCTAAGAGATCTTACCCTCAGTGCAGGCAAGTCCGGTATAAGGCGAGTCACATGTACATGTTCCGCTCAAACAGCTACCTCTGTTATTACATGGGTTCGCCTCGTTACAGTCAACTACAAGGAGGAGAGAAAATATCCTCAAATTTCATGACGAATCTTTCCATTCACTTTTCACGTGGAAATTCGAAATGCATGAATGACAAAAGTACAATGTTCAATGATCGTCTTTTCAGCCAGTAAATGTTAATTTGATATTCAAGTCTCATATGTTTGTCATTGAATTATATGATCATTTGTAAGCCTTGTTTAGAATATGTTATATTTGTGGAGGTGTATTTCACCTTATTATCTCTGTGCAGTAGTGAGATCACAGACAATTTCTAAATATTTGTCGATACTCTAATACAAATAGTCATTTCAAAAGTGCTGAATGTATTTTTTCTCCCAAACAATGATGAAATCCTAAGAGATCTTACCCTCAGTGCAGGCAAGTCCGGTATAAGGCGAGTCACATGTACATGTTCCGCTCAAACAGCTACCTCTGTTATTACATGGGTTCGCCTCGTTACAGTCAACTACAAGGAGGAGAGAAAATATCCTCAAATTTCATGACGAATCTTTCCATTCACTTTTCACGTGGAAATTCGAAATGCATGAATGACAAAAGTACAATGTTCAATGATCGTCTTTTCAGCCAGTAAATGTTAATTTGATATTCAAGTCTCATATGTTTGTCATTGAATTATATGATCATTTGTAAGCCTTGTTTAGAATATGTTATATTTGTGGAGGTGTATTTCACCTTATTATCTCTGTGCAGTAGTGAGATCACAGACAATTTCTAAATATTTGTCGATACTCTAATACAAATAGTCATTTCAAAAGTGCTGAATGTATTTTTTCTCCCAAACAATGATGAAATCCTAAGAGATCTTACCCTCAGTGCAGGCAAGTCCGGTATAAGGCGAGTCACATGTACATGTTCCGCTCAAACAGCTACCTCTGTTATTACATGGGTTCGCCTCGTTACAGTCAACTACAAGGAGGAGAGAAAATATCCTCAAATTTCATGACGAATCTTTCCATTCACTTTTCACGTGGAAATTCGAAATGCATGAATGACAAAAGTACAATGTTCAATGATCGTCTTTTCAGCCAGTAAATGTTAATTTGATATTCAAGTCTCATATGTTTGTCATTGAATTATATGATCATTTGTAAGCCTTGTTTAGAATATGTTATATTTGTGGAGGTGTATTTCACCTTATTATCTCTGTGCAGTAGTGAGATCACAGACAATTTCTAAATATTTGTCGATACTCTAATACAAATAGTCATTTCAAAAGTGCTGAATGTATTTTTTCTCCCAAACAATGATGAAATCCTAAGAGATCTTACCCTCGGTGCAGGCAAGTCCGGTATAAGGCGAGTCACATGTACATGTTCCGCTCAAACAGCTACCTCTGTTATTACATGGGTTCGCCTCGTTACAGTCAACTACAAGGAGGAGAGAAAATATCCTCAAATTTCATGACGAATCTTTCCATTCACTTTTCACGTGGAAATTCGAAATGCATGAATGACAAAAGTACAATGTTCAATGATCGTCTTTTCAGCCAGTAAATGTTAATTTGATATTCAAGTCTCATATGTTTGTCATTGAATTATATGATCATTTGTAAGCCTTGTTTAGAATATGTTATATTTGTGGAGGTGTATTTCACCTTATTATCTCTGTGCAGTAGTGAGATCACAGACAATTTCTAAATATTTGTCGATACTCTAATACAAATAGTCATTTCAAAAGTGCTGAATGTATTTTTTCTCCCAAACAATGATGAAATCCTAAGAGATCTTACCCTCAGTGCAGGCAAGTCCGGTATAAGGCGAGTCACATGTACATGTTCCGCTCAAACAGCTACCTCTGTTATTACATGGGTTCGCCTCGTTACAGTCAACTACAAGGAGGAGAGAAAATATCCTCAAATTTCATGACGAATCTTTCCATTCACTTTTCACGTGGAAATTCGAAATGCATGAATGACAAAAGTACAATGTTCAATGATCGTCTTTTCAGCCAGTAAATGTTAATTTGATATTCAAGTCTCATATGTTTGTCATTGAATTATATGATCATTTGTAAGCCTTGTTTAGAATATGTTATATTTGTGGAGGTGTATTTCACCTTATTATCTCTGTGCAGTAGTGAGATCACAGACAATTTCTAAATATTTGTCGATACTCTAATACAAATAGTCATTTCAAAAGTGCTGAATGTATTTTTTCTCCCAAACAATGATGAAATCCTAAGAGATCTTACCCTCAGTGCAGGCAAGTCCGGTATAAGGCGAGTCACATGTACATGTTCCGCTCAAACAGCTACCTCTGTTATTACATGGGTTCGCCTCGTTACAGTCAACTACAAGGAGGAGAGAAAATATCCTCAAATTTCATGACGAATCTTTCCATTCACTTTTCACGTGGAAATTCGAAATGCATGAATGACAAAAGTACAATGTTCAATGATCGTCTTTTCAGCCAGTAAATGTTAATTTGATATTCAAGTCTCATATGTTTGTCATTGAATTATATGATCATTTGTAAGCCTTGTTTAGAATATGTTATATTTGTGGAGGTGTATTTCACCTTATTATCTCTGTGCAGTAGTGAGATCACAGACAATTTCTAAATATTTGTCGATACTCTAATACAAATAGTCATTTCAAAAGTGCTGAATGAATTTTTACTCCCAAACAATGATGAAATCCTAAGAGATCTTACCCTCAGTGCAGGCAAGTCCGGTATAAGGCGAGTCACATGTACATGTTCCGCTCAAACAGCTACCTCTGTTATTACATGGGTTCGCCTCGTTACAGTCAACTACAAGGAGGAGAGAAAATATCCTCAAATTTCATGACGAATCTTTCCATTCACTTTTCACGTGGAAATTCGAAATGCATGAATGACAAAAGTACAATGTTCAATGATCGTCTTTTCAGCCAGTAAATGTTAATTTGATATTCAAGTCTCATATGTTTGTCATTGAATTATATGATCATTTGTAAGCCTTGTTTAGAATATGTTATATTTGTGGAGGTGTATTTCACCTTATTATCTCTGTGCAGTAGTGAGATCACAGACAATTTCTAAATATTTGTCGATACTCTAATACAAATAGTCATTTCAAAAGTGCTGAATGAATTTTTACTCCCAAACAATGATGAAATCCTAAGAGATCTTACCCTCAGTGCAGGCAAGTCCGGTATAAGGCGAGTCACATGTACATGTTCCGCTCAAACAGCTACCTCTGTTATTACATGGGTTCGCCTCGTTACAGTCAACTACAAGGAGGAGAGAAAATATCCTCAAATTTCATGACGAATCTTTCCATTCACTTTTCACGTGGAAATTCGAAATGCATGAATGACAAAAGTACAATGTTCAATGATCGTCTTTTCAGCCAGTAAATGTTAATTTGATATTCAAGTCTCATATGTTTGTCATTGAATTATATGATCATTTGTAAGCCTTGTTTAGAATATGTTATATTTGTGGAGGTGTATTTCACCTTATTATCTCTGTGCAGTAGTGAGATCACAGACAATTTCTAAATATTTGTCGATACTCTAATACAAATAGTCATTTCAAAAGTGCTGAATGTATTTTTTCTCCCAAACAATGATGAAATCCTAAGAGATCTTACCCTCAGTGCAGGCAAGTCCGGTATAAGGCGAGTCACATGTACATGTTCCGCTCAAACAGCTACCTCTGTTATTACATGGGTTCGCCTCGTTACAGTCAACTACAAGGAGGAGAGAAAATATCCTCAAATTTCATGACGAATCTTTCCATTCACTTTTCACGTGGAAATTCGAAATGCATGAATGACAAAAGTACAATGTTCAATGATCGTCTTTTCAGCCAGTAAATGTTAATTTGATATTCAAGTCTCATATGTTTGTCATTGAATTATATGATCATTTGTAAGCCTTGTTTAGAATATGTTATATTTGTGGAGGTGTATTTCACCTTATTATCTCTGTGCAGTAGTGAGATCACAGACAATTTCTAAATATTTGTCGATACTCTAATACAAATAGTCATTTCAAAAGTGCTGAATGTATTTTTTCTCCCAAACAATGATGAAATCCTAAGAGATCTTACCCTCGGTGCAGGCAAGTCCGGTATAAGGCGAGTCACATGTACATGTTCCGCTCAAACAGCTACCTCTGTTATTACATGGGTTCGCCTCGTTACAGTCAACTACAAGGAGGAGAGAAAATATCCTCAAATTTCATGACGAATCTTTCCATTCACTTTTCACGTGGAAATTCGAAATGCATGAATGACAAAAGTACAATGTTCAATGATCGTCTTTTCAGCCAGTAAATGTTAATTTGATATTCAAGTCTCATATGTTTGTCATTGAATTATATGATCATTTGTAAGCCTTGTTTAGAATATGTTATATTTGTGGAGGTGTATTTCACCTTATTATCTCTGTGCAGTAGTGAGATCACAGACAATTTCTAAATATTTGTCGATACTCTAATACAAATAGTCATTTCAAAAGTGCTGAATGTATTTTTTCTCCCAAACAATGATGAAATCCTAAGAGATCTTACCCTCAGTACAGGCAAGTCCGGTATAAGGCGAGTCACATGTACATGTTCCGCTCAAACAGCTACCTCTGTTATTACATGGGTTCGCCTCGTTACAGTCAACTACAAGGAGGAGAGAAAATATCCTCAAATTTCATGACGAATCTTTCCATTCACTTTTCACGTGGAAATTCGAAATGCATGAATGACAAAAGTACAATGTTCAATGATCGTCTTTTCAGCCAGTAAATGTTAATTTGATATTCAAGTCTCATATGTTTGTCATTGAATTATATGATCATTTGTAAGCCTTGTTTAGAATATGTTATATTTGTGGAGGTGTATTTCACCTTATTATCTCTGTGCAGTAGTGAGATCACAGACAATTTCTAAATATTTGTCGATACTCTAATACAAATAGTCATTTCAAAAGTGCTGAATGTATTTTTTCTCCCAAACAATGATGAAATCCTAAGAGATCTTACCCTCAGTGCAGGCAAGTCCGGTATAAGGCGAGTCACATGTACATGTTCCGCTCAAACAGCTACCTCTGTTATTACATGGGTTCGCCTCGTTACAGTCAACTACAAGGAGGAGAGAAAATATCCTCAAATTTCATGACGAATCTTTCCATTCACTTTTCACGTGGAAATTCGAAATGCATGAATGACAAAAGTACAATGTTCAATGATCGTCTTTTCAGCCAGTAAATGTTAATTTGATATTCAAGTCTCATATGTTTGTCATTGAATTATATGATCATTTGTAAGCCTTGTTTAGAATATGTTATATTTGTGGAGGTGTATTTCACCTTATTATCTCTGTGCAGTAGTGAGATCACAGACAATTTCTAAATATTTGTCGATACTCTAATACAAATAGTCATTTCAAAAGTGCTGAATGTATTTTTTCTCCCAAACAATGATGAAATCCTAAGAGATCTTACCCTCAGTGCAGGCAAGTCCGGTATAAGGCGAGTCACATGTACATGTTCCGCTCAAACAGCTACCTCTGTTATTACATGGGTTCGCCTCGTTACAGTCAACTACAAGGAGGAGAGAAAATATCCTCAAATTTCATGACGAATCTTTCCATTCACTTTTCACGTGGAAATTCGAAATGCATGAATGACAAAAGTACAATGTTCAATGATCGTCTTTTCAGCCAGTAAATGTTAATTTGATATTCAAGTCTCATATGTTTGTCATTGAATTATATGATCATTTGTAAGCCTTGTTTAGAATATGTTATATTTGTGGAGGTGTATTTCACCTTATTATCTCTGTGCAGTAGTGAGATCACAGACAATTTCTAAATATTTGTCGATACTCTAATACAAATAGTCATTTCAAAAGTGCTGAATGTATTTTTTCTCCCAAACAATGATGAAATCCTAAGAGATCTTACCCTCGGTGCAGGCAAGTCCGGTATAAGGCGAGTCACATGTACATGTTCCGCTCAAACAGCTACCTCTGTTATTACATGGGTTCGCCTCGTTACAGTCAACTACAAGGAGGAGAGAAAATATCCTCAAATTTCATGACGAATCTTTCCATTCACTTTTCACGTGGAAATTCGAAATGCATGAATGACAAAAGTACAATGTTCAATGATCGTCTTTTCAGCCAGTAAATGTTAATTTGATATTCAAGTCTCATATGTTTGTCATTGAATTATATGATCATTTGTAAGCCTTGTTTAGAATATGTTATATTTGTGGAGGTGTATTTCACCTTATTATCTCTGTGCAGTAGTGAGATCACAGACAATTTCTAAATATTTGTCGATACTCTAATACAAATAGTCATTTCAAAAGTGCTGAATGTATTTTTTCTCCCAAACAATGATGAAATCCTAAGAGATCTTACCCTCAGTGCAGGCAAGTCCGGTATAAGGCGAGTCACATGTACATGTTCCGCTCAAACAGCTACCTCTGTTATTACATGGGTTCGCCTCGTTACAGTCAACTACAAGGAGGAGAGAAAATATCCTCAAATTTCATGACGAATCTTTCCATTCACTTTTCACGTGGAAATTCGAAATGCATGAATGACAAAGTACAATGTTCAATGATCGTCTTTTCAGCCAGTAAATGTTAATTTGATATTCAAGTCTCATATGTTTGTCATTGAATTATATGATCATTTGTAAGCCTTGTTTAGAATATGTTATATTTGTGGAGGTGTATTTCACCTTATTATCTCTGTGCAGTAGTGAGATCACAGACAATTTCTAAATATTTGTCGATACTCTAATACAAATAGTCATTTCAAAAGTGCTGAATGTATTTTTTCTCCCAAACAATGATGAAATCCTAAGAGATCTTACCCTCAGTGCAGGCAAGTCCGGTATAAGGCGAGTCACATGTACATGTTCCGCTCAAACAGCTACCTCTGTTATTACATGGGTTCGCCTCGTTACAGTCAACTACAAGGAGGAGAGAAAATATCCTCAAATTTCATGACGAATCTTTCCATTCACTTTTCACGTGGAAATTCGAAATGCATGAATGACAAAAGTACAATGTTCAATGATCGTCTTTTCAGCCAGTAAATGTTAATTTGATATTCAAGTCTCATATGTTTGTCATTGAATTATATGATCATTTTAAAGCCTTGTTTAGAATATGTTATATTTGTGGAGGTGTATTTCACCTTATTATCTCTGTGCAGTAGTGAGATCACAGACAATTTCTAAATATTTGTCGATACTCTAATACAAATAGTCATTTCAAAAGTGCTGAATGTATTTTTTCTCCCAAACAATGATGAAATCCTAAGAGATCTTACCCTCAGTGCAGGCAAGTCCGGTATAAGGCGAGTCACATGTACATGTTCCGCTCAAACAGCTACCTCTGTTATTACATGGGTTCGCCTCGTTACAGTCAACTACAAGGAGGAGAGAAAATATCCTCAAATTTCATGACGAATCTTTCCATTCACTTTTCACGTGGAAATTCGAAATGCATGAATGACAAAAGTACAATGTTCAATGATCGTCTTTTCAGCCAGTAAATGTTAATTTGATATTCAAGTCTCATATGTTTGTCATTGAATTATATGATCATTTGTAAGCCTTGTTTAGAATATGTTATATTTGTGGAGGTGTATTTCACCTTATTATCTCTGTGCAGTAGTGAGATCACAGACAATTTCTAAATATTTGTCGATACTCTAATACAAATAGTCATTTCAAAAGTGCTGAATGTATTTTTTCTCCCAAACAATGATGAAATCCTAAGAGATCTTACCCTCAGTGCAGGCAAGTCCGGTATAAGGCGAGTCACATGTACATGTTCCGCTCAAACAGCTACCTCTGTTATTACATGGGTTCGCCTCGTTACAGTCAACTACAAGGAGGAGAGAAAATATCCTCAAATTTCATGACGAATCTTTCCATTCACTTTTCACGTGGAAATTCGAAATGCATGAATGACAAAAGTACAATGTTCAATGATCGTCTTTTCAGCCAGTAAATGTTAATTTGATATTCAAGTCTCATATGTTTGTCATTGAATTATATGATCATTTGTAAGCCTTGTTTAGAATATGTTATATTTGTGGAGGTGTATTTCACCTTATTATCTCTGTGCAGTAGTGAGATCACAGACAATTTCTAAATATTTGTCGATACTCTAATACAAATAGTCATTTCAAAAGTGCTGAATGTATTTTTTCTCCCAAACAATGATGAAATCCTAAGAGATCTTACCCTCAGTGCAGGCAAGTCCGGTATAAGGCGAGTCACATGTACATGTTCCGCTCAAACAGCTACCTCTGTTATTACATGGGTTCGCCTCGTTACAGTCAACTACAAGGAGGAGAGAAAATATCCTCAAATTTCATGACGAATCTTTCCATTCACTTTTCACGTGGAAATTCGAAATGCATGAATGACAAAAGTACAATGTTCAATGATCGTCTTTTCAGCCAGTAAATGTTAATTTGATATTCAAGTCTCATATGTTTGTCATTGAATTATATGATCATTTGTAAGCCTTGTTTAGAATATGTTATATTTGTGGAGGTGTATTTCACCTTATTATCTCTGTGCAGTAGTGAGATCACAGACAATTTCTAAATATTTGTCGATACTCTAATACAAATAGTCATTTCAAAAGTGCTGAATGTATTTTTTCTCCCAAACAATGATGAAATCCTAAGAGATCTTACCCTCAGTGCAGGCAAGTCCGGTATAAGGCGAGTCACATGTACATGTTCCGCTCAAACAGCTACCTCTGTTATTACATGGGTTCGCCTCGTTACAGTCAACTACAAGGAGGAGAGAAAATATCCTCAAATTTCATGACGAATCTTTCCATTCACTTTTCACGTGGAAATTCGAAATGCATGAATGACAAAAGTACAATGTTCAATGATCGTCTTTTCAGCCAGTAAATGTTAATTTGATATTCAAGTCTCATATGTTTGTCATTGAATTATATGATCATTTGTAAGCCTTGTTTAGAATATGTTATATTTGTGGAGGTGTATTTCACCTTATTATCTCTGTGCAGTAGTGAGATCACAGACAATTTCTAAATATTTGTCGATACTCTAATACAAATAGTCATTTCAAAAGTGCTGAATGTATTTTTTCTCCCAAACAATGATGAAATCCTAAGAGATCTTACCCTCAGTGCAGGCAAGTCCGGTATAAGGCGAGTCACATGTACATGTTCCGCTCAAACAGCTACCTCTGTTATTACATGGGTTCGCCTCGTTACAGTCAACTACAAGGAGGAGAGAAAATATCCTCAAATTTCATGACGAATCTTTCCATTCACTTTTCACGTGGAAATTCGAAATGCATGAATGACAAAAGTACAATGTTCAATGATCGTCTTTTCAGCCAGTAAATGTTAATTTGATATTCAAGTCTCATATGTTTGTCATTGAATTATATGATCATTTGTAAGCCTTGTTTAGAATATGTTATATTTGTGGAGGTGTATTTCACCTTATTATCTCTGTGCAGTAGTGAGATCACAGACAATTTCTAAATATTTGTCGATACTCTAATACAAATAGTCATTTCAAAAGTGCTGAATGTATTTTTTCTCCCAAACAATGATGAAATCCTAAGAGATCTTACCCTCAGTGCAGGCAAGTCCGGTATAAGGCGAGTCACATGTACATGTTCCGCTCAAACAGCTACCTCTGTTATTACATGGGTTCGCCTCGTTACAGTCAACTACAAGGAGGAGAGAAAATATCCTCAAATTTCATGACGAATCTTTCCATTCACTTTTCACGTGGAAATTCGAAATGCATGAATGACAAAAGTACAATGTTCAATGATCGTCTTTTCAGCCAGTAAATGTTAATTTGATATTCAAGTCTCATATGTTTGTCATTGAATTATATGATCATTTGTAAGCCTTGTTTAGAATATGTTATATTTGTGGAGGTGTATTTCACCTTATTATCTCTGTGCAGTAGTGAGATCACAGACAATTTCTAAATATTTGTCGATACTCTAATACAAATAGTCATTTCAAAAGTGCTGAATGTATTTTTTCTCCCAAACAATGATGAAATCCTAAGAGATCTTACACTCAGTGCAGGCAAGTCCGGTATAAGGCGAGTCACATGTACATGTTCCGCTCAAACAGCTACCTCTGTTATTACATGGGTTCGCCTCGTTACAGTCAACTACAAGGAGGAGAGAAAATATCCTCAAATTTCATGACGAATCTTTCCATTCACTTTTCACGTGGAAATTCGAAATGCATGAATGACAAAAGTACAATGTTCAATGATCGTCTTTTCAGCCAGTAAATGTTAATTTGATATTCAAGTCTCATATGTTTGTCATTGAATTATATGATCATTTGTAAGCCTTGTTTAGAATATGTTATATTTGTGGAGGTGTATTTCACCTTATTATCTCTGTGCAGTAGTGAGATCACAGACAATTTCTAATATTTGTCGATACTCTAATACAAATAGTCATTTCAAAAGTGCTGA